>SJYT01062475.1:0-31960 GCA_006410635.1 Cephalophus harveyi | reverse complement strand
GGCCCGGCTCTCGCAGTGGACCGCGCGTAGTGCGCCGGCCCGGCTCTCGCAGCGGACCGCGCGTAGTGCGCCGCCCGGCTCAACTGGCTCTAAGTTCATCCACCTCATTAGAACTGACTCAAGTGTTTCTTTTAATAGATTAATACTGTGGCTGAGTATTCAATTATATACATGTACCACAGCTTCTTTATCCATTTACCTGTCGATGGACATCTAGGTTGCTTCCATGTTCTAGCTATTGTATATCATGCTGCAATGAACATGGGGATACATGTGCCCTTTTCAGTTTTGGATTTCTCAGGGTATATGCCTAGTAGAGGGATTGCTGGGTCATATGGTACTTTTATTTCTAGTTTTTTAAGGAATCTCCCTACTGTTTTCCGTCATGATTGTATCAGTTTACATTCCCACCAACAACACAAGAAGTTTCCCTTTTCTCCACACCCTTTCTAGCATTTCTTATTTGTAGACTTTGATAATGGTCATTCTGACTGGTGTGAGGTGATATCTCATTGTGGTTTTGATTTGCATTTCTCTAATAATGAGTGAAGTTGAGCATCTTTCATGTGTGTGTTCACTGTCACTATGTCTTCTTTAGAGGAATATCTGTTTAGGTCTTTTCCCCACGTTTGAATGGGCTGTTTATTTTTCTGGTAGTACAAGCTACTTGCATATTTTGGAAATTAATTCTTTGTCAGTTGTTTGTTTTAACAGAATAAAGGGTAAGGTTAGATTGAATCACTTAAACCTGGAAATAGCCTCACAAAATAATAAATTTTCTAATAAAAAAAAGAACAATTTCTCTGCAGTTTTGAAAGCTGACAGGTCACTTATAGAAAGCAAGCCAATACATACATAAAGAGCTTCTTTTTCCTCTGGCTGATTTTACTAGTTTAGTGAAAAACTATTTCACAACTGTAAATTAACTAATAAGATCATGGAGGTGCTTAAGAGTGTGGAATTTGGTTTTCGTCTTACCTTTGTCATTTGATTTCTGACCTTGGAGAAGTTGTGTACCCTCTCTAAACTTCAATACATCTGTCTGTAAAATCGAGATAATGGTAGCAGCTGTGTGCAGCAGCACATTCTAATAATGACATCAGGAGTTGTAAGCCTGGTGTGAGTGGGGACATTCGTGTGGACAGCGCTCAGCAGAATATCGTATGGTGGCCTTTAACCCTCTTCTACATGACCTTATGCTTAGATACCCAATATAAAAATTAATTGTGTTTTATATTTAAACTCATTCTAACTTGGAGTAAAACAGACTTTTGAAGTAAATCAAACTGCCATCAGAATATTAATTTTAGAATGCATAATTTACATCTATTTGTGGATATATAAAAAAAAGGTTGGGAGGGATTGGGGGCAGGAGGAGAAGGGGACGACCGAGGATGAGATGGCTGGATGGCATCACCAACTCGATGGACATTGGTTTGGGTGAACTCCGGGAGTTGGTGATGGACAGGGAGGCCTGGCGTGCTGCAATTCATGGGGTTGCAAAGAGTCAGAAACAACTGAGTGACTAAACTGAACTGAACGCACATATACAGAATCTAGGAAAATGGTACTGAAGAATTTATTTCCAGGGCAACAATGAAGAAACAGACATAGAGAATAGACTTATGGACATCAGGAGAGGGAGGGCAGGGTGAGATGTATGGAAAGAGTAACATGGAAACTTACATTACCATATGTAAATTAGATGGAGAAGGCAATGACAACCCACTCCAGTGCTCTTGCCTGGAAAATCCCATGGACGGAGGAGTCTGGTAGGCTGCAGTCCATGGGGTCACTAGGAGTCGGTCAGGAGAGGGAGGGCAGGGTGAGATGTATGGAAAGAGTAACATGGAAACTTACATTACCATATGTAAATTAGATGGAGAAGGCAATGACAACCCACTCCAGTGCTCTTGCCTGGAAAATCCCATGGACGGAGGAGTCTGGTAGGCTGCAGTCCATGGGGTCACTAGGAGTCGGATACAATTGAGCGACTTCACTTTCACTTTTCACTTTCATGCATTGGAGAAGGAAATGGCAACCCACTCCAGTGTTCTTGCCTGAAGAATCCCAGGGACGGGGGAGCCTGGTCGGCTACCATCTCTGGGGTCGCACAGAGTCGGACACGACTGAAGCAACATAGCAGCAGTAGCAGCAGTATGTAAAATAGATAGCCAATGGGAATTTGTTGCATGGCTCAGGAAACTCAAACAGGGGCTCTGTATCAACCTAGAGGGGTGGGATGAGGAGGGAAATGGGAGGGAGGTTCAAAAGGGAGGGGATATATGTATTAAAAAATGCATATAAAGATAGTTTACAAAAAAATAAATAAACAAAGAAGACTATAGGGTGTCCTTTTAAAAATTTTAGTATGAATTATATCAGATACCTAAAAGTATAGGTATAGTGTACATAAGGGATAAATAATAACATAATTGGGAAGGAACATACAAGCAGGTTCAAAGGTACTGCTAATTTTCTGGACAGTAAATACAGGTGTTTATTCCATTTTATCTGTACATAAGTTATACATAGTATTTCAAACATTTAATATACTTCACAAGAATTTATTAGGACAAGAATGGTTCACATGGTCTCCCTGCTGTGTAATGTTTCTTCTGCCTGTCTGTGCCTCTTCCGAGATAATGCCTCAGATACATCATCTAGTTCACCAGTTCTCTCTTCAGTTCTTTACCTTCTCCATTGGATTTGCTTTTTCAATTACTATTTTTAATTTCCTGAAATTCTATTTAGGTTCTTTACCACATATACCTGACTTTTTTTTTTGTTTGTTAACACAATCTGGACAAAGAGTTGAATATAGTATTTTCAATAGTCATTTCTGCAGCCTGTGAGAGATGCACCTCTGCACCCTGCTGCTCACTTATTTCAATCTACATCATGGAATGGATAACAGCACATTATTATAAAAGGCCTCTGTGCCTCCTCCAAACGGTAATGGCTAAATAAACTCTGGCCCTCTCACAAAGTCTGGAATGTTTTTGTCACTCAACAAATGTTTGCCAAAAGAATGAGACAATGAAAATCAAAAACTATGATTTGACTACAAATAATATTGACAGATTATACACATAGGGAAGGATTCCTAAATTATGAAGGTAATGCTTTTTTCCCTTGCAATTCATGTCTGGGGTTAAGCAGGCAATGAAACAATATCTGGAAAGATTACAGTTTTGTATTTTTTAAGCAATTTCTTGAGTCATGAAATTTGTGTCTGGGAAGTAGTCAAAGTCAACAACCAGAATGATCACTAATGACACAACCAGAGACACTTCACATAATGTACCCAGCAAAATGCTTTATGTGTTTATGTAGGCAGAAAAAATGTAATTACTCACTGGGTTTATTTCAGCCCAGCTCAAAACTATATCATATTTAACAGCCTACTTGATAAAATTATTTTAAAACAAAACACAGAGTGGAGAAGCTCTGATAGAAAATCTGCTGTTCACCCTTTTAAGAGTTGGTACCAAACAAACACACATGCACACACACACGCATGCACACATACTGCATTCCAAGAGGGGAGGGCTCTAGGTTGGGTGCTGAGGAGACTTTGAACTGACTGGGACATAGTACCTGCCCCCTAAGCACCCACCCATACCCACACAAACACACACTAGCCCACCCTGGGAACACATAATTAACAGTGAAGTCAGTCAAGCTGTGACAAGCACCACAAAACAGAGGCATAAAAAGGTGGCACAGTGAGGAACAGAATGAATAACTCTTTTATGTGAAAAAATAGCTGAGGAAAGCTGCCCTGGTGGCTCAGAGGTTAAAGCATCTCCCTACGATGTGGGAGACCTGGGTTCGATCCCTGGGCCGGGAAGATCCCCTGGAGAAGGCAATGGCAACCCACTCCAGTACTCTTGCCTGGAGAATCCCATGGACGGAGGAGCCTGGTGGGCTACAGTCCACGGGGTCGCAAAGAGTCGGACACGACTGAGCCACTTCACTTCACTTCACTTCACAGAAAAGGCAACTTCTCAGTTGGGCATTTCAAGATGAGTCAGACTTCTGTTGATGAAAGAAGTGAAAGTGAAGTCGTTCAGTCATGTCCAACTCTTTGCGATCCCACAGATGGTAGCCTACCACGCTCCTTGGTCCATGGGAGAAGAGGGGGTTCTATATTTCAGAGAAAGACCTCAGCATGAGGTGGGAAGTCAACACTGACTTGAGCAACAAGGCTGGGGAGAGGGAGGAAGGTGGAGACTGAGTATCAACATGGGAAAAAAGATGGTGAGCCATCTCCTTAAGCCAAGCTCACAAGAGCAGACTTTAGCCCACAGGAAATAAGGGCCACAGAGCCTTTTAAGCTAAGAAGGGGCATGATCAGGCCTGACTTTTGGAAGATACCACAGCAGCAGTACAGAGAATTAACTGCTGGAGAGAGAGGCTACAAGTACAAGAACTTCATCAAGCTTTCCTAGAAACACACCTCTCAGGGAAAAAATGTCAAAATCATTTCACCAATTAAGAAGATCCCTATATTATCCCATATGCCTCCACCTCTTTCTTTTGTTCAAGAGCTGGTTATCATTAGGGTTCAGACAAGTAGGACCCAGGATGCTCTGAAAAGTTACCCACCCAAACCTACAGATTAAGACAGATTTAGGAATGCAGATTTGATGCTTTTGAGCTATGGCTGCTCGTGAGAATCCCCTGGACTGTAAGGAGATCAAACCAGTCAATGATAAAGGAAATCAACCCTGAATATTCATTGGAAAAACTGATGATGAAGCTGAAGTCCCAATACTTTGGCCACCTGATACGAAGAGCTGACTCATTGGAAAAGACCCTGATGCTGGGAAAGATTTAGGGCAGGAGGAGAAGGGGGCAACAGAAGATGAGATGGTTGGATGGCATACCGGCTCAATGGACATGAGTTTGAGCAAGCTCGAGATGGTGAAAGACAGGGAAGCCTGGCATGCTACAGTCCATGGGGTCGCAAAGAGTTGAACACAACTTAGTGACTGAACAACAGAACAACAAAGACCTATGGAGACAAATCAACCAAATGTAGTTATAGGGACCTTATTTGCATCTTATATCAAACTGAAAACAAAAAGTCAACTGGGGAAATGTGAACTCACTGGATATCTAGCAAATATTATGAAATGATCATTATTTTTGAAGGGTGATAATGTACTATGGCTATGTTTTTAAAAGATTCCTTATCTTTTAGAGATGAATACAAAAATATTTACGAATAAAATTTGGAATTTTGTGTCAATGACATGGGGAGGGGTAGCTGTTGGGGATATAGATAAAACACAATTGACTGTGAGCTGGTAACTAACAACACTGGGTAATGGGTACACAGGGTTTGGTTTATTATACTTCTTTCTGTGTGTTTTGCACACCATCAAGAAATTCTCCAATACCAGCTGCATTTTCTATAATTCAAGTCAAATCTGACACTATCTACCTAGAGATAGTATCAGGTCCTACAGGTTAAGGGCTCAGTCCCACAATAACCCCTCAACCCAACTTCAGATGCCAATTACAAGTCCAAGTTATTCACCTGTGTTCTGACCGACTGGCCATAGTTCAATGGCCCCCACAACATTGTCTTTGGGTTTGACTACGCTGGAGAGACTCACAGAACACAGAGAAACATTTTACTTACTTAGTTACTGGCTTATCATAATCAGATATAACTCAGAAATAGCCAGAAGGAAAGGGAAGATCCCCTGGAGAAGGGAATGAGAGCTCCCTCTAGTATTCTTGCCTGGAAAATCCCATGGACAGAGGAGCCTGGTGGGCTACAGTCCATGGGGTTGCAAAGAGTCAGACACAATTGAGTGACTAACACACACACACACACACACACACACAAGGGATGCTTAGAGCAAGGTATGTGGGAAGGAGTGCAGAGTTTCTGTCCTCTCTGAGCACCATCGGCACCTACCAGCACCTCCCCATGTTCACCAACCCAGAACCTCTACAATCGTGTCCTTTTGGGGGTTTAATGGAGGCTTCATTACACAGGCATGATTGACTAAATCATTGGCCACTGGTGAACTGAGCTCAAACCCAGCCCCACACCCCCTCCCCAGAGGCCAGGGAGGTGGGGTGGGACTGAAAGTCCCAACTCTATAATCAGAAGTTGGTTTCCTTGGCAACCAGCCTCCACCCTAAAGTGCTTTTAGAAAGTCATCTCATTAACATAAACTGAGATGCGGTTGAAATGGGATTGTTATGAATATCAAGATGCCACTCTATAGCTTTTATTACTTAGGAAATTCCAAGGTTATTAGGACTTGGTGCCAGGAACAAAGAGATCACATTTATATTTCTTAATATAAATCACACTATCATAATTTTTGTGATAGTGTGATTTACTGTCTTCACATTTATGTGTTTGAAATTTTCCATAATAAAAAATGAAAAAAGTCATCCACCCAGGTGGCACTAGTGGTAAAGAATTCACCTGCCAATGAAGGAGACATAAGAGACCTGGGTTTGATCCATGGTTCGGGAAGATCCCCTGGAGATGGAAATGGCAACCCACTCCAATATTCTTGCTTAGAGAATTCCATGGACAGAGGAGCCTGGTAAGCTATGGTCCATAGGGTCACAAAGAGTCAGATGCAACTGAAGTGACTTAGCATGCATGCATTCATCCAACTTGAAGCTTCAAGGCAGTGATTCTAGCAACTGTAGTTCCCAGACAGTCTTCTCCTCCATGCTCCAGAATCTTACATCTGAATTTCTGCTTGACATTTCCCTAACACCTCTAACCAACAGGTCTAAGAGGTAATTCTCACTCCTCCCTATAAACATTGTTTCTCGCCCCCATTCCCTGTCCCTGAATCCTTATTTCATTCATTCAAAAGGCAGTCATCTAGTTCTGCACAAGTAGCAACAATTCTTGCATAAGCTGCTTTCTGAACAGCCTTTGGGTAGCTCCTCGAGATCTACAGGACAAATGTCTCCACTCCTGAGCAAAGCATGCTGTCCTCTCCTTGTGTTTATCAGGTCCTGAGGTTTTCCTGATACCATCTTAGTGAATCCAGTTCTCACAGAGAACATGAAACCCAATTTAGAACTCATTATCTGACTAGTAAGAGCCACAGCCAGTTCACCTCTGACAGCCACAGTCACAGGAAGGCACCTCCTGGGGCGGGGTGGCCAGACAGCCCTTATGGGAATGCCAGTGTCACCATTCAGCCACCATCGGCCAGTGTACTCATGCCATGGCCACCTGACTGCCTCCACAAGAGATGGGACCCACAGCTCATATATTCACAGTGACTGGCTGCCTAGATAAGCAAAATGTGGCCTCAAAACAGAATTTTGCTCTGTGTGACTAAATGATCTATTTAAAGTTTGAACTCAAACCCAATCAACTGTTCTCCTTAACATCAGAGTGACAGCTCCTAAGCAAAGGAATCCAGATATTAATCATAAAAGGAGGAAAAGCCAAGAAAAAAGACATACTCTGTGGTAAGAATAACAAACAGGCATATGAATCACCTTTATAAAAGGTACTCAAAATAGGTTAGCAGAATGCAAGTGGGGAGTGTTCAGAGACTAGGCCAGGCCCTGGACAGCAGAGGTGAAGGTGTCTTTTTCCAATAATATCAACTATGTTGTCTATTTCCCCTTCCACGTGCCTCTCAGTCACTCAGCTCCAAACTACAGTTTTGTTTTGTTTTGTTTTGTTTGCAGAGAAATTTTTTAAAGTCTCCCAGGCCTCAAAGCATTGATACTAAATAACACTGAACAGAACAAAGTGAAATCTGGGATTGGTGACAGTAGTCAATTTAATGACAGCACCCATAATTGGTACCTCTCCGGGTTATACGTTCAACAAACGTTCATTAGTAGCTTAACACATGCCAGGCACTGGGAGTACAGCAGTCAATGAGAGTGACAAAAATCCTGCCTTCATAGGGTTTACATTCCACTGAGGGAAAGAATGGTTTAAAAACAAGCTAAATAAGTTAAATAATACATTGTAAGTACTAAGGAGGAGATAAAGAAGGGAAGGAGTAGTGTTGTGGATGGTCCTGGGGTAAGACAGTGGTGCAGTATTACAGAGCAAGGAAAGAGGTTTCAATGAAAAGAAGTACCATTATAGTCTCCACTAGTTATTTGTTCATATTTCTAAAAATAAAATGCCCACATCTTGAAGTTGCTAAATAACACAGGGAGCCCAGTCTTGTCTCCTGTGATGACCTAGAGGAGTAGGATTGGGGGAGAGGAAGGAGGAGAAGGATGGAGGGAAGGGGGGTGTGTGTGTGTGTGTGTGTGTGCGCGTGCATGGCACACGTGGACTACCATCTCCAGACACCTCTAAAAGAGATGCTAGGCTGTTAGGTGGCCGCTTCCAAGAGGTACTCTGCTGAATGAGCTTTAGCAGGAAGATTCCCTTGTGTGCCATGTGACTCTGGTGGGTCTGGTTGTGTCCCTTGCCACCGGCGAACCTGTCAGATACGGCCAGGTGGGTTTGCAGCGAGCTCCATTCCACTTGCANTGTGTGTGTGTGTGTGTGTGTGTGTGTGTGTGTGTGTGTGTGTGTGTGTGTGTGTGTGTGTGTGTGTGTATACACATATATATATATGTATATAATATAATTATGTCTGATTCACATATATATACACATATATATACATACATATATATAATATATAATTATGTCTGATTCACATTGTTGTATAGCATAAACCAACACAAAATTGTAAAGCAATATACCTATAGCTGATTCATGTTGATGTCTGACAGAAAACAACAAAATTCTGTAAAGCAATTATCCTTCAATTAAAAAATTAAAAAATTTTTAAAAATAAAATAAAATAAATGCCCACATCTTAATTACTGAGATTAACAAAAAAAAAAGTGTTCATCTCATCATTTGACAAACATATATTGAGAACCCAGTATATGTATTTTCTTGTTGTTCAGTCGTTCAGTCATGTCCACTCTTTGTGACCCCATGGACCGCAGCATGCCAGGCTTCCCTGTCCTTCACGATCTTCCGGAGCTTGCTCAAATTCATTTCCATTGAGTTGATGATGCCATCCAACCATCTCATCCTCTGTCTATGTATGTCACTCTACGTATAAGACCATATCAAGCACTAAAGGGGATAGACCACAATAGTACATGATGATTGCTGCCCTTTGAGAGTTCATAATCCAATTGAAGACAAACTGTAGAAGAGAAAAAAAAGGCACTGGAGACAGCATACATCTACCATCCTTCTAGTTATATTCCAGCATCCAGTGGATGCTCTTGGTTCTCAGAAGAATCACAAAGTAGTCGAATGCTGTGTGGACAGGGATGTCACCTCATTGTCTACTGGGGTGCTGATGGCAGCCTAGTGTAACAGAAAGGAAAGGCCTGCTGCAGATACAGAAGCAGAATTAGTCAATGAAATAAGACAATTAAAAAGACAAGAATGAGGCAAAAGGACAAAGAAGTAAAAGAAAACACCACAGCTTTGCATGTAGGTGGCTAGTAAGAAGTGTATATCATTCACAGAAATGAGAATGTTTAGTGGGAAAGCTGGTATTAAAAATGGAAGGTGCCAACTCTGTCACTGATTTAAGAGCATGGCACCTTCAGGGGGAAATGGCCCAAATGAGGAAACCGTTTGCCTCCAAGGGAAGAAAATGGGATAAATTTCTGTCCAGAAACAAAGGGAGGCCTGTTTTTCAGCTGGCTTCTCTTGGAACTTTTGAATTTTGTACCATGCTATGTATTACCTTGTCAAAAAATTAATTTTAAAAAGTGTGTTTCAGGACAGTATTGGAGGAATTACATCTTTTCCTGATTAATTATTAGTATATAAAGTGATTTTCCTATTGCAAAAGTAAGACATATACACACGCACATTTCTAAAAGACAGCAATATAAAATCATAAAAGACAGAAAGCAAAATCCTATGTGTTTCACTTTTCAAAATAACCTCTGTTAACATGTGGACCAAATACAAAGACCTATAAGGCAGCTATGCAAAAGTGACATCTGAAGCCACAGATCAGAGACTGAAAGTTATGAGAACAAGGACTTGCCCTTGGGTCCCTCCACATTTCAGCAGAGTGAAAGCAAGGACAACTGGGCAGACAGAAGACCCTCCTGTGTGACGCAGAGAACCTCACTCAAAAATACTACTGAAAGCATTGTGAATGTAGCTGGAATAGGGGAGAAGTGAGGGGCTCCCACAGAGGTAAAGGTAAGAGAATGAAGGCTTTCCTCAGAGTCAGTCAGCAAAACTGCCATATGTGGGAGCAAACTAGAAGGGTCAGTTGTTCCTATGCCCTGAAGAACCTCAGTTCAGTTCGGTCACTCAGTCATGTCCGACTCTTTGTGACCCCATGAATTACAGCACGCCAGGTCTCCCTGTCCATCACCAACTCCCGGAGTTCACCCAAACCAATGTCCATCGAGTCGGTGATGCCATCTAGCCATCTAATCCTCTGTCGTCCCCTTCTCCTCCTGCCCCCAATCCCTCCCAGCATCAGGGTCTTTTCCAATGAGTCAACTCTTCACATGAGGTGGCCAAAGTACTGGAGTTTAAGCTTCAGCATCAGTCCTTCCAACGAACACCCAGGACTGATCTCCTTTAGGATGGACTGGTTGGATCTCCTTGCAGTCCAAGGGACTCTCGAGTCTTCTACAACACCACAGTTCAAAAGCATCAATTCTTCGGCACTCAGCCTTCTTCACAGTCCAACTCTCACATCCATACATGACCACAGGGAAAACCATAGCCTTGACTAGATGGACCTTAGTCGGCAAAGTAATATCTCTGCTTTTCAATATGCTGTCTAGGTTGGTCATAACTTTCCTTCCAAGGAGTAAGCATCTTTTAATTTCATGGCTGCAATCACCATCTGCAGTGATTTTGGAGCCCAAAAAAATAAAGTCTGACACTGTTTCCCCATCTATTTCCCATGAAGTGATGGGACCAGATGCCATGATCTTCGTTTTCTGAATGCTGAGCTTTAAGCCAACTTTTTCACTCTCCTCTTTCACTTTCATCAAGAGGCTTTTTAGTTCCTCTTCCCTTTCTGCCACAAGGGTGGTGTCATCTGCATATCTGAGGTTATTGATATTTAACCTGGCAATCTTGATTCCAGCTTGTGTTTCTTCCAGTCCAGCGTTTCTCATGATGTACTCTGCATATAAGTTAAAAAAGCAGGGTGACAATATACAGCCTTGATGTACTCCTTTTCCTATTTGGAACCAGTCTGTTGTTCCATGTTCAGTTCTAACTGTTGCTTCCTAGGAATCCCCAAACCACAAGGCAACCCACCTGGGATGCACCTGAGATTCACTGTGGAGAAAGACACTCCCTCATGTGATACCCAGTTTGAATACCATGGAAAAATAGAGGAAGAAAAGCTAATCTCCCAAAGTCAGATGATGAGACCATCCATGCAACCACTGTCTTATGGGAAGGATACAGTGTCTGCCCTGCACCAGCAGTGGGGACAGAGGGAAGGGGACAAGACTATCCCTGGCAAGGAGAGGGGTTCATCAGCCTTTCCCAGCCTGCATATAAGCATAGCCTAACCAACTGCTTGTGTCCTTATTCTGTCCTCAACAACCATCGGATGACAAGCCAGGGTCCTCTGCTGCTACACAGAAAAAGCTCCACTCTGCCTGAATCTACATTCTGCTATGCTGGACAGTCAACTCCTTACCATAAATTAATAAAGTAGTACTCTGGTTGAGGTACAGGTTCTCTGAGCCCGACCAACATGAGCCTGGCCATGGAAAACAGACTCACTCAAGCTGCCAACAACTGCAGCTTTTGAGCAGGCAATGTCCTTGTCTAGAGTCTGAGCCAAGGTACATGCTACCAGTGTGACCTTTGGAGCTTGCCAGCATTCACCTAGCAACACCTGAGCCACAGGTCTTTTTTTTTCTTGCTTCTCTATTGACTTTTTCTTTAATTCTGTATTTGCTTTTTTTTTTCTTTTTTAAATAAATTTATTCATTTTAATTGGAGGCTAATTACTTTACAATATTGAGGTGATTTGGCCATACTGTGACATGAATCAGACACAGGTAACTAGAGCTTCTGTTTTCCCAGTTCAATTTCGCCACTCACACCTCTAATGTCAAGGACGGCTATGTCCTCCATATCTGTTTTAAGGGTGATTCAGTTCAGTCGTTCAGTCATGTCGTATTCTTTGTGACCCCATGAATCACAGCACACCAGGCCTCTCTGTCCAACAGCAACTCCCTGAGTTCACTCAAACTCATGTCCATCGAGTCTGTGATGCCATCCAGCCATCTCATCCTCGGTCGTCCCCTTCTCCTCCTGCCCACAATCCCTCCCAGCATCAGAGTCTTTTCCAATGAGTCAACTCTTCGCATGAGGTGGCCAAAGTACTGGAGTTTCAGCTTTAGCATCAGTCCTTCCAAAGAACACCCAGGACTGATCTCCTTTACAATGGACTGGTTGGATCTCCTTGCAGTCCAAGGGACTCTCAAGAGTCTTCTCCAACACCACAGTTCAAAAGCATCAATTCTTCAGCGCTCAGCCTTTTTCATAGTCCAACNCCAAAGAACACCCAGGACTGATCTCCTTTACAATGGACTGGTTGGACCTCCTTGCAGTCCAAGGGACTCTCAAGAGTCTTCTCCAACACCACAGTTCAAAAGCATCAATTCTTCAGTGCTCAGCTTTCTTCACAGCCCAACTCTCACATCCATACATGACTACTGGAAAAAACATAGCCTGGACTAGATGGACCTTTGTTGGCAAAGTAATGTCTCTGTTTTGAATATGCTATCTACGTTGGTCATAACTTTCAGCTTGTGCTTCTTCCAGACCAGCATTTCTCATGATGTACTCTGCATATAAGTTAAATAAGCAGGGTGACAATATACATCCCTGACATACTCCTTTTCCTATTTGGAAAAGGAGTTGTTCCATGTCCAGTTAAAACTGTTGCTTCCTGACCTGCATACAGGTTTTTCAAGAGGCAGGTCAGATGGTCTGGTATTCCCATCTCTTTCAGAATTTTCCACAGTTTATTGTGATCCACACAGTCCAAAGGCTTTGGCATAGTCAATAAAGCAGAAATAGATGTTTTTCTGGAACTCTCTTGCTTTTTCCATGTTCCGCGGTTGTTGGCAATTTGATCTCTGGTTCCTCTGCCTTTTCTAAAACCAGCTTGAACATCTGGAAGTTCACGGTTCCCGTATTGCTGAAGCCTGGCTTGGAGAATTTTGAGCATTACCTTACTAGCATGTGAGATGAATGCAATTGTGTGGTAGTTTGATCATTCTTTGGCAGTAGCAGCTCGCAAATATTTAATACAGTGTTGTTAATTATAAGCATTATGCTGAACATTAAATACTTAGCACATATTTGTTTTATGATTGGAACTTTGTGCCTTTTAACTGACATCTCCTCATTTCACTACCTCCCATCCCCTTGCAACCATCATTCTTTATTTCTATATTGTTGTTATTGTTCAGTTGCTAAATCATACCCAACTCTTTGCGACTGCATGGACTGTCCTTCACCATCTCTGCAGTTTTCTTAGACTCAAGTCCATTGAGTCAGTGATGCCATCCAAACATCTCATCCTCTGTCATCCCCTTCTTCTCCTGCCTTCAATCTTTCCCAACATCACAGTCTTTTCCAATGAATCAGCTCATCACATAACATAGCCAAAGTATCATTTCTATGAGTTCAACTTATTTACACTCTACATATAATTGATGCCATATAGGCTTTTCTTTCTCTTTCTCACTTATTTGACCTAGAACAATGCCCCCCAGGTTCATTCATGTTGTCACAAATGGCAGGATTTTCTTATATCTCATGGTGGAGAAATATTCAGTTGTGTGTTTATGTGTGCATGTGTATGTATCAGACTGGATTCAAATTGGGAAAGACTGGTTCCAGGTTGGAACCAACTGGTTTCAAATTGGGAAAGGAGTACATCAAGGCTGTATATTGTCACCCTGCTCATTTAACTTATATGCATAGTAAATCATGAGAAATGCTGGGCTGGATGAAGCACAAGCTGAAATCAAGATTGCCAGGAGAAATATCAGTAACCTCAGATATGCAGATAACACCACCCTTATAGCAAAAATAGAAGAAGAACTAAAGAGCCTCTTGCTGAAAGTAAAAGAGGAAAGTGAAAAAAAATTGCTTAAAACTCAACATTCAGAAAACTAAGATCATCACATCTGGGCCCATCACTTCATGGCAAATAGATGGGGAAACTGTGGGTACAGTGACTGAGCTTATTTTGGTGGGCTCCAAAATCATTGCAGATGGTGACTGCAACCATGAAATTAAAACACACTTATTCCTTGGAAGAAAAGTGATGACCAACCTAGGCAGCATATTAAAAAGCAGAGACATTACTTTACCCAAGAAGGTCCGTCCAGTCGAAGCTATGGTTTTTCCAGTAGTCATGTATGGTTATGAGAGTTGGAGTATAGAGAAAGCTGAGCACTGAAGAATTGCTGCTTTTGAACTTGTATGGTGTTGAAGAAAACTCTTGAGAGTCCCTTGGATGGCAAGGAGATCCAATAAATCCATTCTAAATGAAATCAGTCCTGAATATTCATTGCAAGGACTGATGCTGAAGCTGAAGCTCCAATAATCTGGCCACCTGATAAGAAGAGCTGACTCATTTGAAAAGACCCTGATGCTGGTAAAGATTGAAGGTGAGAGGAGAAGGGAACGACAGAGGATGAAATGGTTGGATGGCATCACCGACTCAATGGACATGAGTTTGAGTAAACTTCAGAAGCTGGTGATGGCCAGGGAGGCCTGATGTGCTGCAGTCCATGAAGTCACAGAGTCGGACACGACTGAGTGACTGAATTGACTGAATGACTGATTGCTTGTGTATCACATCTTTAAATATTCCTGGATGGACACTAAGATTGCTTCCATATCTTGGGTGTTGTGAATAATACTTCAATGAACATGGGAGGTGCAAGTATCTGTTAAATATCTTGATTTTATTTCCCTTGAATATATACTCACAGTTAAATTGTATGTTCTATTTTTCATGTTTTGAGAAACCTGTGTACTGTTTGTTCATAGTGGCTGCACAAATTTACATTCCCACCAATAGTGCACAAATGTTTCTTTTCTCATATCCTTTATCAATATTTACTATCTCTTGCCTTTTTTGTAGTAACCATTCTGACTGGTGTGAGATGGCATCTCACTGTGGCTATGATTAGCATTTCTGTGATATTAGTGATGTTGAGCATCTTTAAATGAACCTGATGGCAATTTGGATGTCTTCTTTGGAAAAAAAAAATTATTCACGTCCTTGTTCATATTTTTTAAGTAGAATTATTTTTGTTATTGTTGTTGCTGTTGATTTGTACCAGTTCTTTACACAATTTGGATATAGATCCCCTAAAACATATATGATTTGCAAATATTTTCTCCCATTCTGTTGTTCCCTTTTCATTTTGTTGATTATTTATTTTGCTGTGCATAAGCCTTTTAGTTTGATGTAATCCCACTTATTTATTTTTGTATTTGTTGCCTTTGTTTTTGGTGTCAAATCAAAGAAATAATCACGAAGACCAAAATCAAATGGCTTACTTGCTATGTTTTCTTCTAGGAGCTTTATGGGTTCAGGTGTTAATTTTTCTGTATGGTGTAAGATAGGAGTCCAATTTCATTTTTCTGCATGTATTTATCCAGTCTTGTCATAACCACTTATTGAAGAGACTAACTTTACTCACTGAATATTTTTGGTTCCCTTGTCAAATATTAGTTGACTCTTTATGGGGGCGTTTATTTCTGGGCATTTGACTCTGTTCTATTGGTGGATGTGTGTGTATTTTTATGCTAGCAACATGCTAGTTATTATTATAACTTTGTAGTATTAGTTTAAGATCAGGGATTATGATACATCCAGCTTTCTTCTTCTTTCTTAAGATTGCGTAGACTATCCAGAGTCTATGCAATCAGTATTGCATACTTATTTTGGGATTATTTATTCCAGTTTTGTCCAAAATGGCATTGATAATTTGATAGGGATTCCATTAAATCTGTATATTGATTTGAATAGTATGGACATTTAACGTTGTTAATCTTTCCATTCATGAACATGATATTTCTTTCCAGCTGTTAATGTTATCTTCAGTTTCTTTCATCCGTGTCTTCTAATTTTTGGGCTACTGGTCTTACACCTCCTTGTTGTTGTTGTCCAGTTGCTAAGTCAAGTCCAACTCTGTAACCCTGGGAACTGCAGCATGCCAGGCTACTCTGTCCTCCATTGTCTCCCCAGGTTTGCTCAAATTCATATTCACTGAGTCATATTGGTGATGCTATCTAACTGTCTCATCTTCTGCCACCCCCTTCTCCTTTTGCTTTCAGTCTTTACCAGCAGCAGGTGGCCAAGGTATTGGAGCTTCAGTTTCAGCATCAGTCCTTCCAAGGAATATTCAGGGCTGATTTTCTTTAGGATTGACTGGTTTGATCTCTTTGTAGACAGGGGACTCTCAAGAATTTTGTCTAGCATTATAATTCAAAAGCATGAATTCTTTGACATTCAGCCTTCTTTATGGTCCAGCATTCACACCTATACTTAACTACTGGAAATACCATAAATTTGACTACATGGACCATTGTTGGTAAAGTGACGTCTCTGATTTTTAATACACTGTCTAGGTTTGTCATAGTTTTTCTTCCAAGAAGCAAGCAACTTCGAATTTCATGGATGCAGTCACCATCCCCAGTGATTTTGGAGGCACCCCAAAATAAAATCTGTCACTGCTTCCACTATTTCCCCTTCTATCTGCCATGAAGTGTTGGGACTGGAAGTCATGATGTTAGCTTTTTGAATGTTGAGTTTCAAGCCAGCTTTTTCACTCTGCTTTTTCTCCTTCATGAAGGGGCTGTTTGGTTCCTCTTAATTTTCTGCCATTAGAGTGGTATCATCTGCATATTTGAGGTAGTTATTTCTCCCAGCAATCTATATTCCAGCTTGTGATTCATCCAGCCCACCATTTTGCATGATGTATTCTGCATAGAACTTAAATAAGCAGGGTGACATTATACAGCCTTGTATTTCTTTCCCAATTTTAAACCAGTCTGTTGTTCCATGTCTTGTTCTAACTATTGCTTCTTTATCTACATACAGTTTTCTCAGTAGACAAATAAGATGGTCTGGTATTCATATTTCCTTGAGAATTCTTGTGATCCACACAGTCAAAAGCTTTAGTAGAGTCAATGAAGCAGAAATAGATATTTTCCTGTAATTTATTTGCCTTCTGCATGATCCAACAAATGCTGGCAATTTGACCTCTGGTTCCTCTACCTTCTCCAAACCCAGATTTTACATCTGGAAGTTTTTGATTCACATACTGCTGAAGCCTAACTTGAAAGATTTTGAGCATCTCCTTTCTAGCATCTGAAATGAGTGCAATAGTACTGTAGTTTTAACATTATTTGACATTGCCCTTCTTTGGGATTGGTATGAAAGCTGACATTTTCCAGTCCTGTGACCACAGCTGAGTTTTCCAAATTTGCTGACATATTGAATGCAGTACTTATACAGCATCATCTTTTAGGGTTTTCTTTTTTAATTAATTTATTCATTTTAACTGGAGGCTGATTACTTTACAATATTGTGGTGATTTTTGCCATACATTGACATGAGTCAGCCATGGGTGTACATGTGTCCCACCATCCTGAATCCCAATCCTACCTCCCTCTCTACCCCATCCCTTAGATTGTCCCAGATCGCCAGCTTTGAGTGCCCTGCTTCATGCATCAAACTTGCACTGGTCATCCATTTTACATATAGTAATTTACATGTTTCAATGCCATTCTCTCATATCGTCCCACCCTCACCTTCTTCCACATAGTCCAAAAGTCTGTTCTTTACATCTGTGTCTCTTTTGCTGTCTTACATATAGAGTCGTCATTACTGTCTTTCTAAATTTCATGTATATGTGTTAATATACTGTATTGATGTTTCTCTTTCTGGCTTACTACACTCTGTATAATAGGCTCTGATTTTATCCACCTCATTAGAACTGACTCAAATGTGTTTTTTTGTTTGTTTGTTTTGTTTTGTTTCTTTTACAGTTGAGTAATATTCCATCATGAATATGTACCACAACTTCCTCATGTATTAATCTACCAATGGACATCTAGGTTGCTTCCATTTCCAAACTATTATAAACAGTGCTGCAATGAACATTGGGGTACATGTGTCTCTTTCAATTCTGGTTTCCTCAGTGTGTATGCGCAGCAGTGGAATTGCTGGGTCGTATAGCAGTTCTATTTCCAGTTTTTTAAGGAATCTCCACAGTTTTTCATAGTGGCTGTACTAGTTTGCATTTCCCCCAACAGTGTAAGAGGGTTTCCTTTTCTGCACACCCTCTCCAGTATTTTGGCACTGTGTAGTATTACCTCAACTGGTGGTTGCATCTGGGTAGTGTGAGTGATGCCTTTTAGGACAGGCCTATATTAGTTATAAATTTGATGATTTTGACTGTATGAATTTGTATGCTTTATTTTTCCTACATTATAAATAAAAATCAATTACCTGATCAACTATCTGAAATTTTCAAACTCAAGGCCACATTATGAATGAACTATAGCTCTCTTGCTGTAAAAGTAATTTGAAAAATCATACTCTTTCAGACACTAGAGATATATTTTATGCCAGTAAGTCTATTAGAGGACTACTCTGAGTGGTACATTTCCATGCTCATCAATTTGTTCGTTTTTTAAAATGTCTACAGCTATGGCACAATAGCTTTTGTATGTTTCTTTAAGAAACAAATATTTATTTTGTGCCTCTTACACAACGGAGAAGGCAATAGCAAGCCACTCCAGTACTCTTGCCTAGAAAATCCCATGGATGGAGGAGCCTGGTAGGCTGCAGTCCATGGGGTCGCTAGGAGTCGGTCGCGAGTGAGCGACTTCACTTTCACTTTTCACTTTCACACAATGGAGAAGGAAATGGCAACCCACTCCAGTGTTCTTGCCTGGAGAATCCCAGGGACGGGGGAGCCTGTTGGGCTGCCGTCTATGGGGTCGCACAGAGTCGGACACGACTGAAGCGACTTAGCAGTAGCAGCAGCAGCAGTACACAACAGAGATAGAGGCTGGGTGAGCAAAATAAAAATCATACCTTTAATTATTTTATATTCTTGTAGGTAATAATGACAGTAACCAAATAGTTATAGAAATATTTAGTTATAGGGGCTTCGGTGGATTTTATAACAAGGACTTAGTCTCATCTATAATCAGACAGGCCTTCTGTGGGAAAGTGAGATTTAAACTGAGATCTGAAATGAGAGATGATTAAGTCTGCATAGTCTAGGAGGGGTGATGTGGCCAGATAGAAAAGTAGTGAGGGTCCTGGAACAAGAAGTGACAGAGGCTGGTGTGGCTGGAGCAGTGAAAAGTGAGAGGTCAGAGACAGATGAGGGGGACCACAGACCTTGGAGTGTGGCTTAAGGATTGAAGTCTTCATTCTAATCACACTTTTGAAGAGTTCTATTTTGGGAATGATCTTTCTTTTTTTAAATGTAGTCACACTGAAGCCATGTATATTATAGATTTAAAAGGAGAGAGAATGAATGTGATGAAACTGGGTTATAGGCCAATCCATTGTGCCAAGAGGAGATCGTGGTTACTAGAGTAGGGTGGTAACTGTGGGGATGAAGAAATGTGAAAGAAAGTTGCAAGTATGTAAAAAAAAAAAAATCAGCAGGATTGAATATTGCTGCAAAATAGATATTTCTGGAAGGATTTGTAGGTTTGAACCTTCACAGCTACATGGAATGTGGAGTGTAGAGCCTTTTACTGCATTAAGATTATTGGAAGAGTCATTTTAAGTTGCTTATGAGTTCTGGTTTAGATATGCTTAATTTAGACATTTGAAAATGAAAGCTGGAGATGGACATCTGAACAGGTACTGTTTCCCATCCCACCCCACCCACTACCCACATACACTGTGGATATCGGATACATAGGCATTTTCTTGTATTCGTATTATGTGAGTGAAGTGAAGTGAAATGAAAGTTGCTCCGTCATGTCCAAGTCTTTGTGATCCCATAGACTATACAGTCTATGGAATTATCCAGGCCAGAATACTGGAGTGGGTAGCCTTTCCCTTCTCCAGGGGATCTTCCCAACCCAGGGATCAAACCCAGGTTTCTCCCATTGCAGGTGGATTCTTTACCAGCTGAACCACAAGGGAAGTTCAGGAATACTGGAATAGGTAGCCTATCCATTCTCCAGGGAATCTTCCTGACCCAGGAATCAAACTGCAGTCTCCTGCATTGCAGGCAGATTCTTTACCATGGGCATGAGCTATCAGGGAAGCCCATTTATATCATATCTTTGTTTTGTTGGTAGAAATTAAGGTAGGGGCCTTAATAGAAAATTGGGTAATTGGCCTAATTCTCTCCTGGTAGAAATAGGCATGTAAATACAATTGTTCCACTTGTTTCTTTCGACTCAATGGACATGGAATTGAGCAAGTACCAGGAGATGAAGGTGAAGGTGTGAAGGACAGAGAAGTCTGGAATGCTGCTGTCAGTGGCACTGCAAAGAGTTAGACATGACTTAGCAACTGAACAAAACAAGGGTATTTATTTTTCTTTCTTTAAATAAAAGAATGTAAATATTATTCTTGCTTTAACAAATGTGAATCTGCCATTAATCAAAAACCTTTTGCTGTTCAGTCACCCAGTCGTGTCAGACCCTTTGTGACCCCATAGACTGCAGCACACTAGGTCTCCCTGTCCCCACCATCTGTCAGAGTTTGAAAAATTTCATGTCGTTACCATCTTTCTAAATTCCATATATATTCATTAGTATACTTTGCACCAGTGATACCTTCCAGCTATGTCAACCTCTGATGCCCTCTTCTCCTTCTACCCTCAATCTTTGCCAGCATCAGGGACTTTCCCAATCAGCCAGCTGTTTAAATCCAGGCAAGAATACTGGAGTGGGTTTCCATTCCCTTCTCCATGGGATCTTCCTGACCCAGGGATTGAACCTGGGCCTCCTGAATTGCAGGCAGATTATTTACCATCCGAGCCACCAGGGGTGGTTTTAATCAGCAAGCTAGACTGTTTGAATTTAGCTTCAGTTCAGTTCAGTTCAGTCACTCAGTCATGTCTGACTCTTTGTGACCCCATGAATCACAGCACGCCAGGCCTCCCTGTCCATCACCAACTCCCAGAGTTCACTCAGACTCACGTCCATCGAGTCCGTGATGCCATCCAGCCATCTCATCCTTTGTCCTCCCCTTCTCCTCCTGCCCCAATCCCTCCCAGCATCAGAGTCTTTTCCAATGAGTCAACTCTTCGCATGAGGTGGCCAAAGTACTGGAGTTTCAGCTTTAGCATCATTCCTTCCAAAGAAATCCCAGGGCTGGTCTCCTTCAGAATGGACTTGTTGGATCTCCTTGCAGTCCAAGGGACTCTCAAGAGTCTTCTTCAACACCACAGTTCAAAAGCATCAATTCGAGTGGTATTTATAGAAAATTTTCTGAAGCTTATCATTCATGTAAATTCCAATTTTCCAAATCTTGCTTTTAAAAATTAACCTACTTGATGGTCCAAGGTGATTTTATGTAAATTAACCATTTGAATGAAAATGGAGGGAGGAGAATGGATTTTCTTCATTTCATCCTTATCCAGCATTTATGTCCCTCACAAATTAGCTGCTAATTGGTCCTAAAAGTACAATATCATTTTCTGAGATGGAAATCAATGATTGTCTTGCCCTTTCATAATTCAGTGCATCTTCCATTTTTGCCTGTAAATTAGAATCAGAGGAGGGTTATTAAGATAAAAGGTCATTTATAAATTTGTATCTATTCTAGAAAAAGAAAGTTTTAGGAAAACATGTAATAGGAGAGATAGAATTTCAATGAAATATGTTCCCTTGAATCAGGTAGATAACTTTTTAATTAATAAACTTTATGTTTTAGATAAATTTTAGGTTCATAGTAAGTTGAATAGAAAGTGTATATAATTTTTCTATATCCCCTGTCAGGTAGGCATTTTTTATTAGCATGAAATACCTGTTTTTTTCCATGGGCAGAGGCCAGAGGTGAAACAAAATAAATAACATATGTTGGATCTTTCTATGCCAACTATAGGGAGAGAACAAATTAGCTACGATGATGCCAGTCAGGCTCTCTTGCCCCATGCTCTCACACCTTCTTGCACAGTGTTCTGTAAATTATAACTTCGTACAGTTTTGTAACAGCTGAGATCACTTATAGCACTGTGCGTCAGGAGGTACTCATTTGGTCATGGACTACTTTGTGCCATGATGATGATGAACGTGTGTTTAATTTCCTTTAAGTTAGTATCTATTTCCAGGTTGTGTTCATCAAATCATTTTCAAGAATATGATTCAATAGGTCTTTTGTGGTTACTGTGTGTAGTAAATTCCATTTGGGTGAGTTATACAGTGAGGGGTCAGGGGCCAAACCTCAAATCCACTGTGTCTGATTGTGGGGAATAGACAGGCAGCCTCTGGTCCTGAGAGAAGTAAAGAACTGTAGGGAACAGAGTGGCCCCCTAAACCTCTGGAGAATGCAGGAAGCAGGACTTTTGGGATGTGGGATTGAATGTGATCTGCGGGAGTAACCACAGGCCTTATGGTCCAGGAACATAATTTCATTCTGTCTTTGCAGTGGGCTCCCTACACAGACAACTCCCTGTACCTACCTAGGGGCCCCTTGGTTTACTAAGATTTCACTAATCCAGAATATAAAATATAATTGAAATGAATACTGAATATGCAGTGTGCATTGGAAAGTATTGTTCTTAATGTTTTACGTCTAATCTTCATAACAAACCACAGTGCTATTAACAATCTTGAGCTCTGGGTGAAGAAGGCAGTGTTTGGGTGGGGTAGGGCATAAGTGATTTGTTCAAAGACTTAGGAAGCAGAGAGCGTTGGACCCACATCATCCGACTCCAGCACCTGTAGTCTTCACCTCTGTGTCCTGAGATGATGTATAAATCTTGGTACATTTTTTGATGAATAATTGGAATTTATTATTAATTGGTAATCTCGACAGCTGACTTGCAAACATGAATTGTAATCATATGGGCTATCAAGTGATTTTATTACAACACTGTATACTAGAAAGAAAATGAATAATTTCAAACATCTATTACCATGGAATGAATGACTTATCTAAGTTAATTAATTTAATAACTTTCTATTAAATGCCAGGGAATTGTATTTTCAAATTACTATTACTTTCATTTCCCTTATGACCAGCAGCAAGGTGATTAAATAGTGTTATTTCATGCTAAAATTATTAGAAAATTATAATTCTTTATGTATGTTATAAAGCCTAACTAAAAAATATAGAGTGTTATGATACTATAGATGATTAGCATCTACATGTATGAACTCAGTGACTGCTAAGTCCAATTTTAGCTTGAAGGTTTTACAAACACTTACCACATCCCCACCCCAATAGTAAACTTGATGGTGCTGGGCTCTCCAGCCACCAAGACAGGCACCCATGTGGTTCTGCAGCTACATTCCCATGGGGAGTGCAGCAGCTGGGTTGCACTGAAGGTTGTGTTATGTCTATCATATTCAATTGCCATGTTACCCATTGTTCATTGGATGTTATCACTTTCATCTCAAGTTCAAAGGATTTGTTAACAAAATAAGCCACTCTTTCTTATACGAATAAATAATACCAATATTTATTAGATAATTATCTAGCTTACTTTCAATATACTAACATTAAAAGAAAAAAGAAGTGGAAACCGCAGAGGCTACATCACTAAAATGAGTTTTGATCAGCAGGTGGCATGGCTGCTTGGATCACGGACAACACCAGGCACTCAGGGACACCGCTGGCCATGGGCGCAGGAGCTATGGTGCTATTAGGGTTTTTTTCCTAGCCTCTGGCAGCTGGTCTTTCTTTGTTGTTTGGCACTGTAGATGCTCAAAGGACACCCATGGCTGTGGTCCTTCTATATTCCTGTATGCATCACTCAAAAGGCCACCCTCTGAGGTCTTTCTCCATTGGTCAGATGCCGGTACCAGCATGTGGGGAGAGAGTTTACAGTGAGGACTCCACCCCATGCACATGACTCAGCAGTATTTCCCTGCCTCTACAGCCGCCTGGCTTTCCTTCAAGTGCATTCTTTGTTGAGATCACCTCCCTCACACCCCCTAAGATTGTCCCCCCATAATAAACAGCAGTCCTCACCCTGGTGTTGCTCTTCAATCCCTATGCTCCAGCTCCCAGCCACCATGCATACCAAGGAACTTGCATCCCTGACTGGAGCGCATAGGGCTGTGGCATGGATTGTCTATGTGCTTCTCTCTCCATTCAGATTGTCACAGATCAACTGCTTCACTCTCCAATAGCTTCAAATCCTTCTCCTCTATCTCAAACTATTTCTCCCATGGAGGGATCTCACCTCTACTTCAGCTTTTCCACCCCCCAGTCCCACTCACTGTCTTTTACTGTTGTCCTTCCTTCCTTCATCCTACTGAGTTTTGTGTGGATCTGTATATCCTTTCTGGTGGTCAGGGACTCCTGCCAGCTCTTAGCTGGTACTCTGTGAGATCTTCTGCATCTGAAGATGTATTCCTGATGCACCTATGGAGAAAGAAGTACTCCACATCCAGCTATTCTTTGCCATCTTGTCCCTACTTGAAATAACTCAAAGAGTTTCTTGAGTTATTTCCAACAATGGCAATAGCAGTTTCTATTTATTCCTGATATTTTGCTTATACTAGGTACTTATATCTGATGCTACATAAAAATGAGAATAAGTAACTTTAATTATATAATATAAAATTTATTCTTTTTCCTTTCTAAAAAGTATATGGACATTTTAAAATATATAAAATCTTAGCAATAAACATACTGATAGTAGCTAATGAGAAGAGATTAGAAGAAAAAAAGGAATACTTTGCTTGTATGGTCTTGCATTATTAGTAATGAAGATTTTTATATAAAAGTATGTTCTAGCTTGAATAACTTTTTGAAACACTTTATCTTTTAATACATATACATGATTTTGGAAAGTCATTCCTCTCTTTGATTTCTAATTTCACTCCCAATTTCATTTTTCTTTCTTACTCAGTACTAGTTTTACATAGTTTCATTTGCGATGCTTTGGTAAATTTTTGTTGCCTTGAATTTCTATTTTTGACATCATATGTTTTCTCAAAAATTTTAAATTTAATGCTTAATGCAATTTAATACACAAGAAAATTATTTTTACTCATTGTGCAATATTAGAAAACATCTTAATCCTCCCTCATCTTCAAGCATGAAGATTTGCTTTCTTCTAAAATATTTTCCAAACCTCTCCAACTAGATATGACCTTAGTTAGGTTATTCTTTTGCCCCATGGAACTCTATTTTTACATTCATTTTCCAGTTATTAAGTTGCATTCCTTAGCACATCACTGAATACATGAGGCATCAGTCAGTCAGTCAGTTCAGTCACTCAGTTGTGTCCAACTATTTGTGACCCCATGAATCGCAGCATGCCAGGCCTCCCTGTCCCTCACCAACTTCCAGAGTTCATTCAAACTAACGTCCATTGAGTCGGTGATGCCATCCAGCTATCTTATCCTCTGTCGTCCCCTTCTCCTCCTGACCCCAATCCCTCCCAGCATCAAGGTGTTTTTCCAATGAAGCAACTCTTCGCATGAGGTGGCCAAAGTATTGGAATTACAGCTTCAGCATCAGTCCTTCCAAGAACACCCAGGACTGATCTCCTTTGGGATGGACTGGTTGGATCTCCTTGCACCACAGTCTTCTCCAATACCACAGTTCAAAAGCATCAGTTCTTGGCACTCAGCTTTCTTCACAGTCCAAATCTCACGTCCATACATGACCACTGGAAAAACCATAACCTTGATTAGATGGACCTATGTTGGCAAGGTAATATCTCTGCTTTTCAATATGCTATCTAGGTTGGTCATGACTTTCCTTCCAAGGAGTAAGCATCTTTTAATTTCATGGCTGCAGTCACCATCTGCAGTGATTTTGGAGCCCAAAAAATAAAGTCTGACACTGTTTCCACTGTTTCCCCATCTATTTCCCATGAAGTGGTAGGACCAGATGCCATGATCTTAGTTTTCTGAATGTTGAGCTTTAAGCCAACTTTTTCACTCTCCTCTTTCACTTTCATCAAGAGGCTTTTTACTTCCTCTTCACTTTCTGCCATAAGGGTGGTGTCATCTGCATATCTGAGCTTGTGCTTCTTCCAGCCCAGCGTTTCTCATGATATACTCTGCATATAAGTTAAATAAGCAGGGTGACAATATAAAGCCTTGATGTACTCCTTTTCCTAATGTGGCATAGTCTTCTATTAAGTGAAAACCTTGTTTAGGCATAAGTGTGAAAAATACATTAACCCTATTTTTGGTCAGATTCTCAAAAAGAAACAGCACACTCATAAGTTGGTGGTCAACAGGAGATTATTGAGGGAAAGTTTACAAAGTATGGTCCTTATTAAGGGAGCTAAAAAAGGATAGTGAGATATCTAGGCATATTAAAGTGAGGAGCTTGGCTCCTCCAAAGTCTGAAGGGCTAAAGGAAGACACAGCTACAGAGGAGACAGGAGGTTTGTCCATAACAGAGGGACAGAATTACTGCCAAACCAGGACAACAAGGAAGAAGCTAGGAAAATAAACACACCAGCTTCTCTGTCCTACACTCCAGTTATATGAGTCCCATCTTATTGACCAAACACAAAAAGTTACAAAAGGCAAGGAACTTGGTGACAGCTGGTTCTGAAAAACTCAGGGACATAGCACAGAATAGAGGAGAGTAAGGGGATCTGGATGTACACATTCAGAAATCCAGAAGAATGACTAATGGGCAGCACTTCAGTTCAGGTTGTTGCAATAAAGTATGACCATCAGGTCACTGCTTAAGTTTTATTCATATTTGGTTGAGAAAAATAGTGTACTGGATGCTACATTACAGGGCTTTGGGCTCAGTTTTACACCTATAAAATCTATATGTTATCTCTAAATTAATGCCCATGATTACAAACACCCTGTTTTCTTGAATCTTCACGCCAATACAGTAACTGTCCTTGAAATATCCTTTGCTATTATTCCCCCAGGGCCTGGGTTCATTACTTAACAATTCCATGCCTGCACTGTCTGCAAAACAGCACTTCCTCAGAGGTTTGGCTAAGAATTAAATAAGATAATTAATGTAAAACATTTAACATGCCTATAGGATTTCTAATTCTTATTCTGGTGGTTACTGATTTAAATAAAGCCATCCTTTATGGTTTATTCCTTTTCTCTATTCAGCATTCAACTTTAGTACTTAAACACTTCCATATTCAAGTGGGAAACCTTTGTGTTAGTCGGGGGTTCCCTCATGGCTCAGACAGTAAAGAATCTGAGCAGGTGACACAGGTGCAATCTCTGATTTAGGAAGATGCCCTGGAGAAAGGAATGACTACCAACTCCAGTATCCTTGCCTGGAGAATTCCATGTACAGAGTTTACAGTCCATGGTGTCGCAAAACCTATTCAAGTGGGAAACCTTTATGAGCTAATAATAGATCAATATAAGAAGGTATAATCACACAAAGTAATTAAATAAAGAAAACTGTAAAATCATACGCATTTTAGTCATCAATTTAGGAATTTTTAGCCTAACTTATGTAATTTATTTCCATTTTATTGAAATATAATTGATGTACAATGTTTTAGGAGTTATGGGTGTACAATATAGTGATTCATAAATGTTAAACATTGTATTTTATTTATGTGTGTGTGCATGCTTAATTGCTCAGTTGTGTTTGACTCTTTGCAACCCCATGGACTGAAGCCCACCAGGCCCTTCTGTCCAGGGGGATTCTCCAGGCAAGAGTATTGGAGTGAGTTGCCATTTCCTCTTCCAGAGGATCTTCCTGATCCAGGGATCAAACCCAAGTCTCCTGTGTTTCCTGCATTACAGGTAGATTCTTTACCTGCTGAGCCACTGGGGAAGCTCAACTCAATAAAAAGAGAAACAACCCACTTTAAAAATGTGCAGGGGAACTGAATAGACATTTTTCCAAAGACTAAATGCAGATTGCCAACAGGCACACGAAAGGATGCTCAACATTGTTAATCATCAAGGAAATGCAAATCAAAACTGCAATGAGATATCATTCCATATCTGTCAGAGTGACCATCATCAAAAAGAATACAAATAACAAATGTTGGCAAAGATGTCGAGAAAAGGAACCCTTTTATAGTGCAGGTGGGAATGCAAATTTGGTACAGCAACTTTGGAAAACAGTATGAAGATTTCTTAAAAATCTAAAAATAGAAACACTGCATGATTCAACAATTCCACTCTTCAGTAGAAATAAAAAAAAAATAAATCACTAACTTTAAAGGATACATGCATCCCAGTATTTACTGCAGCACTGTTTACAGTAGCCAAGATATGAAAGCAACCTAAGTGCCCATTAACAGACAGATGGATGAAGGTATGGTATATATACATACAATGCAATAGTACTTTGCCATAAAAAGGAATGAAATTTTTGCCATTTGCACCAACATGGATGGACATGGAGGGTATTACACAAGTGAAATAAGTCAGACAGAAAAAGACAAATACTGTATGATATCACTTATATGTGGAATCTAAAAATTCAAAACTAGTGAATAGAACAAAGAAGAAGCAGACTCACAGATTTAGAGAATAAACTTGCAGTTACCAGTGGGAAGAGGAATATTGGAAAGGGCAATATAGGTGTAGTGACTAAATGGTACAAACTATCATGTATAAAATAAACTGCAAGTATATATTGTACAGCACAGGGATATAGTCAATGTTTTGCAATACATATAAATGGAATATGAGCTTCCCCATAACCTTTAACATTTATGAATCACTATATTGTACACCTACAGTCATAAAATCAAGACACTTACTCCTTGGAAGAAAAATTTATGACCAACCTAGATAGCATATTCAAAAGCAGAGACATTACTTTGCCAACTAAGATCCGTCTAGTCAAGGCTATGGTTTTTCCAGTAGTCATGTATGAATGTGAGACTTGGACTGTGAAGAAGGCTGAGCACCAAATAATTGATGCTTTTGAACTGTAGTGTTGGAGAAGACTCTTGAGAGTCCCTTGGACTGCAAGGAGATCCAACCAGTCCATTCGGAATGAGATCAGCCCTGGGATTTCTTTGGAAGGAATGATGTTAAAGCTGTAATGCCAGTACTTTGGCCACCTAATGTGAAGAGTTGACTCATTGGAAAAGACTTTGATGCTGGGAGGGATTGGGGGCAGAAGGAGAAGGGGACGACCGAGGATGAGATGGCTGGATGGCATCACTCACTCAATGGATGTGAATCCGGGAGTTGATGATGGAAAGGGAGGCCTGGCGTGCTGCAATTCATTGGGTCGCAAAGAGTAGGACACGACTGAGTGACTGAACTGAACTTATAAAACATTGAACATCAAGTATATTTCAATAAAATGGGAATAAATAACGTAAATTAGGCTAAAAATTCCTAAATTGATAAAGACAAATTATTAACATAGTCAATAAGTACATGAATATTTTCTCTACTTTTCCCATCTAGCCCAATTTCTCAGATCTCCAAAGTGAATTCCTTTCAGTTTATCAAACTTACCTGCTTTGGGTTTTCTCACACATTGTTTCTTCTTCCTGGATTGTCTCCAGTAGAACTCCCCTTGGCTGACTTGCTCTAACTTCCTGTAGCTCATAGCCCAGTTTAAGTGCTGTTTTTCAGGAAAGGTTTTTTAGTGACCTCATTTATACTTTCCTGTGGAATCTTAAAGTTCTCCTGGGCCAATGCTTGGAGCATAATTGTCACTTGATACATATTTGTGTGTTGAGTGATTTATTGAAAAAAACAAACNGACTTGCTCTAACTTCCTGTAGCTCATAGCCCAGTTTAAGTGCTGTTTTTCAGGAAAGGTTTTTTAGTGACCTCATTTATACTTTCCTGTGGAATCTTAAAGTTCTCCTGGGCCAATGCTTGGAGCATAATTGTCACTTGATACATATTTGTGTGTTGAGTGATTTATTGAAAAAAACAAACTCCCTTTCTTCTGTTTCTTATTCTTGCCTGTTCCTTTAGAAACTAGTCTTTTGCTCTTCTTTCTTATTTTTCTCTTCTGAATATAAGTATTCCTGCTTTCCTTTTTTATTCCTCTCCCTTACCAATTTCTTGCTTGTAAGTAATGGTCCTATGTAGAACACTGGTAGACCTTTATTCTCATGCTAAATGTATTTCTTGATGTCTGTTCACTCGTGGTTCCTAAAGTTCTCAATGTGGAGAACAACTAAATTTCTTCTAAAACTTTTGTTCCTGACTTCCATAATTTTATTAATGATACAGTGTCGATCCTCTGAGTATAGAGTGTGTTTTGGTTACTAATTCATTCTACACTCTGCATATTCTCCTAACTCAGTAAATTGCCAGATCTTGAAGGTACCACCTGGGCTCTCATCTTGTCTCCCCATCGGTTTTCTGTGACCACTATTCCCAGGATCATGTATCAAGACTACACCAAACAACTTCTGATGATTTCTCCCATCTTTCATGTCTCTCCACTCCACAGTATATTTCTCAGTCTCATTTTTTGAAACTTTAAAAAACTTTTCAATTGAAGTACAGTTAATTTACTATTTGTGTGATTTTTAATTTACAATTTGTGTTCATTTCAAGTGTAAAGCACAGTGATTCAGTTATACCCAAACATATATTCTTTTTTGGGTTTTTCCCATTTTAGGTTATTGAAAAAATATTGCATATAGTTTCCTGTGCTCTGCATCAGGTCCTAATAGTTTACTTGTTATTATCTAGTAATGTGTATATCTGAAAGGTTGTTGCTGAATCACTCAAAGATGCCAGGATTCTTGGCTTCCGGAGGAGAAGAATTCAATCTGGGGCCAGAGATGAGGCTTGATTGCTCAGAGCTTTTGTGTAATAAAGTTCTATTAGAGTATAAACGAGCTAGAGAAAGCTTCTGACATAGACATCAAAAGGGGGTAGAAAGAGTACCCCCTTGCTAGTGTTAAGTGCAGTTCAGTTCAGTCGCTCAGTCATGTCCAACTCTTTGTGACCCCATGATTACAGCACGCCAGGCCTCCCTGTCCATCACCAACTCCCAGAGTTCACCCAAACTCATGTACATCAAGTAAGTGATGCCATCCAGCCATCTCATCATCTGTCGTCCCCTTCTCCTCCTGCCCCCAATCCCTTCCAGCATCAGAGTCTTTTCCAATGAATCAACACTTCACATGAGGTGACCAAAGTACTGGGGTTTCAGCTTTAGCATCATTCCTTCCAAAGAACACCCAGGATCGATCTCCTTTAGAATGGACTGGTTGGATCTCCTTGCAGTCCAAGGGACTCTCAAGAGTCTTCTCCAACACCACAGTTAAAAAGCATCAATTCTTCAGTGTTCAGCCTTCTTCACAGTCCAACTCTACATTCATATGTGACCACAGGAAGAACCATAGCCTTGACTAGACGGACCTTAGTCGGCAAAGTAATGTCTCTGCTTTTGCATATGCTATCTAGGTTGGTCATAACTTTTTCTTCCAAGGAGTAAGCGTCTTTTAATTTCATGGCTTCAGTCACCATCTGCAGTTATTTTGGAGCCCCAAAAAATAAAGTCTGACACTGTTTCCACTATTTCCTCATCTATTTCCCATGAAGTGATGGGACCGGATGCCATGATCTTCATTTTCTGAATGTTGAGCTTTAAGTCAACTTTTTTACTCTCCACTTTCACTTTCATCAAGAGGCTTGTTAATTCCTATTCAATTTCTGCCATAAGGGTGGTGTCATATGCATATCTGAAGTTATTGATATTTCTCCCTGCAATCTTGATTCCAGCTTCTGTTTCTTCGAGCCTAGCATTTCTCATGATGTACTCTGCATAGAAGTTAAATAAGCAGGGTGACAATATACAGCCTTGACATACTCCTT
>SJYT01062469.1:256954-374649 GCA_006410635.1 Cephalophus harveyi | reverse complement strand
GAACTCTCTTGCTTTTTCCATGATCCAGCAGATGAGATGTGTATAAGAGACAGGGCCTGGCGTGCTGCGATTCATGGGGTCGCAAAGAGTCAGACACGACTGAGCGACTGAACTGAACTGATGACTTATTTGCATTTTAAATATATAAAGTTACAAGTTTACAGGCTGAGTCATTAATGACAAGTTCTACATAAATGATTTTTAAAAAAAAACAATCAAGATTGCAAGTTTTTATTGATTGTAGGAGTATAATATATATTTAATTACATATTATTTTAAAAGAATATGGAACAATAAAAATTTATGATGGGTGTGTTGATTTTAAATAACATCCTTTAGAGTCTTAGAAATTTTGTTTTTAAAGAGAATATGCATTTTGTTTAACAAAAGCCTCATTTAGTGCCCAGGGATGAGCTGAGGATTAACTGATTAATCCTTACAACAACCCTAGGAAGTATTATTACTACTATAGATTTTTAGGTTAAAAAAAAACAAGGTGAAGAACAGTGTACAGAATGCTACTGCTGTTAAAGAATACAGATAGCCCTGTGTATGCATTGAATATCTCTGGAGGAATAATTCTGTATCTTTGTCTCTCTCTCTCTCTCTCTCTCACACACACACACACACACACGCACACACACACACGCCTATTGAGAAGGGAACTGGCGTTCAACATGAGTTCAGTTCTTTTTTGTTACTATGTCATTAAAAAAACCAACATGCATGTATTATTTTTGTTGTTGTTTTGTTGTTCAGTTGTGTCCAACTCTTTGCAACCTTATGGACTGTAGCCCACCAGGCTCTTCTGTCCATGGAATCTCCCAGGGAAGAATACTGGAATTTCCTTCTCAAGCAGATCTAAATAATTTGAGCCTATACTGTATAAAACTAAAAAATAAAATATTTTTGGTTCTGAAATTGACACTCAGAAAAAGCAGTGTATTAGCATACCCAGAAGTCAATGCTTGAGATGGGTTAAACTTTCTACTTGAGTAATACTATGAGGTTCAAATAATGATTGAAGGTCCAGACAAGAAGGAACCCAGCAACTAGATAATGAAACAGAGATTAGGGCAAAATAAGAGGGTTAAAGGAGAAAAAATTCATTCCAGAATGTGTCTTTATTTGAAGAATTTGTAAGAAAAAAGGATGGCCCCTCTGTCAAAAGAGAAGATGTTGCCTCTAAACACAAAAAGAGCAGACTGTCAAAGTCCTGGAAACTGACTGGTATCTGCAAAATAGTACATTTACAAGCAGCAACCTTTAGCTCTAAGACTGCTTCCTAATGGCTTCCTAATGGTGAGCCAGGAAAGTTTTTATTTTTCTTGTTGAGGCACATGGCCATTCTCACTTAGCAGACACAGGTTTTGTAGAGGAGAGCAAGTCCCACAGCATGTTCCAGTGAAATACTTCTATCTTTCTCACTCACCTTTCATCATCTACCCACTCCCTGGATGTTTACAGAGCACCTGCTATATACCAATAACTCCTAACAGGCAAAAACTAACATATTTCAAAGTTTACAGAGAACTGTTCTCTCTAAACTGTTTCGTAAGCAACCTGACCCTTAGTTTCTAGACAGGCATTGTAACTTAATACTACCTGGCTTACCCTGTCATTTGTGGCCTAGCAAACACCATTGACTATATTAGTTTCCTGTTGCCACTGAAACAAAGTACCACTAACTTAGTAGCTTAAAACAACCAGAATTACTCTCTTACAGTTCTAGAGGTCATAAGTCTGAAATCTGGGCTGAGGTAAGGTGTCTACATGGCCGCATCTTTTGGGAGGCTCTAGGGGGAAATTTCTCACTTCCACTGTATAATCATAAGGAAACATCTGCTGGATCATGGAAAAAGCAAGAGAGTTCCAGAAAAACATCTATTTCTGCTTTATTGACTATGCCAAAGCTTTTGACTGTGTGGATCACAATAAACTGTGGAAAATTCTGAAAGAGATGGGAATACCAGACCACCTGACCTGTCTCTTGAGAAACCTGTATGCAGGTCAGGAAGCAACAGTTAGAACTGGACATGGAACAACAGACTGGTTCCAAATAGGAAAAGAAATACGTCAAGGCTGTATATTGTCACCCTGCTTATTTAACTTATATGCACAGTACATCATGAGAAACGCTGGACTGGAAGAAGCACAAGCTGGAATCAGGATTGCCAGGAGAAATATCAATAACCTCAGATATGCAGATGATACCACCCTTATGGCAGAAAGTGAAGAGAAACTAAAAAGCCTCTTGATGAAAGTGAAAGTGGAGAGTGAAAAAGTTCGCTTAAAGCTCAACATTCAGAAAACGAGGATCATGGCATCTGGTCCCATCACTTCATGGGAACTAGATGGGGAAACAGTGGAAACAGTGTCAGACTTTATTTTTGGGGGCTCCAAAATCACTGCAGATGGTGATTGCAGCCATGAAATAAAAAGACACTTACTCCTTGGAAGGAAAGTTATGACCAACCTAGATAGCATATTCAAAAACAGACATTACTTTGCCAACAAAGGTCCATCTAGTCAAGGCTATGGTTTTTCCAGTGGTCATGTATGGATGTGAAAATTGGACCGTAAAGAAAGCTGAGTGCTGAAGAATTGATGCTTTTGAACTGTGGTGTTGGAGATGACTCTTGAGAGTCCCTTGGACTGCAAGGAGATCCAACCAGTCCATCCTAAAGAAGATCAGTCCTGGGTGTTCTTTGGAAGGAATGATAAAGCTGAAACTCCAATATTTTGGCCACCTGATGTGAAGAGTTGACTCACTGGAAAAGACCCTGATGCTGGGAGGGATTGGGGGCAGGAGGAGAAGGGGACGACAGAGGATGAGATGGCTGGATGGCATCACTGAGTCAATGGACATGAGTATGGGTGAACTCCGGGAATTGGTGATAGACAGGTAGGCCTGGCGTGCTGCGATTCATGGGGTTGCAAAGAGTCAGACACAACTGAGCGACTGAACTAAAGTGAACTGAGGGGGAAATTGGGGCTTCCCTGGTAGCTCAGCTGGTAAAGAATCACCTGCAATGTTGGAGACCTGGCTTCGATCCCTGGGTTGGGAAGATCTCCTGGAAGAGGGCATGGGAACCCACTCCAGTATTCTTGCCTGGAAAATTCCATGGACAGAGGTGCCTGGTTGACTACAGTCCGTGGGGTCGCAAAGTCAGACACGACTGAGCATGACTCAGCACACAGAGCGGGAATCCACTCCCTTGCCTTGTCCTCCTTCTGGCAGCTGTCTACAGTCCTTGGCTTCTGGCTGCATCACTCTGACTCCTGCTTCTGTCCTCGTATCTCCTCCTGACTCTCATGCCTTCTTCTTTCCTTTTAAGGAAACTTTGATTACACTGGGCCCACCCAGATACTCCAAGATAATCTCCTTCACTCAAAATCAAGCAGTTATGAATTTTAGTCACATCTGCAAAATACCTTCACAGCAATACTTATTGTATTTGATGGCATTACTAGGGAGAGAGCCATAAGCTGGTCACCACAGAGACTTAATATTTTCTTTAAATACGCACACTATTTAAATATACTTACTGAAAAAAAAATTTTACTACATGATGAAAAACCCATATTTCATTCCACAGATATAAAATATATGGAAACAAATACTATGAAAATACTCACTAAATTCCAGCTAGATACCACTCACTGCCTGCTGAAGGCTAAGCCTGTGGCTTGGTCTCCTTGTTTACAAAAGCAGACCAGCAAGAGTAGAGAGGTGTTGACAATTCAGTACCAAATTGAGCCTTTCTCCTTGACAGGAAAAGGATTGAAAGACCTTCAAAAGGAAAGTCATGCCTTTCTCAATATTTAACGAAGCATCTGTGAACCGAGTAAAATCCTGTCACAGATTGCAGAGACTCTGTTTCTGACTTTGGGAAACATTGGCATAATGTTTTCAAATCCAGGCTCTTGAATAAGGCTGAATATAAACCCGGAGTCTCTTCTCCATGCACTAGCTATTCACCGAATCTACTTCCTTACCTGTAGACTGGCAGTAATAATAAAGCCTCCTTCACAGTCTTATCTAGTTATTTAAATGAGATATGCATGCACAGTTCTTGGCATAATGCCCAGCACAACACATCTGCCTCGAAAACGTCAGCAACTTTTAAAGGAGAAGTCACTGTTGTAACTCTGACATCAGGATGCTTTCTGGTATTGTCTGCTCTCTCCTCTCCCTCTGCTCAACCTCAAGTTGAGACCTTGTGCTTGACCTTGACTTAATCTCTTCACTCTCAAGGTACAGAAACACACCCCTGAATCTTATTTTAACTGTAGAATCGACCATAATTCAGGTCTAAGTGCCCTCTAAAGAGGGGCTTCCCAGATGGTGCTGGTTGTAAAGAATCTGCTAATGCAGGAGACACCGAGATGGGGGTTCAGTCCTTGGGATGGGAAGATGCCCTGGAGTAGGAAATGGCAACTTGCTCCAGAGCAAAATTTCAGGGGTAGAACTTATGAGAGCTTCAGGGCATTATGCTCGGTGGCATTTGTGAGCCTGAGGCTGGATGCCTGCAACACACTTCAAGGAGCCATTTGGAAGCTACAGATCTTGCACAGTTAGGCCACTTGATGGCTGAGAGGCACAAACTACAAGGGATCAAATTATAACTTGCTCAGAATTGTACTTTCTATTTCCCTTTGGTTGCCTGTCTGTTTCTCAGTATAATTTGGGGTGTTGACTGTGGCCCACAGCAATCTAGGTGGTTTGGTGTACTGAAGTTTCTTAGGANACTTGATGGCTGAGAGGCACAAACTACAAGGGATCAAATTATAACTTGCTCAGAATTGTACTTTCTATTTCCCTTTGGTTGCCTGTCTGTTTCTCAGTATAATTTGGGGTGTTGACTGTGGCCCACAGCAATCTAGGTGGTTTGGTGTACTGAAGTGTCTTAGGAATTTCCTTTCTGAGTTGTTTTATGAATTACCTTTCCTTTAACTTCCTTGTGGCCAAGATTAGCAAGCATAGTTTAGGATTATAAGTGCTGCATTTCAGTGACAGAAAGATTACACTGTGATGAAAGATACTTATATGTCCTAATTATCCTGATTTGATGAAATATTAGCTTCCCTTATGAAATGGTTATAATGGACATGTAATTTTTTCTGTAAGCTTTTTAAAAATATAATTTTTCTCAAAAGGGAAATGCTACAGGAGACAATATTATTTCACCTCTTTATGGGCATACATTAAAAGAAAAATCTACATGTCTGTGAAATGTTAATTGTATATTGAATTATTGCCAAGCTCTTCTAATTTATTAGGAAGTGTGAGTTATGGTTAAGTTATTAATAGAAGCTAAATGCTAATGGTTTAAATTACAGTTGGACTTAGTTGAATATTAAATAGGGCATTTTTTCCCAAATATTACTTTCAAAATAGTCTAGTATAATGACTCAAATGAACACACATTTTTTTTTTCCCTCAGTCTTATGCAATTAAAGGGCTTTCCAGGTGGCTCAGTGGGAAAGAATCTGCCTGCCGATCAGGAGACACAGGTTTTATTCCTGGGTTGGCAAGATCCCGAGGAGGAGGAAATGGCAACCCACTCCAGTATTCTTGCCTGGGAAATCCCACGGACAGAGGAGCCTGATGGGCTGTAGTCCATGGAGTCACAAGAGTCAGACATGATTTAGCAACTAAACCACCACCACCATGCAATTAAAACAGTATTTTACAGAAGAGTTGGTTTGTTGTACTTACAATCTTACTTTGGAGAAAAACAGATTGCTAGGTTGCTTTCCATCGAGATGAGGTGTAAATCAGATTTTATGCAGTCCAAAACTTTGGCAATTTTGGAGTTCCTCTTTGAGGAAAAAAAAAAAAAGGCCAAACAATTGATTTTTACAAACTTTACAGAAATATATGACCCTATGAACACATTGGAAAGGTTCCCTCACAAGGTCAAGGAAAAATCAAGTGAGGAGCCCTTAGGCCTCAGCCTTGTTACCTTCACAGCAAATTCACTTCTGGCTAAATGTATATTATTGTGAAAGCTTCTGAGAATGCTCCACTTTCCCAAATTCATGAAAAGGTTCTTTGGGTTTGATCCCTGGGGACAGGTAATACTATAAATAATCAGTTACCTACAAAGATGATGAACTATTCTATTATTGACAATGTCCCTTATTATGTCTATTTATTGAAGCATGATACAATAACTAAAAATTTTACCATTTTTTAAAAGAAGTAGCCAATATTACTTTCACAAGTATGAAGAAATAGAAACAAAGGATTATATATATATAATATCATATATATATGAAAGCATTTTTTCCCTTGGAGTAGATTTTTTCAAGATAATTTTATCTTGCTAGTATTTACATAATTACTTTCTCAAAGAACATTCCATTAATATATTAGGTTTAAGTAGTGGTTGAAAGTGGAAAGAAAAAAAGTAAAGCAAGGAGCCTAAACTTAAAATAATTTTACAACAGAGAAAGAACAATTTTCCTGACCATGCTTCTTAGATCTCCAAGATCAAAAAGAAGTGGACAATTTAGATATTTACTGCATGTAGGAAATATAAGTAATCTCTGTAGATAGTTCTAGAAGAAACTTCTTTTCAGAACCTCCTAAAATAAGAACATTGTTAATTTCCCATTTTGACTATAAGGATTTGGTCTCTCAATTTTTTCTTGTCTCAGGTACATAATTTTAATAGCCTAATAGTTGGTCATGCTTTTCCCATTTTCTTTTTTAAATTTTATTTTCTTGAAATATAGTTGATTTACAATGTTATGTTAATTTCCACTGTGATTCAGTTAAAATATATACATTCTCTTTCATATTTTTTTCCATTATGGTTTATCACTGGATGTTGAATATAGTTCCCTGTGCCATATAGTAGGACCTTGTTGTTTATCCATACTATATATGAAAGTTCACATCCACTAACCCCAAACTCCCAATCCATCCCTCTCCCACTCCATCCTTGGCAACCACAAGTCTGTCCTGTAAGTCTGTGAACCTGTTTCTGTTTCATAAATGAGTTTATTAGCCTCGTATTTAGACTCCATGTATAAGTAATACCATATGGCATTTGTCTTTTCCTGACTTACTTCACTTAGTATAATAATCTCTAGGTCCATCCAAGTGTCATTATTCTATTCTTTATGACTGAGTAGTATTCCATTGTATATATATTCTTTATCCATTCATCTGTTGGTGGACATTTAGTTTATTTCCAACCCATTTCTCCTTTTTGAAGGTGAAGAATGAAATAACTAAATGATCAGATAATGGAGGAAGGGGAGGAAAGAGGCATAAATTAGGATTTTCAATTGGATACTGAAGAAGGAAAATAATGTGAATTTGCTGAATAATAAATTAATCTCACTGATCTTGTCATCTTTTGATACCACATTTAGAGCAGGGACACTGGGAAAGAGATGTCAGCTGTGTGGATAAGATGATCTGTTGCCTTCAGATGGGATGGGACTTGTTAGGTCTGTCTAGACTGGGCAGCAAGGTGGTTTCTGCAATTGGTTCAGGTAACCCTCCTTGATAATGTGTAAATTATCTTTACAACCTAAGAACATTAAAAATAATAAGAGGATAAGTACAAACAGACAGTACTAGGGATGTGATGTACAACATGATAAATATAATTAACCCTGCTGTCCATTCTACATGAAAGTTATTAACAGTAAATCCTAAGAATCTATATCAAAAGGAAAAACATTTTTTCCTATTTCTTTAATGTTCTATCTATATGAGATGATGTTCACTAAACATCTTGTGGTCTTCATTTCATGATGCTGTAAGTCAAATCATTATGCTGTACACCTTAAGCTTAGCAGCGGTGTATATCAATTATGTTCTCATTGGAGCTTTCCTGGTGGCTCAGTTGATAAATAATCTGCCTGCAGTGCAGGAGACCTGGGTTTGATCCCTGGGTTGGGAAGATCCCCTGGAGAAGGGCATGGCAACCCACTCCAGTATCCTCGCCTGGAGAACCCCCATGGACAGAGGAGCCAACAGGGCTACAGTCCACGGGGTCACAAAGAGTTGGACATGGCTGAGTGGCTTTCACTTCACTTCAAAACTGGAACAACAAAATTTTTAACTTTTAATAAAAATATAAAAATAATAATGGGTTAGTTGGGAATAATGGCACTCGTATTAAATAATTAATTCATAATTAATTAAAATTTAATGCACACTTCACATTTTTCAACCAAGAATTTGAGGCAGCTCAATGGATACACATGTAAAAATGTAAATAAATAGAATTTTTTTAAAAAAAGTATAGTTATGGAAAATAGAGTAGAAAGTTAATAATTGTGATGGTGAGATTGGGAGCAAATATAACACATATATCCTGGCCAAGGGGGCTTCCCAGGTGGCGCTAGTGATAAAGAACATGCCTGCCAATGCAGGAAAAGTAAGAGACATGGGTTTGATCCCTGAGTTGGAAAGATCCCCTGGAGGAGTTCATGGCAACCCACTCCAGTAATCTTGGTTAGAGAATCAAATGGACAGAGGAGCCTGGTGGGCTACAGTCCATAGGGTCACACAGAGTCAAACGTGACTGAAGGGACTTAGCACACATGCACGCATCTGGCCAGGAGGGCAAAGATCCTGTAATAGGACAATAAATCTGTCTTGAAGCTTCACAGAAACCTAAAAGAACCTATGATCAGTTAACAGTTTTTTAAAGTAACTGTGAGAGAAAAAAGTGCTCATTTCTTCTAGGAAGCAATGCTTTTCCTAATACACAAGGTTTAAAATGAATTTCTCAAGTGAAATTGTAGTAAACAATATTCACAGAAAACAAAAATAATGGGCTTACAAGCTCTTTCTTGTATTGTCAGTTGACAAAGGCCAGCTGAATTTCTGAAATGCTGCTGGGTCCCAACAGCTCTGCAGGGAGTAATCCAAACTATGGAAAGGACCTGAAACCATTTACTAACCAGTTTATCAAAGTGTAAATATGAAAGCAACAAGCTAAAATAATACGTAGTGTAATTCTGGTTCTTCCAATCTCTTCAATAACATGTTGACATTAGCTAAGAGAGACGTTTCTGCCCTGATTCTGATTCAGGTTTTCTTTTACCTTGCTTTTTGTAAAATTCATATAGTACAGTCAAATAACTTTAAAGAAGTTATTTCTAACTGCTCTGGTTGAGATTTTAAAGGCTATTTATTTGCTGCATTTCATTTTCTGTAGCTGTTTTCTTTCCCTGAATCACAGCTCCTTCATTCCTTCTTGAGGTGATTACTTGGTACAGAAGAATAGCAGTGTGATTTTGGTAAAGCCTTTGGAAGACTCCCATGATATCCCTGAAGACAAGACGGAGGGATATAATTTGGGTGGCAGGTCTGTAGCCAGCTGAACATCTATATCCCCAAAATGATGTTAATAGATAGCTGTTATTCTGGACGGAGGATTTTGTGGCATGTTGTAAGGAGGAGTTCAGGTGTAAGAAATGCTAAAGGAAGAGCAGGTTGGAGTGCTGAAGTAGATGAGCTCAGTTCTAGACAGTTCTGTGAGACTTTCAGTTGAAATGTTCTTTATCAATTGAGCAAATGGGTTTGAGGGAGGGAAGAAGGAAGAAAGAGAGGGGAGAGGGAGGGAAGAACAAGGAGAAGAAAAGAAAAGAAGGAAGAAAAAAGAAATAAAGAAATTGAGATCTAGTTACATAGCAAACATTTATTAAGTAACAACAAGCTATGTGGGCTTCCCTGGCGACTCAGTGGTAAAGAATCTGCATGCAATGCTGGAGCTGCAGGAGTTGCAGGTTCAATCCCTGGATCTGGGTCTGGAAGATCCCCTGGAGGAGGGCATGGAAACCCACTCTGGTATTCTTGCAAGATTTGAGTGTGTTTTAAATGCTCAAGTGGCAAGTGGAGAGACAGAACGAAGATTCTAAAGAGCGGTGATTGTAGGAGCAAAGTGACAGAGATGCAGGAACAGATAATTCCTTCTTAAGCACAAGTAAGTAAACCGTCCACCTGGAGATGGAGGAAATGATGAACATGTATACAGGGAGGTCTGGAGGTGGGGCTTCCCTGGTGGCTCAGGTAAAGAATCTGCCTGCAATGCAGGAGACCTGGGTTCCATCCCTAGGTTGGGAAGATCCCCTGGAGAAGGGAACAGCTACCCACTCCAGTATTCTGGCCTGGAGAATTCCATGGACAGAGGAGCCTGGCAGGCTACAGGCCACGGGGTCCCAAAGAGTTGGACATGACTGAGCGACTTTCACACACACGCTGGAGGCAGAGAAGCCGCTGTACTGTTCACTGTGAGGAAGTAGTGGCCCAGATAAGCTAAGAGGTTGGTATGGAGTCTCTCAGCAGCTTGTAGCATTTCTGGAACTAGTAGAGTCCACTGTGTTTTCCGTGGTATTCTATCTTCTCCCACTGAAAATGTCTCCCCTTGACTTCTAAGATACTAGGCTATTTTTGGAATGAGGGACTCTTTTCTGGTTTTATGAATCTTGTTTCTTTTCATCAGTTAAATGTATTCCAGGCCCACCTGGTATGACACAGTTGAACAATTAGGGATCCTGTGTCTGACCTGGACTCAGACTCTGACACTATTGCTTCCTAGTTTTGAGTTCTTAGGCAAAGTACTTAACTGTGCCCATCCGTAAAGTGGGTACAAGAAAACTTACCTTCAGATTACACGAGGATCAAGTGAGATAAGAGGCACACATGCCCCAGTGCTCAGAATGCTCAGAAATACAATGCTCTGTCTTTTCTCTCTCCCTTGGTGAGATTCCCTAGAGACCCAGGCTCCTTGTTTCTGTGCAGTTTTGAGAAAGCCACTCATCTTTCTGAATCTATTTGTTCATCTCAAAAAATGGAAGCAATCTTACTATGCTCCTGTGTTGTGAGGATGAAAATGGCCCTGAGGAAGCTTCTGTGAGGCCGCACCACCAAGTTTTGTTGACTCTAAATCTTATCTACTTTCTGAGTTTTACTTCTCACCCCCTATGAACATCTGCCTCCAGGCATATTTTCCAGCCTCTTCTCACTGGAGCATTAGGTTCTAACTACTTGTTGGATGTTGTCTGGATCATCTGCCAACAGGCATAATTATTTTTAACTTGTTATAGTCACAACTCATCTATGATCTCTATCATATCTTGTATAGCTGGCAAACTCTCCTTACCCCTGCTTTCCCTGGTGGCAGCCCCTTCTTCTCTTTCCTCTCACTGTGCTGGTTATTTTCTATTTGCTATCTATCCCCTCCCCTGAGCATCTCTCAGCATCTTCAGTCTCCCTTGCCAACTGGCTCCTCACTGTAATTCCTCATTCACAAGGCAGGAAGATGGCCCATGTTCTGTTGGAGGACAGAGCTGTGATTCCACTGTATTGGAAGCTAAGGTGACCTTCTTGGTTATTCGGGACTCCTCTCGCCACTGGAGCTATTGGTCACTTACTAAGGAGAAATTTGGTTGTTGCTACACAGAACAGTCAATGGAAAACTGCTGTCATCAGAACAACAGGATGCTGCAGGGATGGCTTTGTTTTGCCCTGACATATGCTGACCAAGAGTAAAGAGAACAGGGAGTGGATGGTAGAAGAGTTGCAGTTATCAGTTTAGACCCAATGATTAGCTATAGAGGTGGCTGCATAACTTATACTGATTTTGTCTTTATCTTCCTCCTTTCCTGCTTCCCCACATGAGGTATTAAAGGTAGACAACATTGCAGTTTAGGTCCTGCTCAGGACAAACCTGAATTGATATAACCCTGAGGCTGATAATAGCTAGGGGTGTTTTCCACATGGGGGACAGAGTTTCTTCACTTGAGGGACGAGTAAAAAGGGTACTGAGGAGCAAAAATGTGGGTTGTTCTGATTAACCTCCATTTGCATCTGCCCACTCCATCTATTACCTGATCTGTTCTAGCCTGGGATATTGGGCTGGCTTCCCAGCAATGGGAAGTAAGGCAAGAAATTGACAGGGAGGGAGAGGAGAGGTTGAGCTATTTCTCCCCTGCTTCCCTCCTGGTCAGGGGCTATCTTTTGGCAGTTAATGCACTTCTCTAGGCTGCAGGTGACCTCTCCTTCTTCATGGTCCCAGCTCATATGGTGCTTGGCGAACACGTCCTTCCCCTTGGGCTTTTTTCCAGGTCAGGTTCCAAGAGAAACAGACTCCAACATTGTGTCTGTAGGAGGCCTAGTGAGTGAGTGCTCTTGGAGTTGCCACTGGGCGTGGGGAGATGAGGGAAGCAGGACTGGGCAGAATGAGTTAGGATGACCCTGCAGTTGTCAGGCGGGGGTGTGCAGGGAAGCGGGGCAAGTGGGCAGATCCTTCTAACTCCAAGTAGACCAGTTATTGGGTGTTAAAGACGTGTCTTCAGTAAGAAGGTTCTTTTACTGGAGGATAAGTCCCAAATAGAGATTTGACTAATGCTGGCTGGCCACCAGTACTCCCAGCTGCTAATGGATGAGGTCAGCCCTGGAGGGAAATCAGGGTGGTGTTCCCCGACACCCCTCAAGCCCAGGTGGCCCAAAGACTAGTCCCTGGGGGTTTCGACATCCATTGTTGCCTCTCTTAACCTGCTCACACCTCTGTAATATTGTCTTTTGATTCAGTTCTCTTAATTGAACTATCTGAGGTTGATTTATTTCCTTTCAGAGCCATGACTAATATAGATATTTATTTTAAAATAACCTGAATATATAAAAACAAACTCTCATGTATTCAGGGAGTACGGTACCTGATACTAAAGCAGACCCTATCTGGCTGGGGAGGTGAGGGCAGGCTTAGTCAAGGAAGTGATGCGAGTGAGGATCTGAAGGGGGCGCCAAGGTAACTATGAAGAAGAGAAGAGGTAGGGGAGGGCAAAGGAAAGCGAGATCTTTAACTGAAGAAAACTTTGAGTTTGTACATCCAACCCACCCGACTAACAGGTAAGGACTCTCAGGTGGCTGGGAGAGTGGAAGCAGGAAATAGAGGCTGGAGAGAAAGGCAGGACCACACCCTCACGGCTTTAAGCCCCTTATTAAGGGTAATCCTAGAGACTTTGGAAAAGCTTTGAAGGTTTTTGGGCCATATCAGAATTGCATTTGAAGAAGATCTCTCTGGCTAATCAAAGACCAGTGCCATTTTTAATTTGGAGAAAATTACCACTTGCCTGCCATTGTTTGTTAAAAGTTGAAGACTCTTTCGGGTTCATAGAAGTCTCCAAACTGACTAGGGAGAAATTTCTGCTGTTGCTGCTGCTAAGTCGCTTCAGTTGTGTCCGACCCTGTGCGACCCCATAGACAGCAGCCTACCAGGCTCCCCCGTTCCTGGGATTCTCCAGGCAAGAACACTGGAGTGGGTTGCCGTTTCCTTCTCCAATGCATGAAAGTGAAAAGTGAAAGTGAAGTCGCTCAGTCGTGTCCGACTCTTAGCGACCCCGTGCACTGCAGCCCACCAGACTCCTCTGTCCATGGGATTTTCTAGGCAAGAGTACTGGAGTGGGCTGCCATTGCATTTCTATCAGTTGGCAAATCTGACATATGAACTGTAGTATTTCATGGACAGAATGTTACATGGTACACCCCACTGTGCCTGTTGTTTCTTTTTTACATTATGATAATTTGTTGCTCTTTTCCCTACTGGTAAGTGATACTAAGAGTGTATCAACCATTAGCCTTTTCATACAATAACAATTTGTACTCTATATCAAAAAGTTGGAAAATACTGTATACTCTATCAGGACTTCTGATTTTGATTTCCACTTATTTTTGGAGTCTTTAAAAAGTATACAAACATCTATCTCTTTGGTCCTGGAATTGATTGAGTAGGGTTTCTCTTTATTCTCTCTTCAGGTTAATGGAAAAGTGTGAATACAGAGTATTAGTCATGGTTTCATGTACAGATATAGCTTAGGACCTCAGTTCTGCTTTCTCAGTTCTTGTTGACCATTGAGCAGAGATGAACAGAATCAAGGCAGAGCCTGATCCCTTGCCGAATTTATGAATGGAGAATGCGGGGTGATGGCCACAGAGGACCAACCAACAGGAGTGCTGTGACCAGAGTCCAGAACACTTGCCTCGCCTAGTGTTTCTATCCTGTTACCCTTCCCAGCAGCCCCTGCCTCCCCCAGAAAGGTCCCAGACTGGGACCTGGGAGTTTAATATGCCATTGCTTTTTGCTTGAAGTAATTCAGGCATAAAGAGTCCCTCAATCTAAATAATTAACCTAAAAATAGTCATCTCATTGGGCTGATATTTTTGAATTGTGTCCCTTAAAAAAGTACGTTGAATCCTATCCCACAGTACCTGAGACTGTGACTGTACTTGGCATTGGGTCTTGGCAGATGTAATATATAAGACAAAGTCTTACTGGAGTGCAGGTGTGCATGCTAAGTTGCTTCAGTCGTGTCCTACTCTTTGTGACTCTATGGACTGTAGCCCACTAGGCTCCTCTGTCCAAGGGATTCTTCAGGCGAGAACACTGGAGTGGGTTGCTATGCCCTCCTCCAGGGCATCATTACAGCCCAGGGATTGAACCTGTGTCTCTCTATGTCTCCAGCATTGACAGGTGTGTTCTTTACCACTAGCGCCACCTGGGAAGTCCTCTTACTGGAGGAGGGTATGCCCTGGGCCCTTAATCCTATATGCCTGGTGTCCTCATAAGATGGGGAGAGGCACAAAGACATATGGGGAGAATGTGGCCATGGCAACCGCAATTGGATTGGTGCATCCACCTCTAAGTGAAGGAACACCAAAGATTGCTGGCAAATACAGAAACTAGAAGAGGCAAGAGAGGATTCTCCTCAACAAGTTCAGAGGGAGCAGGGCCCTACTGACACCTTGATTTCATCTTTCTAGCTTTCGGGAACAGTGAGACAATAAAGTTCTGTTGTTTTAAGGCCTCCAGTTTGTAATTTGTTATGGCAGCCTAGGAAACTATATTAGTTGGTGTCAATTTTTATCATAAACCCTGAGGTAAAGGCCCATATTTATTATCATTTAAGGTTTGAGTCCTTTTTGATTAAGATTTAAGGACTTCCCAGGTGGCTCAGTGGTAAAGAATCCACTTGCCAGTAAAGGAGATTCAGGAGACATGGGTTTGATCCCTGGGTCGGAAAGATTCCCTGGAGAAGGAAATGGCAACCCACTCCAGTATTCTTGTCTGGAAAATTCCATGGACAGGTAAGCCTGGTGGGTTACAGTCCATGGGGTCTCAAAGAGTCAGATGTGACTCAAGCAACTGAGTGTGCACCATTAAAAATAGATTTTAAGTTTTGCCTTTTGGATAATTATCAAGAAGACTTAGTTGATGCAGTTTGCTTACCTTTCTTACTAGGGACATTTCCTTTCTCCATTCACATAATCATAAGTCATTGTTCTGAGATTTCATGTTTGGTGCCCACTTCTCTAATCGTGACGTTCTTGCCTGTTTTTTTTTTTTTTCCCTGATATTTCTCTGCAGCCACTTTTCAGGCCCCTTCCATAAAGTCTTGGGCCAACCCAGGACTGCATGCTTGAAACTCTCCCATGGAACTCAGGCCATTTATTTAATTTGTCCACTGCATTCTTTAATCAACTGGATACTCCACAGTCAACCTTTTAATGATGATCTTAATTGTGACCTTGATCCCCCTGAAATTCCCACTGTGCTAATTTGCAACCATGTGTTCTGCTTCGGGGCTTCTAGTATGCAGGGAAAGTTAGATCCATGTACCTCTTACACAAGCCATCCAGTTCACCCCAGTTCTTATTCAGTAATTCTTATATTCACCACTTGTTGAGTTGCTAAGAAACTCCCCACCATTTCCTCTTTCTTATATCCGCTCCAAACAGATGATTTTTGCTCTCTCCTTATTGGACACCTAGGCCATCTGGCAACTTCATCTGTATTCTTGATCTCATCCTTCCATACTTAATTCTCTCCAGAATCTTCAATCCCTTGATCATCCACTATTTTTTCTCTTCATAAATTCCTATACATTTGACTGAAGTAAAAGGAAAATTCACCCCACAGGAGTTTAGCTAGTGCTTCTCAAACTGTAAATACATCTGAATCACCTGGGGAGCTTGTTAAACTAGATTCAGTCAGTCTGAGGCCTGAGATTCTGTAGGTCTAACAAGATCACAGGTGATGCTATTGTTCTTGGTCCCCAGACCACAAGGATTTACTTTAAGTGCATATATGTGTGTGTTAAGTCGCTTCAGTCGTGTCTGACTCTGCAATTCTATGGACAGTTGCCTGCCAGGCTCCTTTGTCCATGGGATTCTCCAGGCACAAATGCTGCAGTGGATTGCCAAGTCCTCCTCCAGGGGATCTTCCCAACCCAGGGATCAAACCTATATCTCTTATGTCTCCTGCATTGGCAGGTGGGTTCTTTACCACTAGTGCCACCTGGGAAGCACTTAAGGGCATACAGGGTCACCCTGATGGGGTAAGTGCAGCATTTGCATGATGGCTTTTATTCTCCAGGGCTGTCTCTCATGGCCTCGAGATCCTGCCAGTGTTTCAGACATTCCATCATGATCTGAGTACATTCAAAGGCAGGAGGCAGGGTTTGACCAGAGAGGGGAGAATGAGAGAGCCTTCTCTTCTTTCTTGTCTCATCAAAGAGGTGAATATTTCTTGAAGCCTCCCACTTCCCCTTAAAATTTATTGGCTTATAGTTGGGTCACAGCTGACCACTAACTGTCAGACCAGGATGGGACAGAAAGATTATGACTTATTTCAGAGGCTGGAAATACCAGTACACAAGGCGAGTTCTGTCAGCAGCAGGGGGGTGGAGATGGCCCACTGAGGCAGGCAGTGTCATGGTTCTCAGTGGCATCTTGAGCTAGACCTGGCTTTCAAGCATTTATTTAAGGGAAAAATATTTTAATAATATTGCTTCATCTAATTAGTTTTTGAGCATCATTTCATGTTTTCTCTATGAATATTCCTATATCTATTCATGTTCTAACACTGTGAATATATATTAAAAAAAAAAGCCACTGAATTGTATACCTTAAATAGGTGAATTGTAGGTTTGCGAATTCAGCACGTTATTTCTGGTCCTTTGCACTGGGAGCATGCTAATGGGTGGGAAGGAGTCAGCTTTGCTGACTGTACTTTTATTTCTAAACCATGCTTCACACACAGGTGCTCAGCAAATACTTCTTGTGGCAATTGCACACTTTTATACTGTACCTGATGTTTATACAGTGCTTCATAAATTTCAAAGCATTTTTTTTTTCAGGGACAGGAGCAGTTCCTTTGTGTCCTAGAACACCCAAAGGTGGTCAGAATCGGTGATTATGAGATTGTTATTCGTCCCTATTGTGAAAAATGATCAGTTGTACAGCAAGGGAAAAAGACCAAAACCCATTTCTGTTCACTAACTTTCATCTGAGGGGCTCTCTCGGGCCTGTTGGTCTTGCACTCATATCTCTCAGAGAAAGGGGAGCCACTTTGTAGTACAATCAGCACCGCCCTGGGAGATTGATTTCCAAACTACAGCCCAACAGCACGGAATTCGGGTCACTTGGGGGGCAGAAACCAAAGAACCGAGATTCCTTTGCTGAGCAAACATCGCGATGAGGCCTGTGGGATTCTGGCTTCGGGGTATTGGACTCCTAAAATGCTTCTAACCAGAAGGTTTGAGTTAGTGGGGTGTTCTATGGCCATGACCTCAATAGCATTTAACTAAACGTCTTCCAGGTACATAATTCAGGGTTCTAGGTTCTGATCCGCCCCTTATCCCCTTGCGTTCCCACTTTACCAACACACACACACACACACACACACACACACACACGCCTGGGAGGAGAAACCCAGGTTCAGGTTCGGCACATTTCAGCCAGGGCCTTTCCAGATGGAGGGGAGGGAGGCAAGGGGGGAGCCATCTTGCCAACAAACACTTGAAGCCCCCCTGCAAAGGAAGTCCTGAGAGTCCTCCTCCGCCCCCTAATTCGGAGACGCGCACTCCTTGTCTGTTACAAAACCACTAGCCACTGGACGATCTAACGATGTCCTCATTTAGATCCACCACAGCAGCCCGGAAGCCCTGGCCGCTTTCCAGTGGGGGGCTGGAGAACTCCTGGGGACCCACAGGGGACCCACAGAGGCCCCGGGGTGTCCCCGCGGGGTGGGGGTGCGCTGACCTGGGCCTCGCGGGCAGGAGCGCAGGTGAGCAGCCGCAGCTGGGCTTGCCGCCTCCGCCCCCGCCGGGCCCACCCCTCCCCGCACTGGGCCGGGGGCGGTCGAAGGCTCTGTCCAGCCGCCGGGAGGCTCTGGCGGGAAGTGTGGCAGCGACATCGGAGACCCGGGACCCGGCGACAGTGCCCGGCCGGCCAGGGTGCGCCCAGGCGCGGGGCCACCACCTCCCCGCGGGCGCCGGGCGCGGCGGCCGCGGGAGCCGCAGGTGGTTCCCCGGGCCGGCCCTTTTCTCCTCCCCCTTTCCTTTCTCTCGCCTCCCCTCCCTCTTGCCCGGTGTCGGCGGCACTTCCCCCGCTTCCTCCTCCCTCTCCAATCGGGAGGGAGGGAAGGAGCCGCCGGCTCTTTCCTGCCTCCCTGCAAACTTCAGCGGGACTCGCGTCTCCAACTCGCCGCCGCGCCCCCAGCTCGGGAGCTGCTCCTCGAACTTCCTCTGGCCGCGCGGCTCGGGAGCCCCGGCGGCTGGAAGGTCGCCGCCGGGCGCCAGGCGGCCGCCGCTCGGACCCCCCGGAGCCCTTCCCCGCGGCTCCCCGGGCGGCCGCCTCTCCCCTCGTCGCCGCCCGCCCGTCGGTCCGTCCCGCCCGCTCGCCTCGCTGCTCCCCGGCGGGCAGGAGCCCCGCCGGCCCTCGGCGCCCCGCCGCCGCCCGGACTTTTCTTTGTGTTGGATGCGGACTCGCGCCCCGCGCAGACTGGGGCTGGACTGAGCGCCGCGCTCCCGCGCCGCGCCCCCGGCCATGCCCTTCCACCAGAGGACCGTGGAGCCCGCGCGGCTGCGCCGGCCCGAGGCGGCCGGGGCGGCGGACGCGCCGCTCTTCCGTTCGCTGGAGCAGGTCAGCTCGCACGCCCTGGTCTGCCTGCTAGCGCAGCTCGCCGACCTGTCGCGCTGCGCCGGGGACATCTTCGGCGAGCTCGAGGGCCAGGCGGCTGCCCTGGGCCGCCGCACCGCCGCGCTGCACCGCCGCCTCGACGCCCTGCACGCCGCCACCGCGCGCCTGGACCACCGCCGAGTGAAAATCCGTGAGTGGAGGGAGGCTCGGGGGAAGGGAACGAGGCGGGGAGGCGCCGGGCCGGCTGCTCCCTCTCGCCCCCTGGCGGCTCCGGGCCGGCTCTCGGGAGTCGGCGCTGAGCCTCGGAGCCACCCGCCCGCGCGAGGGTCGGGCTCCCGAGTGGGGATGGCGTGACCCGAGAGCCGGTGGCCGTGCAGGTGGCGGGCGCGCGCGGCGCTCTCGGGTTCCGAAGGTCGCTGGCCGTCTCGACGGAGTGGGCGCCCTGATGGCTTTGGGCTGTCCGTCTGTCCGGTCCTCTCTGAGTAGGAGGCTGAGAGGAGCCCCCGGGGCGCTGTCGGCAGAGGCGGAGCCAAGGTCGTGGGAAAAGGGTCAGAGGAAGGTAGCCTGGTGGAGGAGCCAGGGCACTGGATGGGTGTGGATTTAGGATGATTCTAGCCCTCGAGACTTCAAGAGGATCCGGTTGAGAAAATCTCAAAGGTTCTTAGAGAGTGTTGGGGCTGCCGGTCACTTCTCTGACCGGTGCTCTTAAAAATAAAAGTATGCTTTTAGTTCAGGGTTTTCTCTTTTGGTGCTAATTCTTGCCGACTCCTAACCGCTTCGCCGACCAGTTCTTTGTAATTCAGGGATCCTTGACCTTGTACTGAGACTCAAAATTCCAATCGTCCTTGTCTGACCTCCTCCAACCCTGAAAATCAAGTATCTGTCCCTAGGTAGTGATCTCTTCATGCAAGCATTTCAGTTCAGTAGCTTAACTAGCTCTAGTGAATGAAGTAACTGGAATTTCCTGCTGACCCAAAATAGAGAAACTTTCAGCGTGATGTTTGTGTGGTTTCTCTCCTTTTGGTAGGTGGACTTGATCATAATCCTAAACGTGAAGAGTAAAGTGGAGATGGATTGCAGGGTGGGAGGGGAGGTGTAACACACGGCCTAGATTTCAGCAGCTCAGGATGAAATACTGTGTCTCTTCGAATCATTTCATATGCAATCTTGAATAGCTGGTTTTAATTTTTTTTCTTCTTCCTAGAGAAGCTTAACTATATTTTACCACCTTACAACTGAAAGAGTTCATTTTTAGTACTTTAATACCAGTGAGATTGCTTGTTGTCATACATCTTTCTCCAAGTTGTGAAGTTACCACATAATGGTTTTACATTTTACAGTTCATCTCTTTGATATTGCTGTCAGCACATCCTTATAAGTTGTGAGCTGTTCCCACCCAGGGAGAGTTCCTGTATCCTGACCCTGCCCACTAAAAAAAAAAAGTCAGAGAAGAAGAAAAATCAGTCTCAAAATTGTTGGACCTAAGTAGAATATATCTACTTAAAGTGAATAATGACCTCATGCATGAGGATATATTGTCTTAGTAGAATGTCCTGGTCATCCCATAATCATGAGTTGCTTCTATACCTTTCCCATGTAGTGTCTGTGTGTAGGTGAAGGAGAATTTCACCCTTGAGGAATGCTGTGATGAGGCAGATCTGATTGCTAGGTGAACTGATCTATTGTGGGAATTGAAAGACTAGAAAAAACTCCCTGAAGGTTCAGAATTCCTTCTTTAGACAGTTTTGTTTTACATTTAAATGTATCACTTTTCTCTCTTTTCATAGATACGCACCAATAGCTAAGATTTGCAGCCAAATCCCCCCCCCCCATTCCCTGAGTTAACAAGGTCATCCTAATTAGTGACTAAAATAACTCTTTTTAAAACTTTTCAGAAGTTTCTTTGAATCTTTGATTTCAACCCAGAAAACCTGGCTCATCTTTTTTTTTTTTTTTATGATGGAGATATAAGGATTTTATTGAATATAATTATGTCTGAGAGTAGAAAAGAAGAAAGCTGAACTATAAACGTGTTTCTGTGGTTTTTTACCTTCACACACTTAACTTTTTTATATGCTAAAATGAGTTGAAACATTATGCATTCATCTTATTTAGACTCAGGTAAGATTTTTCTTTTTAAAAATGTCTTATTTCTGTGTAAAAGCTACATTTTGAAGTAATTTTTGTCCCTTTTTAGTCAGGTGTAGAGAATAACATGTTCCATTAGAATGAAGGCACAGACATTTAGACTTGGAACCGACTGTAAAGGTCATCTCTTTCATTAACGCTTAACATGGGAGTCCAAGAGAGTCCAAGTGATTAAGGCCAGGTTAGGTGGTGGGCTAATGGCACAGGCAGGCCTCGAGCCCAGACCTTCTGACTGGCTCACCTGCTGACCCATTGTATATATCCCATCCCTTTTAGGGTCATGTGGGAATGGGGAACAGTTTAGATACATTTCATAAACAGTCCCCAGGATAATGATGACTGTTAATTTCATCCTTCTTGTCAGATAAACCTTGTAATGAGTCTCCCAAGGAGCAAGTAACAACTAACAGTTGTTCAGAAGCCAGAGTGTAGCAGTGGTATGTGTATATTTCACTGCCTGATGGGTCTCTACATATCAGAGGTGTGAGCCAACTGTTGAAAAAATGGATACACGTTATCTTTTCAATATAGAACCAGCATTTTAGTCCTGTGGGCCAGTCCCCTGCCTGAATAATTCTTGAGAAGTATCTAGTCAAGTTTGCCATTCCTCACAATCTCATAGGTAGTTATCCAAAATAATTTTTTGTCATGATTGGGGATAACACACTTGACTTTTTTCCTCCTGCTTATCCTTACAGACTCTCCTAATGCTTCCTCTGACACTACCAGGTTGGAGAGAGAGCTCCCATGGTATCCAGTATGGACATCTCTTTTGAACCTCTGTCCCCACATTTACCAGTATGGGCTGAAATCTATTCATTTCTGCTCCCCTCTGCTAGATAGCAAGTTCCTAGGGTCAAGGGTGGCTGTATCTTTATGTTTTAAAGTTTAAAACAGTGTCTGGAATGCACTACCTCAGTCGACATTTGAACTGAACTAATATTTAGTTTCTTAGTGCTCAGTGTCAGCAAGAGTCATTACAAAACCTTTGGGAGGGACTGGTCTACTGACTGCGCAAGTCTGCAGAACGCGACAATTACTCTAAAAGCAAATGAAAAAGTAAACTCTCTACCTCTTTAAGGTTATGAGCTTAACCACCAGAAAACTTCTTCCCATAGAAGTCAAATGTCATTAATTTTGCTGACAAAATAAGTTCCCATTGAAAATAGTGACAGTGGCCAGAAATGTGGGTGGTTACATCTTGGCTGTGTAAACAGAACAGACTTTTCTTTGCAGAAATCAGTATACACTCAACCTCACAGCCCTGTTTTATTTTTAAACCCTGTGTGATTTGTTTCTTTTTATAATTAGTAATAACATTACACTATGTAGCACTTTCATAATTGAAAGAGTGTTTTTCACATCCATTATTTGATTCAAAACCTGGTAAGGTAGGAGGGACAAAGAAATGGAAGTTCTGGAATTAGTAAAAGGTATATACAGACAGACAACCGAGTCTTCTGATTTTAGTCCCAAACTTCACCTTAACAGTGCTTCCTGGGTGAATACGAAATGTAATTGTTGAAACAGAATAGAAAAAAAGATGATTTGTTGGCTTTTTTTTCCCTTACAGTTCCAGAAAAGTAGATTGTTCTCCCCCTTAGAAGATTCTAGAAGCGTTCTAAGTTCAGGGAGGTTTGCTGTGTTGCACAACTCTAGGCGCACCATTCATATGTTAGTATTTGTTAGCCGTGCTTCCATGGGGTAGGTGTGGTTCTCAGCATGTGTACCCACACGTGACAGCCTTGGTAGAATGCATACAGTTTTTGTAGGTGAGATAAGTGGTGGTCAAGATAGCTAGCCAGCAGAAAGACTGTATGAGCACTATTTTTACATAAACAAGTTTGGGTTTGTAGTGTCAGACACTGTATTAGGCAGACACTGTAGCCTAATCACTTTCTGGGTGATGCATGTTGTCCTACCTCACAATGACTGTTCCCCTGACCCAACCAGAGGGTTGACTGGTCCCGATGTCAGAACATCTTTGCTTCTTCCTCAGAATGAACCTTTCATGCAGGGCGCTTGTCAATTCAGAAGACAGAGTAGAGACTTGACTGCACTTTTAAGAGCAGGTTGTGTGGTGGTTTTTTATGCCTGCTGATTAATGTTTGTTATTTCTGGTGAAATTGGCATTAGACTTGCTTTCATTGAAACATACCACATACTAGGGAGGATGTTGGTGTGGAAATGAAGTCTCCACCCACCTCTAATCCCTGGATGGTCCCTGAATGTATTAATAGAAACTGACAGCTGAGTGACCAGATTGTACCTCAGGTTAAGGAGACTGCATGAGATGAAGCAGTGTTCCCCATACTAGCCAGACCTTAAGAACTGCCTGGAACTCTCATTAAAGTTATGAATTCCCAGACCCTTCCAAAGCCTGTTGAGCCAGAGTCTCCAGTATTTTAACAAGTACCCCTGTGTTCTTAGAGCACAGCGAGGAGTGTTAAAATGGGTGGGGAAGCTCATTGGATTCAGAATCCTGAGACTTGAGTCCGACTTTACCTCTGCCATTTTCTAACGCATATTGGAGCAATTTATTCAAAACCTCCTTTCCTTGTTTGTAAAATAGAGACATTGACTAAAATAACCCTTATGGGCCTTTCCAGTTTTGATATTTTGTGATTCTAATGAGGGGTTCAGTTCAGTTTAGCTGCTCCATCACGTCCGACTCTTTGCGACCCCGTGGACTGCAGCACACTAGGCCTCCCCGTCCATCGCCAGCTCCTGGAGTTTACTTAAACTCATGTCCATTGAGTCAGTGATGCCATCCAACCATCTCATCCTCTGTCATCCCTTTCTCCTCCCGCCTTCAATCTTTCCCAGCATTAGGGTCTTTTCAAATGAATCAGTTCTTTGCATCAGGTAGCCAAAGGATTGGAGTTTCAGCTTCAACATCAGTCCTTCCAATGAACATCCAGGACTGATTTCCTTTAGGATGGACTGGTTGGATCTCCTTGCAGTCCAAGGGACTCTCAAAAGTCTTCTCCAACACCACAGTTCAAAAGCATCAATTCTTCTGCCCTGAGCGTTCTTTATAGTCCAACTCTCACATCCATACATGACTACTGGAAAAACCATAGCTTTGACTATACGGACCTTTGTTGGCAAAGTAATGTCTCTGCTTTTTAATATGCTGTCTAAGTTGATCGTAACATTTCTTCCAAGGAGCAAGCGTCTTTCAGTTTCATGGTTGCAGTCACCATCTGCAGTGATTTTGGAGCCCCCAAAATTAAGTCTGTCACTGTTTCCATTGTTTCCCCACCTATTTGCCATGAAGTGATGGGACCAGATGCCATAATCTTAGTTTTCTGAATGTTGAGTTTTAAGCCAACTTTTGATAACAGTGGTATCTCAGATGATTTTGTAAATGCAACTTTGATCAATATTCTCTCTCTGATTCTTAGCATTTGTTCTGAAGTAAATTCTTTATGACCATGCAGACTCTTTCAACTCACATTTTACGCACATGGAGTGCATGGACTGTTACGTCTTGAGGGGTTAGTCATTTTCCAAACAGATCAGGCAGGTACTTGTTTCAAATTTGTGTATATCCTGCCCACAGTCCATTCATAGCTTCCTCTTCATCTTTGTAAAGTGTTAACATTTTGGAAAGAGAATTGTTTAAATGCAATCACCATATGTTAGATTTCTAAAAAAGAGAGTTATTTTTGAAAAAATATTATGAGCCTATATTCTTTAAGCCAAAACATCAATCTACTCTTTGACATCTGGGTATTGAAACTATAATTATTTGGTTTAGGTAGAAATGATTTATTTAGTAATTACCTAGTTTTTCCTCTGTATAAGAGGAAGAGCCAATATTAAAATTTCATTTGTATGTATTAGGATTGGAACTAACGAATGAGAAAACTTACACAATGAGAGAGAAGTCTTTGAGAGTCTTAATATTTTGAAAGAAAATTTAGAAACAGAAAACTCATGCAGTGTTTTTCTCTGGCTATCATTTTAATATATTTTAAAAATCACAGTTTAAATGTAAAATAGAATGACTTGCACCTAACTAGGTACCTACTAACTTATTTATTTAGCTCTGTTTCTCCTCAAATTGGTTTATATCCCGGAGTGGATTAATTTTGCAAGGTTTAAAGTTCAAAATCAGCAGGATGGTGCCAATGGCCATCACGGACTCGATGGACGTGAGTCTGAGTGAACTCCGAGAGATGGTAATGAACAGGGAGGCCTGGCGTGCTGCGATTCATGGGGTCGCAAAGAGTCGGACACGACTGAGCGACTGAACTGAACTGAACTGATGTCAGAGTACTTGCTGTAGGCTAGACACTTTACTATGTATAGCAGCTTCATGAAGCAAATACTGTTGTTTGTTTGAAAGATGATGCAGCTAAGGCACAAATAACTTGTCCACATTCACAGCTAATAAGTGACAGAGCTGGGATTTGAACCCAGGCAGACTTGTGTCCAGAGCCTGTCCTAACTCAGTTCAGTTCAGTCGCTCAGTCGTGTCCAACTCTTTGCGATCCCATGAATTGCAGCACGCCAGGCCTCCCTGTCCATCACCAACTCCCAGAATTCACTCTAACTCACGTCCATCAAGTCGGTGATGCCATCCAGCCATCTCATCCTCTGTCGTCCCCTTCTCCTCCTTCCCCCAATCCCTCCCAGCATCAGAGCCTTTTCCAGTGAGTCAGCTCTTCGCATGAGGTGGCCAAAGTATTGGAGTTTCAGCTTTAGCATCATTCCTCCCAAAGAACACCCAGGACTGATCTCCTTTAGGATGGACTGGTTGGGTCTCCTTGCAGTCCAAGGGACTCTCAAGAATCTTCTACAAAACCACAGTTCAAAAGCATCAATTCTTCGGAGCTCAGCTTTCTTCACAGTCCATGATACTATCTTTCCTCAAATCATGACATTCTGTACTCAGATGAGGGAAACTGACGCCAAGAGGATATGACAAAAGCCTGTCAAATATCGGAGGTGGAGGGGAGTCGTAAGTCTTTTGGCCTTCTCCCTTTTCCTTCTCTTCCTTTTGAAACCTCTCAAACTATTATAAAATAGCCAAGAAATTGGAAACATGTCTCTGAAGTACTTACTACAGTGCCTACACACAGCTGATGTGTGTTTAATCTTTGCTGTTGTTTTGATGACGGTGACGGCTGAGTTAGCATCTGGGTGCATGTGGATGTCCATGTACTACCTCAGGTGGCTGTTCACTGAACCTGAGAAGATAAAGCTTGGGTCAGAGATAAGTACACAGCTACTTCCCATCTGAAAACCAGAGAGTTCTGCCCAGGATCTTAAAGTACATGTTGTTCCTGACAGGAATGTGTGAAGGGTGGTGGTTTCTTTCTGCCTTACAGGGGTTTGGCTTGTGGAGCTGGGAATGGGAGAGGGTTGGGAATGGGGGAAGCGAGCCCTTCTCCTGGAGCCTTTGTGCAAATGTTTGGGGGCACTGTGCACCTCCATTTCCTCCCTTCTCTTTGTAGGAACTGCAGACCCAACTGAGCTCCCACTGGGTTCTTAGCTCTAAGTGTGGATACTCAGGAGCTCAGTCATGTCTGACTCTTTGTGACCCCACAGATTGTAGCCCGCCAGGCTCCTTTGTCCATGAATACTGGGGTGGTTTGCCATTTTCTTCTCCAGGGGCTCTTCTCCCCCCAGGGATCAAACCCATGTCTCTTGTATCTCCTGCATTAGCAGGCAGATTCTTTACCACTGCACCATGTGGGAAGCTCTAAGAACATCTCCTTCATCTCAGTTGCCCAGGGAACTGTCAGAGCCTAAACCGCGCTCCTACCTGATTTCATGTCCCCATTCAGAACCTGAGGGGCTCTGCTCAGATCTCAGCATTCCCTGAGCACCCTTGGGTGCAGAACAGTTGTTAGCACTATTTCATTCATCTGGTGTTTCCCACATATTCTGAGTCATCAGATGCACCAGGGACCTGTTTAAAAACAGATTCACAGAGATTCTGGAGACTCTGAGTCAGCAAGTCTGGGGTGAGGCCAGGAACACGCCTGCCTGACAAGTGCCCCCAGGTGATTCTGATTAACCAGAGTTTTGGAAACACCAATCTGTGTGGTGGGTTAGGAATCTGGTCCATTGAAGATGGTGGGATAGTCTCCAGTACCTGAGGTGTGTTTGGGGTTATTCTGTTAGTGCTGAGTCGCAAGGGCTACAAGGGAAATAGGGTCCTTATCCAGGTAGTTTACCACTTTGTGTGAATGATCTGATACGCAAGTGAATATTAAGGAATGGAATTAACCATTATTGATAACATTATGCCTAGAAGGAAAATCTGTTCTGATTTCCAAATTACCAATTTAAATTGGCATCTAACTTAGAAAATCTGCCTGTAAGTTTGAAGGACAGTGGCACTCCTATACATGTAAAATACTGATTTTAGGTGCTTTTAGCTTGCTTCGTCTAAAAATTATATTTTAAAACACAAATATAAACCCTTCTGGAATAAGATTTTATTCACACTGCCCACCCTCTGCCCCTCCGTGAGATGGTGGAAATTTTCTTCCATTCGTATTCTTCTATTTTCATTTATTCTTCTGATTTGTTTCACAAGACATTATCTCCCCTCCCCCCTCCCCCACCCCCAAAGAAAAACAATGTCTTGCTTGAGGAGAACAGACAAGTTTGAGGTTATTCCTACAGGGAAATCCCTTTGTTCTTTCCTCTTCTTTTTACCCCTTCTGATTAAAAGCTGGGAAAGTACTGTGTGAAGGACTGTGTAGTAACTGACTGATTAACATGGCAGTAACACATGGTAAAATATAGTGGGGGACTTTTACGTGGCTGTATTAGACATCCGATAAAACTGTTTTGAGGACTTAGCACTCCGATGAGTAGAAAAGGAGATGGATCCTGCCCCCTCCCCCACCCCCAAAGAAAAACAATGTATTGGTTGAGGAGAAGAGACAAGTTTGAGGTTATTCCTACAGGGAAATCCCTTTGTTCTTTCCTCTTCTTTTTACCCCTTCTGATTAAAAGCTGGGAAAGTACTGTGTGAAGGACTGTGTAGTAACTGACTGATTAACATGGCAGTAACACATGGTAAAATATAGTGGGGGACTTTTACGTGGCTGTATTAGACATCCGATAAAACTGTTTTGAGGACTTAGCACTCCGATGAGTAGAAAAGGAGATGGAGTTAAGCGGGGGCTCTGCTGAGTTGGGTTAAGTCACTCAGTCCTGTCTGACTCTTTGCAAACCCAGGGACTGTAACCTACCAGGCTCCTCTGTCCATGGGATTTTCCAGGCAAGGGTACTGGAATGGGGTGCCATTTCCTTCTCCAGGGGGCTCTGCTATGCATAACTAACTTCTGCCTGGCGCTGTTGGCATCTGAGAAGCACCGTTGAGGTGCTCTGCTACTTCCCTGCTGATGGTCTGGCTCCTGGGACCACCATATGGGCACGGGTGCCTCCTTGGAGCTCTCAGGATGTTCAGCTGGTGGTATCTCAGGGAACTCCAGGCAGCCTGACTCCATAGCTGGGATTCTGTACATCTGCATTATATGAGGGCTGTTCAGTTCAGTTCAGTTGCTCAGTCGTGTCCGACTCTTTGCGACCCCATGAATCGCAGCATGCCAGGCCTCCCTGTTCATCACCATCTCTCGGAGTTCACTCAGACGTGCTGTGGTTGGTGGAAAATCGTGAGCAGTCCAAATAATCTTAGCATAGTTTTTCACTTAGCTTATTGAACAAGCTATCCACTTACATTATTGAAAAAAATAAGCAAAAAGTTATGCCTTGGGAAGGCTCACTCCTGCTTCTATCCCCCATCTGCCTTGTCCTCCCCTCTCCTCACTAGAATAACTGCTTTTATTAGTTTTTCTGTATTCTTCCAGAATTTCTCCATGCAAGCTTAAAAATATTCTTTTCCCTCCATTTGCTATGTATATAATTTCTGGATTGTTTATCCTTTAATTTCCTCATTACCCTTTATTTTTATATATGATCAGAGTGATTACTTTCATTATTTTTCTGTATGTATTTTAAACCAGTTTCTTTTTTATTTCTGAAAGCAAAATTAGCCTTTTTTTGGGGAGGGGATTGGAGAATGCAATTGATTAGGGAAAAATGAGATTAATTAACCTTGAAATGGATTGTTAATTTAAGCACCTTCTTAAATGTTTTTTTATCCTCAGTGCTTTGATTTAGATCCATTTTAAATATAAGCCTCCCAAGAGATGAGTAAGCTTTTCCTGTATTGAGAACGAAAAAGGGAGGAGGTACTTCTGTTAAATGTTTTGTAAGAACACAGTGTAAGTTAAGTTTGTTTACAAGTGGGCATTTTCTGCCTTTTATCTGGATATCCTGCATGCAGAATGTGAATTACTTCCTGACGTGGGAGGAGACTATTACTGATACAGGGCTGTATTTGAATTTCAGTGTGAAACATTTTACTCTGAGAGAGTGACTTCATTAGCTAAATAAATGCATGTGATCTGGAGGTCTGCTTGGTATTTTAACTTCACTGGGTTGGTTATAACTACCTTGAGTACAGAGTACAATGTAGAGTAATACTCACAGACGTTTGAGTGAAGCAAATGTGGATATTTCAGTTATTTTTTTCCTGGTTGTCAGTATGCTTAAGACCAAAGATTGGTACTGAATTAGTATAGAAATGATGAACTTAAGCATTATTCATGAGGGTAGACTCAGAAACTTAATCATTGAGTTACACAGCCTGCCAGTGTAGTTTAATAAAAGTACGTTGTAAAGCTTTCAACCTTGCAAAGTATGTCATCAGATAGTTCTGATTATGAGATTAGTGTATATTCATCATAAATTTCAAACTTGTAAAGTACAGAGGATATAAAGAAGAAACAGTATCACAACCTGGAGTGTGCCTGTTTCCCCCCTCCTCCTTTTTTGCTAATATGTATCGATCTATCTAGGGCTTCCCTGGTGGCTCAGATGCTAAAGAATCTGCCCAAAATCCGAGAGACCTAGGCTCGATCCTTGGGTCAGGAAGATCCTATCTATCTATCTATCTATCTATCTATCTATCTATCAGTATAACACTAGATAGCATTTTAAGAGAACAGTGGTATCACTGTCTCTATATAATTTTTTGTCCTGGTCTTTTAAAACCTAGCTATGTGAGAATTTCCGCCAGGCCGTCGACATCCAGAGGCTGTTTTAAATAGGAGAAGCATTGGAGTGCATCTCTCTGACAATGTCTCCCTTTGCTTTAGCTTCCAAGTGAAGTCCTTATGGTGTTTCCAAGGGCCCATGTGTTCACACAGAGTTACCAAGTAGAATTTTTTTTTCTCCTCCTGCTTCCTAGGGTTTCTTCTCTGTGTTTAGTGTTTGTGAACTCGCCAGTTGTACTCATATGAGTAGTATTTAGGAGAGGATGTGTTGGAGCTCTATCCATTAGTCCAGTGGATTGTTAAGTGTTTGTTCTTATCCTCATCTGCTGGAAAAATTCATCATATATTATATCTAAGATTGTTTGCCCACAACGACAGTTCTCTGACTCTACCACAAACAGATTGTTGAGTAGAAAGATAGTTGTCCCCTTCCTTATCGGTTCTTTAATTGAGTAGTGTTTCCTGTTATACTAATAAATATTATGTTGCTATTTTTCCTCTGAAGTTATTTCTCTTTTCCCCCTTAAAAAACAAATAAACATCTCCCTTCCCCATTCACCAGAATGGAGATTAGATATCTGTCTCAAGATTTCTCACCTTGGCAGATGCCTGGTCTTGGCAGCATTTGGGGTCTATTTAGATTTGGCTCACCAGAATTTAAAAACAAAGGTCTGTCAAATATCTCTTGCTGCAGCTTTGGTTCTTGTTTTGTGGAAGGGTGAAGATTAACTTTGTTGCTTTTACTCTAGATGTTGGATGGTTAGGCTGAAATATTAATAGTCTATGGACAAATAGGGGGACAGGGCAAATACTCCCATGATAATGGTGGCAGGGGATGCAGGTGTGAAATGAGTGAGAAGAATGCCCGAGCACCTTTAATACATGTCACATTCCACTACATTTAGTAATCTAAATATTGCTTGTAAATTGCAAAGTCCACTTAATAATTATGTTAACATCGACTGAATAACTTTTGTAGCTTACATTTGTAGGATACTTATTATGGTCTGGTTTCATTAATACTCAGAATAATTGTGTAAGAGAGACATGTCACCACCTCCACCTCCATTTTACTGAGTGGCACAGAGAGGTAATTTGTCGAGTCACAAACTGGTATGTTGTTGAGACAAAATATGGTAAAGGTTCAGTTCAGTTCAGTCGCTCAGTCGTGTCCAACTCTTTGCGACCCCATGAATTGCAGCACAACAGGCCTCCCTGTCCATCACCAACTCTCGGAGTTCACCTAAACTCTTGTCCATCGAGTCGGTGATCCCATCCAGCCATCTCATCCTCTGTTGTCCCCTTCTCCTGCCCCCAATCCCTCCCAGCGTCAAAGTCTTTTCCAATGAGTCAACTCTTCACATGAGGTGGCCAAAGTATTGGAGTTTCAGCTTTAGCATCAGTCCTTCCAAAGAACCCTGTGTTTAAACATTTTATGAGAAAAACTTTAAGTTTTGTGAACTTTTGTTCATTTTAATATTGAAAAAATTTTGAATTTGGCTAGGGTGTGACAGATATTTTCTGCTTTATTCAGGTTATTTTTTAATCACTGTGCCACTAGCCCAGTGGCATGACCCATGGAGGTGAATCAGCAGCCCATGTGACAGTGTTTTTGTGAATCTGCAGAGAATTAATAAAGCTTGTGTGGTTCTTTGAGCTGTACTGATGAAAAGTAATCTAGTCTCTAAATCAAAGTCTTTTTGTTAATGGTTCCCAGCTTCTGGTCTCTCTTCTTTTGCCAGACATTCATGATCAGTGTCAGAAGAGAGATAATATAGGAACAAATTCAATTTCAGGCTTATTTTTATTTAGTGGTGTGTTTTAAGGGGGCATTTTCTCTTCTTGCCTTTCCTTCTCTCCCCATGCTTGCTGTATTTAAATGCTGTAACATTGTAATATACTAGCTCAAGCTTATGCCCCAAGGAAATGGCCTAGTTTACTTGTTAGTGATGGAGGAGGAGAAGCAGAGATGGGACCAGCTGGTTGATACTCTACTCTCTAGCACGTTTAGCTGTATTAATGGAAAATACCTTTAACCATGTAGTGATTGCTGGTGGCAGCAGCTGTGAGAATTGGGACCCTAACCATTAACTTCATTCAACAGTTCTCAAAATATGATTCCTTGGCCAACAGCATCCGCATCTCCTGTGAACTGGCAGGAAATGCCAAATCTTGGCCCCACCCCAGGTCCGCTAAATCAGGATCCCTGTGGATGGGCTCAGCAATCTGCTGTGAACAGCCCTCCAGGTGATTCTGAATCTGTAGTTTGAGGACCGATGTCTGCACTATCAGCTGGCCTGGGGCCAGAGGAATGAATGTACATAGAGACCTGTAGCCTGTGCTTGGCAATGACTGGGGCTGCAGAAGCTTGATTCCCAGAGGGTTGAGCTTCTGCCTCTGGAGCAGTTTGGGTTTTTGAATACACGCTTCATTACCATACACTGAGAACCTTGCTTTAAGAATCTCTGAATGCTGCCGGTCTGTGCCTTAGAGGCACACTCCCTAGCTGGCCTGTTTGGAGATTAATGACCTGCCCCCTGGGCTTGTTCCTCATCCTCAGGCTAAGGACAGCCTCTCTGATTTCCCTTTTCCCAGGAACTTCAAACAGCATCTAGAGCGGGGGGAGGTGACTCACCACAATCACAGGGTAGGGATGGACTTTCTAAACAAAATCTGAGGGGAGAAGATTATTCTTTCTAAATACTGATTACATAAAACTCCCATTTTGATATTTTAGTGAGTGCCTCCTAATGGAAAAATGTAGCTAGGAAAACTTGAGGCAGACATGGGGATTTTACTTGTGGATGGGACGTACACGTTTGAATAAACTTGAGAACACTATATAAGCATGAATGTATCGAGTGCTTGGTATTCTGTTGCTGGCGGAGGAATCCTGTTTTGCTTTACACAATATAATTCAGCTTTTCCATTGATTCTTTTCTTATTTATGGAAGCTATCCGTGAATTAGCTGTTAGTCCTGTATAATCCACTGTAATTTGGAGAGGTCAGAGATAATTGAAGCAGTTTGATAATGGCTGCAGAGCATAGTAAAGAGAGAGGCTGTGTGACTTTGAATAAATTACTTAACCTCTCTGTGCTTTTTTCCTTGGTAAAATGGGCATTGTGTTAACGGTTGTTGTGTGGATAAAATGAGATATATAGAACAGTACCTGGCCCATAATGAACAAGAAATATTAACTGATAGGTACTTTGAACTGGCCCTTACAATTTTTTTTTAAACTTCTTACTTTTTCTTAGCATATTTTTAAATTGGAATGTAAATAAAGTTAAGACTTTGAAATAAAGGATTGGACTTAAATGTTGGTGTAAAGGGTTGGACTTAATTATTTGATTGGATTCTTATAGGGTATGGTCTTCTCAGGTGGTAAAGAATCTGCCTGCCAATGCAGGAGATATTAGAGAGGCGAGTTTGATCCCGGATCAGGAAGATCCTCTGGAGTAGGAAATGGCAACCCACTCCAGTATTCTTGTCTGTCCATGGACAGAGGACCTTGGTGGGCTACGGCCCATGGGGTTGCAAAGAGTCATACACGACTGAAGTGACTTAGCACGCATGCAATGAGTGTGCTTGTGTTCTGGTTAATTGAGTTTTCTAGATGGCTAATAGTTAGGTTTGGTAATTGGGGTAGTTGTGGGACTTCAGGATTACTGTTGTAGATACCATAATAATTCAGTTCTGAAAATCTAGAATATTGGATTAACTGTATTCAGCATGTTCTTTAAAAATGGTGTTTTGATTACATTTTGATGTTTTGATGTTTTTTCTCTTTTCAAACTGTGAAGTAAAAGTGTTAGTCGCTCAGTCATGTCTGACTCTTTTGCAACCCCAGGGACTGAAGCCCACAAGGCTTCTCTGTTCATGGGACTCTCCAGGCAAGAATATTGGAGTGGGTATTCCATTCTCCAGGGGATCTTCCTAACCTAGGGATCAAACCCGAATCTCCTGCATTGCAGGAAGATTCTTTACCATCTGAGCCACCGGGGAATCCTTTTTTCTGACTGGGATCAGATAAAATCACATTAGTTAGGGATTTTGGTTTGTTGAGTTCCAATGAGTTGACTTTATTACACACATAATTTCAAATTTAGAAACCTGTCAAGTTACAAAAGTGAATTTGTATGTTGTTGTGAACTTGTAATACCTTTCCTCTTATAAACCATGTTTCCAAAGCGTGACTAGGCACAGGGCAATGTAATGTAAGCCTGTTCAACCTGAAAGATAGGTCCCCAGACCAGCAGTGCCACAGGATCCAGGGTCTAATCATCACATGAGAATTTTCTGTGGGAAAGAGAATTATAAATGACAACCAGGATATAAGATCACAGTCTTTTGTCTTCCCAACCTGTTCGCTTAAGCTGTGTGACCCCAGCTTCATCTATAGCATGGATGATCTGAGTTAGGCCTCCAGAGACCTTTTTTAGGAGAGGGGAGGATAGACTATGATTTCGTGGTAATAGGATGTGTGAGTGCGAAGTTTTGGAGGCAGGGAACAGGGTGGTTTCTAGGGTGTGTGGGTGATGGGACGGGGCATGTTTTAGGTCTTGTGCTTATTAGCAGAGTCTCGGCTGCGGGCACGTATTACCCCTGAGAGGTCCAGGCTGGCTCAGAGAAGCTGAAGCCTGCAGGGTCATGTGGGGCGATTGGCAACTATATGCGGAGCATTTCAATCTAAGTGTTTATAATAGGCCGCTGCTTATGCTGCCTCTTTTAAATTTTTTTCTAGGAGAATTTAAATGGATAAGGGTCAGTAGTTTTATCAGTTTTAAAAGCCCCCTTATTATAATAGTTATATGTATTTTTGGTTTTACTTACCTCTGTTTTATATGAGCATGCATTTACATTTGATTACTGTTGTAATATGGTGTGTGTGTGTGTGTTTTAAATAAACAATATGTATAGCATTAAAGATGCTTTCCACTTCTACTCAGCATTCTCTGGAAAAGGATCTGAGATGTTTATAGGATCCAACAAGCTTTTGGTAAAGTACATGTTTTTAAATCATGTTGAACATGTAAAGAAAAGACAGACTTGAGCTTGTTAAAAAAATTACTCCTGTCAAGTCCCATGTAACTTTGCCTGTCAAACAAGACTTGAAAATGTTTTCCCCAAGTGGCCATGTCTTAACAATTTATGTCCTTGAGGGAGTTCCTTGGAAGGAACTAAGTTCTGGGAGGTCACATTTTTCTTTCAAGTTTGATTTCCAAAGTGAAAATGAACTTCTGTTTTTTAACTTGAACTTTGAAAAAAAAAAAAAAAAACCAATGAAGAGCTTTTTGAACTGTACAACAATTGTGTTATATGGAGCTGGGCTTCCCTGTCTCTGCAGCTAGAAATGAATCTTGACTGTTTCCTTTGTAGCTATAAAAATGAAGGGAGAAAGAGAAGAGGTAAAAAAATGCTGAGTCTAAGAAATTATTCTAGCCACTTAAACCTTTGCTACATAAATGTCTGTTTATATTAATGGAGTAAGACCAAATAACAATAATTTTTTTTTTTTTCCTAATGAAATATTTTCTCCCCTGGGAAATCAATCACTTTGCAAGCTTCTCGTTGAAAACATATAAATAGAAAAAATTTAACATTTATCGTAATTAGGAAATGTACAGTTTTGACGATGAAATTCCAGTTAAAGTGTCATATTCAGGTTTTTTCTTGATTATTTAGGCTAATGGAGAAGAAGTAAATGGAATAATCTAGAAATATTTTTGCTTTATTAAGTCCTTGAAAATGAATGTATTTCATGTTTTGAGAGTCATAATGTAGTACTTTAAGTTGAGCCATAGTGAACACATAGTGAATATCTGTTTCAGGAAGAATTGGAAAGGATTCTCAATTATTTGACTGCTTGTGCATGGATGCTCTGTCATGTCCCATGTCCAACTACTTTGCAACCCCATGGACTGTAGCCCGCCAGGCTCCTCTGTCCATGGGATTTTTTCAGGCAAGAATACTGCAGTGGGTAGCCATTTTATCCTCCAGGGGATCTTTCCCACTTAAGGATCAATTCCCATGTCCAACTACTTTGCAACCCCATGGACTGTAGCCCGCCAGGCTCCTCTGTCCATGGGATTTTTTCAGGCAAGAATACTGCAGTGGGTAGCCATTTTATCCTCCAGGGGATCTTCCCCACTTAAGGATCAAACCTGAGTCTCCTGCATTGCAGGTGGGCTCTTTACCCGCTGAGCCATCAGAGATACCGCTTTAGTTCACATGTTTTTTTTCTGTAACCATTTAATACGAGAAAAAGAACACGTTACCTTTCAAGTGGCCTTGCAGATCTAGACAAAGCTGAAGTGCCCTATTAATATATACTGTGGGTTTTAATTTTCCTAAGTCGGAGATAATAATTAAATGCTTTCCTTTTTAAGTCTTATTGTTGGGTGGTCAGATGAATAACTGTGAAGGGGAAAGGAAATCATGAGGTGGAGGCTGTGATAAAATTCTTTATTGGCTAAATAGTTACTGTAGTACCTTGACAGGTAATGTATTGTCCTTAGCATTCACGGATGTAACTGCTTTGTTGTTGTTGCTGTTGAGTTGCTAAGTTGTGTCTCTTTGTGACCCCATGGCCTGTAGTATGCCAGGGGGTCTCTCCTGCACTCTCTCCCAGAGTTTGGTCAAATTCATGTCCGTTGAGTCAGTGACACTATCTAACCATCTCATTCTCTGCCACCTCCTCCTCCTTTTGCCCTCAGTCGCCTAGCATCAGGGTCTCTCCCAGTGAGCTGGCTCTTCCCATTAGGGGCCAAAGTATTTGAGCTTCACCAGCAGTCCTTCGAATGAGTATTCAGGGTTGATTTCCTTTAGGATTGACTGCTTTGATCTCCTTGCAGTCCAGAGGACTCTCAAGAGTCTTCTTCAGCACCACAGTTTGAAAGGATCAATTCTTTAGTGCTCAGCCTTCTTTATGGTCTGAACTCTCACATCTGTATATAACTACTGAAAAAACCAGTAATTGCTAAGGGACTGTTGCTTTGACTTTTCTCTATGGCTGTAGCAGATTTATGGTGATTGATTTCATGTTGGGTACATTTCCTTTGATGATGAGCTGGCTTTAAGGCCATGGAAATGAGCAGTGGGGATTGGCTCATGTGAAAAACCATGGACATGGGTAGCCATTCACATTTTTTAAGAAGTTTACTTGCATAATCATGCTGGTTTTGTGATTTCATGATTTTTTAGTTTTAGGTGTTATTAATATCTATTGACCTCTTTAGATGAGGATTTAGCTCTTTTCCTTAGCTCCAGCCAGCCCCCAACACACACGTATACCCCCCATCCCCACATCCTCCCTACACACTTGTCTTATGGTTTTTAATTCAGCATGTGGCATTTGCCGTATTATTACAGACGCTGTTCAGAGCAGAGCCACATCAGCAAACATGATTATGTTTCATTTACTATACACCTTCTGTTTTCCCTGACGTTAGTGGGTTTTTTGGTGTGTTTGTTGTTATCTCAACTTCAGACTCTGTCCTAGCAGTGTCTTCTTTTTACCCAAAGAATTCTCTGAATTCCATCTGTTTTTGAAGAAGTTTCTCCCTGAGCTTTCTGGTCTGATCTAATCTAGGTTGATTCTCCTCCATAACTGCTATACAGCTGTCACTCTGATCTCCTTCTCTGTCATCCTAGAGATCCTGCTGTCTCCTGACCTTAGGTTTGTCTCATAACACCTTCTTGATTTACTCCTTCATTTGGGTGGAGCTTAGCCTCGGGGTCTTCCTTAGAAAGACTGTATTACCGGCAAAGTTTTGTGCACATCAACCCTTTCTTTTGATTGGTCGTTTGGCTCAGACGGTAAAGCGTCTGCCTCCAATGCGGGAGACCCGGGTTCAATCCCTGGGTCGGGAAGATCCCCTGAAGAAGGAAATGGTAACCCACTCCGGTATTCTTGCCTGGAGAATCCCATGGATGGAGAAGCCTGGTAGGCTACAGTCCCCAGGGTCGCGAAGAGTCGGACCCGACTGAGCGACTTCACTTTCACTTTCTTTCTTTCTTTGCTGAAATAGGAATCTTAGGTTAAAAATCATTTGCTTTTTCTACTCTGAAGACATTGCCCTTTAAGTTTTTTTAGCTTTTAGTTTTCACGTTGGTATTGAGAAGGTGGAGCTTTGCTGGTGGCTCAGTGATAAAGAATCCACCTGTCAATGCAGGGGACAGTGGTTCGATCCCTGGATTGGGAAGATCCCCCGGAGAAGGAAATGGCAACCCTTTCCAGTATTATTGCCTGGAAAATCCCATGGACGGAGGAGCCTGGTGGGCTAGTCCAGACACTATTCCAGTTCAGTTCAGTCACTAGGTCGTGTCCAACGCTTTTATGACCTCATGGACTGTAGCCTGCCTGCCAGGCTCCTCTGTCCATGGGATTTCCAGGCAGGCATACTGGAGTGGGTTGCTCATTTCCTTCTCCATGGGATCTTCTGACTCAGGAATTGAACCTGAGACTCCTGCGTTGGCAGGCAGATACTAGACTGGTCAGATTCTCCAGAGAAAACTCTTTTTATCTCATAGCTGGAGGGTAAGACTTGGCTCTCAGTTTTGCAGAGACTGTGTGGAAAGAAGGCAGGGGTCTGAGCATTCCGATGGCAGTTATTTACTTAATAATACCTCTGCTTTTGGTAGGCTCTCAACTGTAAACCTTCCATGTTAGCCTCTGCTGAGAAATAATCTCCAGTCTCCTGCTAGGGTGGGTGAGGGGTGGTCACCAGTGGTTTGCAGAGGGGGATGGTGGGATGTAGGGTTCAGACTACTTAAGCAGTTTTCAACCAATCCTTGTTTTTGCTGTTCCCTGCTTCCCAAGAAAATCAGCTCATTTCTACATCATCAGTGCTTGTTACCACCAAGGCCTGCGCTGTGAAGATCCTGAAGTGTAAACAGTGTAGGTTCTTAGCTTCCTCCAGCTGCCTCAGGGTCGGACTTCCAGCCTGTTCAACTTTCTGTATTCCAGTTTCCAAAATTTTCTTGTTGCACTTTCCCATTCTTTCCATCTTCTTCAAATAGTTAAAAAAAATTTTTTTTTTGTCTGTGGGACTTTTTATACTTGTATTCAGTTTACCCCTCTTTGCCTGGAGCCCCTGGGCATTTTTATGGGTATGTTTTCCATACGTTCTGCAGTATGTCTTCACCCATAGTTCCTCCATTTTCCCTGTTCTGTTGGGAGTACCACCATTCTTCCAGCCATCACACAGGAGCCTGAAGATCAGCTTTGACTTTTCTGCCTCCCTCATCATGTATCCACCCAGTGAACAATTGCTTCCTGAAGATCTCTCTCCTTCTACTGTGCGAATCACAGGGCCACCGTGTTCCTGGCAGGGCTGTAAAAGTAGCCTTGTGGACAGGGACTGGATTAGCAGCCTGCCATAGTGAGGCTCGAACCGTTCTTAATGAGATAACCTATTTGGAGGGACCTGACAGGTCCTAGGAGGAGGGACAGGAGCTGGGCCTTCTGGTTCTCTAATTTTCTCTTTCAAGGCTGTGTGAGGTCTTCTGGGTGGAGTGGGCATTCTACTGAGGGCCAGTGGAAGGGAGAAAAGCGCTAAAGGTCATCCTCAGATCTGCCATGTCACCACCAAGACGAGAACACTACCCACAGTACTTCTAATGCCACGGCGTGTGGGCTTTCTTCTTACAGTAAGCAATTCTCACTCTACCTTGAGCTAACTCAACCCCCACGGGTTAAGGATTCAGCCCCATGAGACTGCCACCCCCAGTTTAGACACAAGTTAAAGGTCCCTTTTTTTCTTAAAAAAAAAAAAAAAAGAAGTCCCAGGTTATCACCTGTATTTCTGACCAACCAGTTTATAAGTCAGGGGTTCCCATAACCCCTTACCCAGATTGCTAGAAGCTCATGGAATTGGTGGCTCAGACAATAAAGAATCTGCCTGCAATGTGGGAGACCTGGGTTTGATTCCTGGGTTGGGAAGATCCTCTGGAGGAGGGCATGGCAACCCACTCCAGTATTCTTGCCTGGAGAATCCCCACGGACAGAGGGGCCTAGCAGGCTATAGTCCATGGTGTCACACAAAGTCGGACACGACTGAAGTGACTAAACACAGGGAAACCCTTACCTATGTTTATTGGTCTATTATAAAGAGTATCATAAAGGATCTAGATGAACAGCCAGCTGAGGAGGTACATAGGGTGGCATTTGGAAGGGCCCTCTGGACAGAAGCTTCTGTACCCGTGGAGTTGGGATGTGCCCCGGCAGAGGGATGCATTCACCAACCAGAAGCTCTCTGAATTTCATCATTTAGGGTTTTTAATGGAGGTTTCATTACATAGGTATGGTTCACTAAATCACTGGTCATTGTTGATTGGACTCCTCTGTCTTCCCTAGAGGTAGGAGACGAGTAAGGTGGGACTGAAAATTCCAACCCCCTAATCACAGGGTTGGTTCTATCTCCCACCATTAAGATAAATTCAGGTGTAGTTGAAAGGAGCTTCCTGTGAATATCAAAAAACACTTGCGTCACCTCTGTCCTTTTGGATATTCCAAGTATCCTGGAAGCTCTCTGCTAGGAACGAGGACAGAGCTCAAATCAATGTATACTTACATCACAGTGTAATCAGATACAGGCCCCATATCATACTCGCCCAGGCCTTGTCATTCTGCAGCCGCATTGTTTCAGTTGTCTTCTGAGTCTTCCCTCTTCAGTCATTCCTGTTCATCAAGCTCATTTTGCCCTTGTCTTCCAGATGAGTGTTTTGAAAAGTCTTTATGTCATATCCCCAGTTGAAAACGCATTACTTATAAAATAAAGTCGAAAGTCTCGACATGGAAAGCGCTTTCTATTCTGATCTGTGACTGCTGCTAGTCAACAGATGGGCCTCTTGGTCCATCCCTTTGCTGACTGACTGACCCAGCTAAGTCCCTTCACTTGTCCTGGTTCCTTTTTTGCAACATGGGAGGATTTTAACGGCCAACTTCCAGAGTTAACTGATGATTGAATGAGATAAAGCTTATTAAAAAAGTTTATAAGCTGAAAGTCTTATAAAGATCTAGTGTTTTTATTCGTATTAATAAATCTGTAAGTTTCTCCCTATTTTCTTTTAGCTCCACCCCCTCCCCACCATTGCCCATTCTCTGCCCCCAAATGAGGCTGGTTTGTCACTGTTCTCTGAATCTAACTTGCTTTATTTTTGCCCCCACATCTTTTGTTTATGCCATGTTTAGAATTGGTAGGCAACTGAGTTAGCGATAGATTTTGACTGACACCGGTTCTGATGGGTGAGGGCCCTGAGTAGAGTGTCTGTGCTGAGATGAACGTGTGAATGAGGCTCCCAGTTACGTTCTGTCCTAGAACAGTCTGCCCTTTCCTCTCTGTATCTCAAGTGATAAATGTTCAGTCACTGATGATCAGTGATTTAATGAATCATACCTATGTAATTAAACCTCTTTTAAAAACCCTAAATGATAATATTTCTGGGCCAAGTTAAAAATCCCTTGCTTTCCAGATGTCTTTCTTTTCTACCTAAGTAATAATAACAATTAGAAAATGGCTTGGTTTTCATGTTATTTATCTCTGAAAGTTCAACAAAAATACAAATACCTCAAGAATAGGAGCTGCCTTATGCTGCTTAAGATTCTTTTTCATGCACTCACAGATGTTCAGACAGAGTGCCAAATGCAGTGTCTGGAGGTGACCTTGACCTTGAAAGAGTGTTGGAATTTTGAGGATTTTCTAGCACTTGATACTGCAATACTTGGGCGACTATATCACCTCTTTAGGATACAGTTTCCTCATTTTAAATGTAGGTGAGTGAGATTGTGTGAGCTCTAGAATCCAAAGTAAAGAAAGTGAATTTTTTGTTTGTTTTTAAAAAATTCCTAAGGAACTTCATACATTGGGACACTATGAACTGACGTCAGATCGAATGGACAAATAGGGTGAGAGTTTCTGGCGACTTCGTTACGCAGTGCACTTTGGTACTGAGTGCAGCTGGCGTTTCTCTAGTTTGGGTTATAAAGAGGAGTTCTTTTCCTTGGATTCCCAAGAGGCTCAGTGATCCGCCTGCTAATTCAGAAGATGCCAGAGACACAGGGTCGATCCCTGGGTCGGAAAGATCCCCTGGAGGAGGAAATGGCAACCCACTCCAGTATTCTTGCCTGGAGGATCCCATGGACAAAGGAGCCTGGTGGAATACAGTCCATGGGGCAGCAAAGAGTTGGACATGGCTGAGCACACATCCATGCGTATTTTCCTTGCAGTCTGGTTTAAAGTTGAGGCTATCTGTGCTGGTTTAGCACTTAAAGTGTGTGTCCATTATAATCAGTTCTTTCTCAGTGATCCTTAACTTTTCACACAGTGTGTAACACGTATTAGAATGTTTTTCTGATTTCATAGCAAGACTGAAATATTAACTGTTAAAATATTCGAATTGTATGACTAATGAACTTTTTTTCATAGGCCTCCAAGATTGGTGTGTACCAAAAGGATTTGAACCCCACAGATATTTTCCAGTTATTGATACTTCACTTTATATTTCTGTTTCTAAATTCATGTTTGTGAGAATGTGGAAAGGATATGAAAGCAGGGAAAATAATGAACAAAATAAAGAAACATTCCTTGAACAGGCAATTAAAGGGTCTGAGATTCTTTCTGTTAGCTGCTTTGCATTTTGACTTGCTTGAGATTTGGTGAGTGAATGAAATTCTAGAAGAGAACTGAAAACATTGTGGTTGACCAAACATTGTCATTTTATCCTCCTTTTCTTCCCCTGCTCTTTAGAATAATGTCTCAAGTATATGCATTTCCATTTGGTTCTTTCCAAGAGAAATTATGTCGTGTTGAGTGATAGTCATGCTATCCTCCTTAATTTATTACATACAGCAGAACAAGGATTCACGTAGATGACTTTTGCATTATTTTACGTGAGGACAAAACATGAAAATCCAAAATCCTGACGTGGACCCAAAAGTAATTCTTAATGTTGAAATTTTCCATTATTTCAGTCTTTTTTTAAAAACAATGCCAGAAGTTGCTTCATTGTTGTGTGGACTTCTCCTTCCTTTTACCTCCTATTGACCAGTTGTAGAAAGAAATATTCTTTAATTTCAGTAAGAAGGCCACTGTTGTATGGTAGAATACACCTTTTACAGTCCTACAAAAGGCTTTCAATTAGAGTCACTGTTATGAACTACTGTTAGACTTCGACCTCTGAAACAGTCCAGGAATAGTCATTTTAAAATTCTACTTTGCTTCCTTTCGTTATGCTTGTGCTTATTAAGTTCAGAAATGGGACTCCACTTGCTTGTTCTACGTTTATAGTTTCATCTGGGTTGCAGTTTTAGTTCTTTGCCTTGGCTAAGGAATTGCTATCTTTAAAGGGATGTTAATAGCAGGGTAGTTAATAGCAGTAGTAGTGGGGAAATTGGCCCCCAATTTCCCATGAAACACAGCTCTGGAACTCTAATGGTTGCAAACAGATGAAATTTGACATTTAAGAAAAAAAATCTGATAGGTGGCTCAGATGGTAAAGAATCCTCCTGCAGTGTGGAAGACCTGGGCTTGATCCCTGGGTTAGGAAGATCCCCTGGAGGGCATGGCAACCCACTCCAGTATTCTTGTCTGGAGAATCCCATGGACAGAGGAGCCTGGCAGGCTCCAGTCCATGGGGTTGCAAAGAGTCAGACATGACTGAGCGACTAAGCACAGCAATGCATTTAGGTCAAAGTGGAAGTGGCAGCCCACTCCAATATTCTTGCTTGGGAAATCCCATGGACAGAGGAAGCTGGCAGGCTACGGTTGCAAAGAGTCAGATATGACCGAGCAACTAAGCACACACACACATTCTTTTCGTAATAATTACTTTGAGAGAGTACGTCTTTCATCCAGTGTTGTTAGTGTTGTTAAACCTTTGTCGAAGTTTTTAAAAATTGAATCTGGAATCGGTTAGCACATTTACATTTTCGGTCTGTGCGCATGTGTTAGCTGTGTGATGAAGCTTTTGTTGCGGAGGTGCTAGTGGTACAGGACNTTCTTTTCGTAATAATTACTTTGAGAGAGTACGTCTTTCATCCAGTGTTGTTAGTGTTGTTAAACCTTTGTCGAAGTTTTTAAAAATTGAATCTGGAATCGGTTAGCACATTTACATTTTCGGTCTGTGCGCATGTGTTAGCTGTGTGATGAAGCTTTTGTTGCGGAGGTGCTAGTGGTACAGGACTTTATTCCCCATGCTCGCTAGTCCCGCTTCCCTCCTCAGAAAGAATCACAGGCAGCATTTTCATGGCTGTCCTCACAGTTCCTGTCACGTTGTTTTGTCATCGCCCTGTGGATAGACATTTAGGTTGTTTTCCCGTTTTTATCATCTCAAGCCGTGATGCAGTGACCATCCTTGTACCCACCTTGTTGTGTAGCAGTATTGACAATATCTGGTATTACTGTGAAGCTGTCCCCTTTTTTATTGTTACATGTTGTTGATAATTTTTGATTTCTTAACCTTTATTTTGTATTGGAGTGCAGCTGATTAACAATGTTGTGATAGTTTCAGGTAGATAGCAAAGGGACTCAGGTGTACATATACCTATATCCAATTCTTCCCCAAATGCAGTATTGACAATATCTGGTATTACTGTGAAGCTGTCCCCTTTTTTATTGTTACATGTTGTTGATAATTTTTGATTTCTTAACCTTTATTTTGTATTGGAGTGCAGCTGATTAACAATGTTGTGATAGTTTCAGGTAGATAGCAAAGGGACTCAGGTGTACATATACCTATATCCAATTCTTCCCCAAACTCCCTTCCCATCCACAGGCTGCCACATAACACTGAGGAGAGTTCCCTGTGCTGTCTTTTGAAGAGCATGGAGTTCACTTTTGGCAAAATTAGGTGAAGTCGCTCAGTCGTGTCCGACTCTTTGCGATCCATCCATGGGATTCTCCAGGCAAGAATACTGGAGTGGATTGCCATTTCCTTCTCCAGGGGATCTTCCCGACCCAGGGATCGAACCCGGGTCTCCCGCATTGGAGGCAGACGCTTTAACCTCTGAGCCACCAGGGAAGCCCTAAAATTATATAGCAGGAAATCTGGTGATAAGGTATGTGTTAAGCTCTTCATGTAATGAAAATTTTGACATAGAGTGATAATTTCCAGAGTTATTCCTGAAATAAATGTCTCGAGATCATTTCTAAAGATGATATTGATCTGGATGTAACAGTTCCTGGGGTGTGTATGTGTGTGTTTAATTCGTCTCCTTACTTTATAGTTAGACATTACACTCAATGTGCTGTTGATTGTATTTAGTTGTAACAGATGATTTTCCTGAATCTTTAGTTAAATAAACGTACTTTGATTCATCGTTGACTTTCACCCTCCAAACTGCAGGCTGCTGTTTCTGCATGGGCTTGCCTACAGTTTGTCCACTTGGCTAAACCCACCAGCTTCTGCAAGGAGGTGGCATTTGAGCTGCGTGTCCTGGCCCCGTCCCTCTGTGCCTCTCCACTCTTCTGAGTTCTGGCACCCTGTACCTGCCCATCTTAGTGCTGCTGCACGTAGTGGCACGTGCTTCCCTTACTGTGTGTGTCCTTGCAGATCAAGTGTCTGGAGAGCAGGCACTGGTGCTTTACAAATCATCTCATCCCCAGCTAGACTGTGTATGTTAAACTCTTGACTGAATACAGTAGTGGGGATAACTGTGGAGAGAGCCTGGGGCTTACAGTGGGAAGGACTTGGTCACCAGGTAAAAAACCTGGTGCTAAGTTCAGTGGGCAATAGGGGATTTACTGGTGTTTGAATAGAAGTGGAATAGGATTATACTTCTGATTAAGGAGATTAAATGTTATTATGTATGAGATGAAATGGAAAACTGAGACAGGAGTTGAAAAACAAGAGTGAGGTTAAAGTGGTCTGGCTTGTATTTCTGTAAGATAATAGAAAAAGAAAGGAGGCGACATTTTGAAATAGAATTTGCCAGAATGACAACTGACTAGACGCAACATCCATGTATTCATTCAGCTACTTGTGTGGTGTGACACTCTGGGCGCTGTGTTAGGCATTGATGGAAAAGGGCAAAGGACAAGGCTGCTGAACAGGTGTGGAGGGTGGGTGGCCTGTAGGATGGTAATGCCACTGCGGGCGATGGTAAGCCAGGAGGAGGAACTGGTTTTGTTGGACAGTCTTGTTAACTTTTTGACTTGTAGACTTTAAGCTGCAGAGGAATGTTCAGTAGAATACTGTTGGCAACATGAGTTCTTTTGAAATGGATTTTGTGTTTAATCTGTGTGAAGGTGAGAGTTGAAGCCCCAGAAGTAAAGCACTCCAAGAATTACTTAGATTCTGCCTCGTTGGAAAGCTCAGTCACTCTCAGTCATGGCGCAGTGCAGAAGCCTTGGGTTTCTGAAAGCCCTCCTCCTCTCACAGCCAGGGCCGTACACACAAGGACTGAGAAATGAACTCTGAGTTCAGGTGAGAGCAAAGCGAAGATGGAAAGTTGACAAAATGAGGTTGAAGGGCCAAAGAACTGCTAATTTTGTTGTATCTGTTTCTTATTCCACTTTTTTGACTTGGCATTTGTGACGGTTCATTTTCTGTGTCAACTTGGCTAGGCTCTGGTGCCCAGATGTTTGATCAAACACATGTCCAGGTGTTGGGGTATTTTTTAGATGTGATGAACATTGAAATCAGTAGACTTTGAGTACGGTTGATTTCCCTCCACAATGTGCTTGGCAGCTGTCATGCTATCAGCTTGAAGGTCTTAAGGTAAAGATTGCTGTCCCCCAAGGAAGAGGCAGTTCTGCCTCCAGACTGCAATGTCAGCTTCTCCCTGGGCCTCCAGCACGACCTGCAGATTTCAGACTTGGCTGCGCCCACAACCCCATGAACCAATTCCTTAAAATAAACGTCTTTAGATAGATGGATGGACACACGCATATGTACACATATACTTATATACATACACACACACACATCCTGTTGGTTCTGTTTCTTTGGAGAACCCTAACTAATACAGATTTTAACATAGCTAGAGTCAAGTTGTATTTTCTACTTACTGAGCTTGTTATTTGGCATTTAGTGTCATGCTGGCTTCTGAGTCTTTTGACAGATGATTCTCCACTTCTCAGGAGTTTCTGATTCTGCTCTTGGCTCGCTCAGTACCTGGTGTGTGCCTCTCCTGGACATTATATTATTGTAATTGTTGGCATGTGTGCCTGTTTCCTAAATGAATCTGTCAGCTTCCTGCAACCCCCTTGCTCCTACTAGCTCGTGTAGCTTGGGTAGCCAGCCTAGGAGGCACATAAGAATTTGTCTCTGTGTCTATTCAGTTAAAAAGTTTACCTCGACCGATACTAGAAAGAACTCAAAAGGAGACACACTAAAATGGAGTGTGATCAGAAAGAACCAGAGAGGCTGGCAAGCACATTGGCAGCATCTTCTGATTTATAGTCTTGTATTGGATGGCAGGTGTGATATGTATTATGGTCACTTGGCTACCACAGCCAACCATTATCTAATCAGTATTTGTTTTTCAATTTATCAAATATTTACTCAGATATGACTTCACCAGTCACAGCTAGGTAAAACTAGACTTTAAAATATTTCTTAGAGACATTTTCAGAGATACATAGAGCACCAAGAAACAAATGCTTATAATCTCATTACCCACAAAAAAATAAACATTTTTTTAAATACACCGACTTAGAATTTTTAGTATACTCAGGTATATGCAGTGATAGCATATTGTGTAGGCTGATTTTTATTGTTTTAAAAGTAAATATGTCATGTCATCTTTTGCTGTTCTTTATACATTTTTTTTTAACTATCTGTGTAGTATTTCATTATAGGGAAACATGTATTACATAATCAATCCCCTTATTACTAGACATTTAATCTCTCTCTTCCCCTTTTCCTCCCTCTCCTTCTCCTTGTTCTTCTTCTTTTCTGTCTTAAACATGGCCTTAGTGCATATGTTTGCACAATGTATCTTTCTATACTTGGCAATTATTTCCTATGAATTTTTTAAAGCAAAATTTCTGGGTTACTTGTTGTTTAGACACTATATTGTGTCTGACTTTTTTTGAAACCCCATGGACTCCTCTCCCCATGGATTTCCCAGGCAAGAATACTAGAGTGGGTTGCCTATTCCTTCTCCAGAGGATCTTCCTGACCCAGGGATCGAACCCACATTTACTGCATTCCATGCAGGTTCTTTACCGATGAGCTGTGCGGAAGCCCTGGTCACTGGTAACCAGCTTTATTTTTAAAGGTTTTTGCAATATGTTACCTAAGTGTCTTCCAAATACATTTGACCAACGTAGATTAATTCCAGTGACATAGGAGAGTTCCATGAATGGCATTCTTACCATATGTACAGGTGTGTAAGTGACTGATCGGGGTTTTTTTCTTTCCTTCTAGGATGGGTTGTTTTTTCTTAAGTCTTGAATATTCTGCATAAGATCTTGTTCAACCTGTTAAACCTATTAGTGATTCTATCCAGATAAATTAATAGTCATCATGTATCCATGCTTGTTTGAACAGAATGCTCAAGCATCCAAAATATGAGTAGCCAGTCTTGCAGCATTCATGAATGACTCACTTGTTTGTTTGAAATGCAAATTGATGGGAGGAGGCAAGTCAAAAGACTATGAATCTTTAAAGGAACCATAATATAATATGAAGATGAATAAACTATCCCCAACCCCAATCCTGGAGGATGAAGTATAGTATATCAAATCATATTATATTGTCATAAAATTCCAAACAATTACAAATGATATAACCATCAGTTAAAAATAATGGTTTCCCAAGAACCAGGATCACATCTTCAGTATCTTAATTCATCTCTGATAAGAAATATTGAAAGAGTACTATTGTAGTCTCAAATTGAATTTTTCTCATGGATTACAATTAAGCTATACTTGTAATATTACTTCATGATAATTCAGAAAACTCTAGGGCAGAAAAAATTATGAAAGTTATGGTAGTTCTGGTTTTGTCATTGTTCATAAAACTGCTTTCATTTAATGTAAAGGACCATCATTTATTCTAAGATAAAAAAAAAAGTCTGCATGACTGAAGACCCTGAACCCCAGGAATTTTTTACCTGGAAGTTTTAACCCCAACTAGCAACAGGAAACACACCTACATAATTCCCCTTTTGCAGCAGCAAACTCAGGAGGAGCTCTCTGTTTTTAGATCATCTGTCTATTTTTCCAATTCTTCTACCTCTTAATTAGGCTACGCTGGAACATCTAAGGCTTCAGTTAGCTATAACTTGAATCTGAGCACAGAAAATTTCAGACTGGTATGTGTCTTTGTATTTCTATTTGAATATTTAGTGAACCAAATGCATAAACTTGATTACACAGAAATTTTCTTGTATATAAAAGTACTCCTTCCTTGAACTCTGGGAAAGAAAAATATAGGACTCTGGCCAAAGGCACAGAAAGAGATGTGTATAAGAGACAGCCATCATTTATTCTAAGACCATTTTTTTGAAAAACAGTTTTATTCAAGCAATGAATTTGTTTTCTCTTTGAAAGTATTCAAGACTCATTTTCTTACTTAGATTTAATTTTTTCTCCACGAAGCTCAGGGACATTCTAGAAACTTCAAATTTCTAGCCAGAAAATCAAGACATAGTTTCATAAGATCAGTCCTGAAATATCTTATCTCTTTACTACAGTTAAGTATAGTAAAAGGTAAATCCATAATATGACAAATGAAATTAAAATTTTCTCCCATTTAGCCATTTTTATTTTTTAATTGAAGATCATTAAACACTTTTTGGAATTTTAAAAACACATGGATAAATTTAAAGTAGTTCCCATAGTAGCTATAAATTAAGGGGGTATGTGTAACTGAATAAATTTACCTTTCTGTGCCTTTGGCCAGAGTCCTATATTTTTCTTTCCCAGAGTTCAAGGAAGGAGTACTTTTATATACAAGAAAATTTCTGTGTAATCAAGTTTATGCATTTGGTTCACTAAATATTCAAATAGAAATACAAAGACACATACCAGTCTGAAATTTTCTGTGCTCAGATTCAAGTTATAGCTAACTGAAGCCTTAGATGTTCCAGCGTAGCCTAATTAAGAGGTAGAAGAATTGGAAAAATAGACAGATGATCTAAAAACAGAGAGCTCCTCCTGAGTTTGCTGCTGCAAAAGGGGAATTATGTAGGTGTGTTTCCTGTTGCTAGTTGGGGTTAAAACTTCCAGGTAAAAAATTCCTGGGGTTCAGGGTCTTCAGTCATGCAGACTTTTTTTTTTACACAAGACATAGTATTTTGAATCAGTAAAGGAGCAAGGATAAGGTGAGACATGTGAAAGAAGGATATCATACAAGTTATATATTTCAGAAAGGGTATGGCAGGGAAAATAACTCTCTCTCTTAATTAACTTGCGTGACTCAAGATTCTGTTCAATTAACATGAAAGTGAAAGTGAAGTCGCTCAGTCGTGTCCGACTCTGCACGACCCGTGGACTGTAGCCCACCAAGCTCCTCCGTCCATGGGATTCTCCTGGCAAGAATACTGGAGTGGGGTGCCATTTCCTTCTCCAGGGGATCTTCCCGACCCAGGAATCGAACCCAGGTCTCCCACATTGGAGGCAGACGCTTTAACCTCTGCACCACCGGGGAAGCCCAATTAACATAATGAATTAAAATGTCATGAAGAATTTTTAATACTGGGAATTTTTGTAATTCTTGGGCTCTTGAATCCTCAGTGAGTCAGTCATTAGATCTGGGAGTATCATTCTCTTAACTCCAGATCCATAATCTGATAGGAGATGCCCAGAATTATCTTGGTTTTTCTTCAGTAGTAGAGAAATACTCTCTTTCACAGCTGCTGCTCAGAAATGTCTTACATTTATTTATATTTTTATTAGTAGTCAGGGGAAGTATGAAAGTGATTTTGTAAGATAAAAGTTAAGAATTTGAGCAAGTATCTCAAGCTGCTTCCCTATTCTCTTACCCTTTGTCAGCATGTGTAAATGTTGACTAGCTACTCCAGCGTATACCACTGTAGTCATAATATGGGACATAGCTATTGTATTTACAACTGTAAATATTAAAGAAATGAGACATTTTCAAAGTTCTGCTCCTTCCTGGTAGCCCTATGAATCCTCTTGTCATTAGAGTAAATTTAGTCAAATTAACTTAAAATTCTTTTAAATAACATTTAAAGTTAAAGGTAAAGAACTCAGGGAGTTGGTGATGGACAGGGAGGCCTGGTGTGCTGCAGCTCATGGGGTCACAAAGAGTCAGACGTGACTGAGCAACTGAACTGAAAGTTAAAGGGACTTGTATGGACCATAATTGAACTCAAGGATAGCCAGAGGCTTCTGTTTTAGGAGATGATTTTAGATAGTAAAAGATTTTTGCCAAGATAGTCTTTACCAGACACTCAGATTTTTTTTAAACTTAAAAAATTTTTTAAATTTTAACAAAATTTCCCAAGTCTGTCTTAAAATTCCTTTTCTTGCAGTTTTCTCATTGCAGTTATTTATAGACTTTTTCTTTATCTAGATTTCGTTCATTCTCCAGATAGTTCAGGGACATTTTAGAAACTTCCAAATTCTATAAAGAAATGAAACACATTCTTTTGTAGCAACAGGTTGGGTCAGCCTTGGTGTTTCTTTTCTTTCTTTATTGCTGTTACCAAATGTAATAAAAGGTAAGTCTTTTTTACAATACAAATGTGAGAAATGAAACCTAAATTTTCTCATATTTGATAATTTATATTATTTTTAAAGATTAAGCATTGGTTTTAGTTCTGACATTATGCCAAGACATAAGATGCATGGCTATTAATAGGCCTCATTAGATGGAATTTTTTTAAACCTCTTTATGAGGAAGACTCTGAGTTTCTGATGTCATCAAAGGTCTCTGGTAATTTGCTTATAAAATGTATATGAATTTAAAAAATTGCAGGATAACTAAAATGTAAGTGAAAAAAAACCCCAGCAACCACAATTCTATAAGCTCTGATCTTCAGACGGAACAAAGGCTGTATTGATTTTTTTTTCAGGCACTTTGATATAGGTACCTTCATGTTGCTATTTTGTCTGTAAACCATGCAGCCTTCTCGAGCAACTCGTTAGTGACTTTGATTGCCCAGTTATGCATGAGTATGGTCAGCATGAAATCCAGTTCAAATGGGAGAACAGCATCTGTGAGGTGAAATGTAAGAAAGAGAGAAGAGCGTGTGTGTGTTTATAGGGTGGAGGACAGTGCTTACAGATTGAAGCAACATTAAGGCTGAAATCCTCTATAAATGAGAATTGATTATTGCAACTGATAAATGAGGAATGGGTAATTTAAACATGGTATGTAAGGAAACAAAGTTTTCCTCAGGGCTGTCCTCCAAAGACAGTGGTGTTGAGAACCTGCATTGGTTTCTTAATCATGTTTTCTTAGTTGGCTAATTAGGATGTGCTACTCATGTGATCCAGAAAGTTTTCAGCTCCTAAAGAAGTTGCCAGAAGAGGGGAGACTCCTTGGTGTGTACCAGTTTGTAAGCAGAATGCCAGTTCTCCTTAGGGGGGAAGGGGCAGATCACTAGTGTGCCTGTGTGTGTGATCACAGCAGGCCTTAGCAGCTCTGTCTGCTCTCACTCCTCATTACATGTGGTGCGCTGCCATCCACGGGGTGGCAAAGGGTTGGACACAACTTAGTGACTGCACAGCAACAACTTAGAGTCTCAGAAACAGGTTTCAGCGCTGAGTGCGTAGCTAATTTCCACTCCCATAGATAATATATCACTAGGAGTGCTGTAACCGAAAACCCATGCCCTGGGATGAAACAAACACTTATTTTTCTCAAGTAACAGAAGGTCAGGCAGGTAGACTGGGGTCACACAGCTTCTTACCCGTGTTGGTGGGGACCAGGCTCTTCCTGTGTTGGGGAGCCCGCCTTGGTCCTGGGAGTTCCTCCCTGGAGTTTTGAGGGGAGGTAATCTCTTGGTGACTTTGGCCTGCATCACACTGGCAAGAACTGTGTGTGTCCATCACCACCTGCAACGGGAGGGTCTTGTGTTTTCATCTGGGCATGTGGCTACCCTGGGAAGGGGTTGGTGTGGGGTTAGTAAGAAGGAGGGGAAAATGGGTTCTGGATCGGCTCTACAGTGTGTGTAGAAAGAATGTTATTAATATTCCACTAATTTTATTTGAATGTGATCCTTTTGAATAATTGCTTACATGAGATGATGGCATGTCATGTGGCTTTGCTTAATTCTTTTAGTGTCAAAGTTATTAAAGTGCAAAAGCGTTAGTATTCATTATAGTAGGGAGGAAAGACTGAATGTAATTTTGTGTTTCACTGTTGCTGTTGAATATAATCCATTTTCCTCTGACTTATCTCGAAGCTATAAACTTATGCCAAATTAGATATTTGTTTCACAGATTTTTTTAAAAAAATTATTATTCAACAGCCTCTTACTGAGCAGGAGCTTTTCAAGGGAGAGCGGAGCATGACCAATGGATGGGATCTGGCCTCTGGCCTCACGGAGCTTCCCATCTGGTGGGGCAGCGGGGCACCAGCTGCTGACCAGAGTAAAAACAAGCATGAAATACAAGCTGGATGTAGAGGTTAGAGGTCATACTTTTACATGTATTGTGGAAAGAGAGCAACAGGGTGGACTTAAAACTCCAGTAATATTGTTCAGTTTTCATTTTTTAATTGTCTTTTAATGTATGTTTAATTAACATAGTAAAGACAGATCTTATCACTTTAATAGGAAAGGAAAAGAACTTTTATGACTCAAACATGTCATTAGAAGCGCGTTCATTCCTCTTATTCTCTTTTCCTCTTGGTTCTCTTTTCCTCTTGGTTTTATAGCTCTTTCCTAGACTCTCAATCCTAGCTCAATCCTAGTTTTCAAAGCAGCACTGAAGAGGTGTGAATATATTCTGGAGTTTAGTTTCCCCAAATAAAATATTGTTAACCTAATAAAACTAAGGAGAAGGCAATGGCACCCCACTCCAGTCCTCTTGCCTGGAAAATCCCATGGACAGAGGAGCCTGGAAGGCTGCAGTCCATGGGGTCGTTGAGGGTCGGACACGACTGAGAGACTTCACTTTCACTTTTCACTTTCATGCATTGGAGAAGGAAATGGCAACCCACTCCAGTGTTCTTGCCTGGAGAATCCCAGGGACAGAGGAGCCTGGTAGGATGCCCTCTATGGGGTCGCACAGAGTCGGACATGACTGACGCGACTTAGCAGCAGCAGCAGCAATAAAACTAAACCCCGAATACAGAAATTCTTTTTTAAAATCAAACAGTATCAGGGCTCATACAGCAGGGTTTGTAGATCCCTTCATTGGTCCCCCAATTAACTGCATTCATGTGCATGCATACTGGTGTAGCTGGTGTATTTTCACATCATTACATTCATACTCTATGTGTGGTTCTGCAACTTGCTTTTTTTTTTTTTCTTGTAACATCTTTTCTGACTCTTTTCTCCAGAGTACACATGGAATAGTGGTTTTCTATTCCAAAGAAATACTTCTAAATCAAAGATTATACCACCCTACCACCCTCCCCTCAGTTCAGTTCAGTTGCTCAGTCGTGTCTGCCTCTTTGCAACTCCATGAACTGCAGCACGCCCGGCCTCTGTCCATCACCAACTCCCAGAGTTTACCCAAACTCATGTCCATTGAGTCAATGATGCCATCCAGCCATCTCATCCTCTGTCGTCCCCTTCTCCTCCTGCCCCAATCCCTCCCAACATCAGCGTCTTTTCCAATGAATAAACTCTTCGCTTGAGGTAGCCAAAATATTGGCATTTCAGCCTCAGCATCAGTCCTTCCAATGAACACCCAGGGCTGATCTCCTTCAGAATGGACTGGTTGGATCTCCTTGCGGTCCAAGGGTCTCTCAAGAGTCTTCTCCAACACCACAGTTCAAAAGCATCAATTCTTTAGCACTCAGCCTTCTTCACAGTCCAACTCTCACATCCGTACATGACTACTGGAAAAACCATAGCCTTGACTAGACGGACCTTTGTTGGCAAAGTAATGTCTCTGCTTTTTAATATGCTATCTGGTTGGTCATAACTTTCCTGCCAAGGAGTAAGTGTCTTTTTATTTCATGGCTACAGTCACCATCTGCAATGATTTTGGGGCCCCCCCAAAATAAAGTCTGCCACTGTTTGCCCATCTATTTGCCATGAAGTGATGGAACTGGATGCCAGGATCTTAGTTTTCTGAATGTTGAGCTTTAAGCCCACTTTTTCACTCTCCCTTTTCACTTTCATCAGGAGGCTCTTTAGTTTTTCTTCACTTTCTGCCATAAGGGTGGTTTCATCTGCATATCTGAGGTTATTGCTAGGGAGTGTTTTTAAATATATAGGAAGCTTTTATAAAATTTATTTATTTTTAATTGAAGGATAATTGCTTTACAATATTGGTTTGATTTCTGCCATACATCAGCATCAATTGTAGGGGCCTTTTTATGACAAAATATCCTGCCCAGACTACCAATCTCATGGAGAAACAGTGATATAGAAATACCTTGTCTTTTTCACATTTCTTTTTATAATTAAAAAATGTGATTATATCATAAGTATTTCTTTCTTCCTGGTCAGTGACTTTAAGTGTGTGTGTGTGTGTGCACATTTGTAAGAGCCTAGCACAAATTACTAGAAGAATTGCTTGGTCAAGAAGGTATGCATATTTAAAATTTAGTTATATGCTCCCAATTGCTTTCCCAAACCACTGTACAAAATTGTAGTCCTAATAACATCAAACACATTCTCCCACATCCTTTTTCAACACGAGATATCATCGCTTAAAACGTTTTGCCTACATGATGAGAAAAAAACAAAGTCGTGTTTAAGTTTCCATTTTCCTGTCCAAACTCCTCTTACACAGTCCTTCCAATATGGTGATAAGCGACCAATGTGCCTTTAGAGAAGTGCAGTGCATGCTTGTCTGCTCTGGACATGCCGTTGCCCATTTCATTCATGTTTCAGGTACAGTCCTTTCACCAGTCATTCACCTTTTTGAGGTGTCTTTTTTGTATCATCTGTTGGGAGTGTCATACTGATACTGACTGGAGTGATTTTTATGAAGAGCTATGAATTGATATTTGTCTAGAGGGAGCTGTGTTTTCCAAAGTCTGGTTGCTGCCCAATTAGTGGGTTGATAAAACCAAATTAGCAATATAAAAAAAGAAATAGAAAATACCAGAAGATCTCATATATAGTAAAGGTAAGACATGTTTCATGAAACTCACTGAATATGTCTAATATGTGTTTTGAATATGTCTGTCCTTAAGTATATGTGTGTGTGTGTATATATATATATATGCCTATTTAATATGTCTGAGTGCTATACTGTGATATAAAATATCGCTGGGTTGAGGATTTCTAGTATGGAGAGTCTTAGCCTTACAAATCTATTCAAAACAATTTATCTCTGTCCTAACCAAGGAAGAAGTTTCATACTTGTTTGTGGCATTAAAAAATTAAATTTCCAATAGTATCAGTATTAAAGACAGAGGCTTATAGAGGGGCTTAAATGCTTAAAGATAGATGTCACCTAATTGGACTTGGAGATATAATGGGTGTGTAAAGCCAAATTGGCTTGGGTGCAGGATGAAGAAATGGTGAGTTACACCCTGCTGAACTCAATTTCACTGAGCAGTGTAATTTGTCTGTGCTTCCGTGCAGTTACTACCCTTGACTCTACAGTAGTTACATCACTCAGTTCAGTTCAGTTTAGTTGCTCAGTCATGTTCGACTTTTTGCTACCCCATGGACTGCCGCAGGCCAGGCTTCCCTGTGCATCACCATCTCCCGAAGCTTGCTCAAACTCATGTCTGTCAAGTCTACTCTGCAGGCAAAAGTACGCAGAGTAAATCTTGACACTCAACAATTTCTCCTTGTGAGCTGCACACGTGCAACTGATCATCCAAGAGTGGTGACTTGAACTAAATTGAGTGGTGACTGCTTCGCTTTCCTCAGTTCCAGTGCTGATCTTACATTGCTTAGGAAATTACCTGTTGGTGATTATAATAAATGTGGTAATTAAAAAAAAAAAAAAGCAATGGAACACTCTGCATGTGGGTGTATTTAATTACCTGGCAGGTGTCCCTACTTCTAAAGTGTGAGACTTGTGGGTAAACAATGGCCTTTCTGTTAGAAATTCTACCCACACTTTTGTGTTGTATCCCTTTTATAGGTCAGTATTTTCCCTCATTTGGAGAACAATAATGATGATAATTAACTGCTTTGTGCTATGCTGTATGTTTCCCAAGTGCTTATAGCTTTCATTTGAAATACTTAGCCTCAACTAGTTCTAATGTTCTTACTTGAATCATTCTTATAATTGCATCTTCATAAAAATGATATGAGTGGAAATTTAGCTTTATTTTCTGGATTTGTAAATAGTGATGTTAGAAAATTGGTGTTTTTAAAGTTCTGTGATATAGTCAATTAATTTCTTGCATATTTTACAAGGTATTGCTGATACATTTTTGGCAGGTATGAACACTAGATAATACATCTTGTTTCACAATCCAAAGAAGATGGAAGTGCAGGTTCTCTAAGGACTGTCGACTACCACATGATATGATTGGGTACCAGTGTTCTCTCTTTCATATGAAGCATGAAGAGGCTGCGTTGACACTGAGTATACTTACTGTGTTACTGTGTTATCCACAAGGGCTTTCCTTGTGGCTCAGCTGGTATAGAATCTGCCTGCAATGCGGGAGACCTGGGTTCGATCCCTGGGTTGGGAAGATCCCCTGGAGAAGGGAAAGGCTACCCACTCCAGTATTCTGGCCTGGAGAGTTCCATGGACTATACAGTCCATGGGATTGCAAAGAGTCGGATACAACTGAGCAACTTTCACTTCACTTTAATCCCCCCCAAAGTTTAAAATGATTTTATTTATTTATTGGTAAGTATACTTTTTTTGAAGCATAGTTGATTTTCAGTGTCATATTAGTTTCAGAAAATAAATTTGTACCTATTCTTGTGCAATCTAATCCTATCTGTAAGATAGTGTCCTGACAGAGAGCGTGAGTTTTTCTGTGCATCTCAGATTTTGCTCAGTGGTATCAAAGCATCTGATACCCATTGTGGTTATGGATCAGCATCTCCTGATCCAACTCCTTACCAGAAAGTTTGCTTATGTAAAGCGCTTTGTCAGTGATGAGTATAATGACTGAGGTTCCTGTCAAGCATCTTTGGGACTTCGTTAGACAATACTCGAGTTGAATTTATAGTTACCTTACAGAAGTATGCTATTGATCTTTCTCCTCCTTGAAGGTCACTCCTTTCCATTCACCTTTCATCTAAAGAAGCTGTAGCATCAAGAAAGGGAAGACAAGGTTTAGGTGATATGAACGAGTGTTAATATTTCATTGTTTCTACTTTAGCCCTTCTATTTTTGTCAATTTAAAATGATGCGAATGCTAATTGGACTGGTTGGCTTGATGAGAGAATCTTGCATATTACAGAAACAAAGTCATTTTAGGAGATGTTTGAAAGAAAAAAGAAAGCTAATGTCAGAATACGTTATGTTCCATATGTTCGATTTAGGAAAACATATTTTGTGAGTTTCTTTGAATAGAATTATTTGTGCTACTCAACAACCTTTTTACTTTTTCTCTTCTTTTTCTAAGATACCCTCCCCACGTGTAGATAGTAAAAGGACTAGTCAACGTTTAGGAAAAAACTAAAGAAATGCTAATGAAAATCAGTTGTAATTTATATGGTATGATTTTTTTTTTTTTGAAAACATAAAGTTGATGGGCACATGTAGTTGTTAAGGCTTATTAACAGGCGAGTTTTGTGAAATGTTATTAATATCAAAATATGAGACAATTCAAAACAAAGTGTGTTACAAATAGACCTACTGTTGTTGTTCAGTCGCAAAGTTGTGTCTGACTCTTTGACCCCATGAACTGCAACACGCCAGGCTTCCCTGTCCTTCACCATCTCCTGAAGATTGCTCAAGTTCATGTCCATTGGGTTAGTGATGCCATCCAACCATCTCATTCTCTATCGCCCCCTTCTCCTCCTGCCCTCCTCTTTCCCAGTGTCAGGGTCTTTTTACAATAAGTTGGTTCTTTGTATCAGATGGCCAAAGTATTGTAGTTTCAGCTCCAGCATCAGTGCTCCCAGTGAATATTCAGGGTTGATTTCCTTTAGGATTGACTGGTTTGATTTCCTTGCAATCCAAGGGACTCTCAAGAGTCTTCTCCGACACCACTGTTTAAAAACATCAATTCTTTGGCACTCAGCCTTCATTATGGTCCAACTCTTGGATCTGTACATGACTACTGGAGCAACATAGCATTGATTTTGTGGACCTTTGTTGGCAAAGTGATGTTTCTGCTTTTTAATTCACTGTCTCGGTTTGTCATAGCTTTTCTTCCAAGGAGCAAGTGTCTTTTAATTTCATGGCTGTAGTCACCATCCACAGTGATTAGGAGCCCAAGAAAATAAAATCTGTCACTGTTTCCACTTTTCCCCTGTCTGTTGCCATGAAATGATGGGACCAGATGCCATGATCTTCGTTTTCTGAATGTTGAGCTTTAAGCCAGCTTTTTCACTCTCCTCTGTCACCCTCATCGTGAGGCTCTTTCTGCCACTAGAGTGGTGTCATCTGTATATCTGAGGTTGTTGATATTTCTCCCAGCAGTCTTGATTCCAACTTGTAATTCATCCAGCCCGGCATTTCGTATAGTGTACTCTGAATATAATTTAAATAATGCTGCGATTCATGGGGTCGCAAAGAGTCGGACACGACTGAGCGACTGAACTGAACTGAACTGAAAGCAGGTTGACAGTATACAGCCCTGACATACTCCTTTCCCAGTTTGGAACCAGTCCGTTGTTCCATGTCCAGTTCTAATTGTTGGTTCTTGTCTTGCATACAGGTTTCTCAGGAGGCAGGTAAGGTGGTTTGGTATTCTCATTTCTTTAAGAATTTCCTACAATTTGTTGTGATCTACACAGTCAAAGACTTTAATGTAGTCAATGAAGCAAAAGTAGATGTTTTTCTGGAATTCTCTTGCTTTTGCTATGGTCCAATAGATGTTGGCAATTTGATCTCTGATTCTTCTGCCTTTTCTAAATCCAGCTTGTTCAAATAGATCTAACTTGCTCTAATTAAGGAAGATCCACATAAAATCTTTCAAAAGTGGAATTCCGTGACTTCTTCCGGTGGCCTTGTAGAAGTAAATAAAGATCTGTATCACATAGGTCTAATTAATGGAAGATCCATGGAGTTTCAAGTTTCAGAATGGCTTCATGGACTTGTGAAAGTAAAGATACTGCATAGAAATAGTCTATGAAATGAAAGTATGTCTAGTTCCTACCCTGTGAGGGGCCAGAAATTTACAGAATCCACCCACACCCTCCCAGGCTGTCATGCTCTGTGTCTTTGAGGAGTTCTGCGTATAAAGGTCAAGCCACTTCTTGCTATTGTCTTTCCACCGACTCTGCGTGTTAGCCTGACACTTGTCCCAAATGCCGATGAGGGTGTAATATCTACCCTCTTCTGTGGTAACCTGGTGTGTCACTCTTTGTTCAGCTTCATGAGAATTATGTGATATGTAATAAATAATGGCTAAAGAAGCTTCCTTATGCAACTCCTTCTTAATTTACCAATAAACCAGTTTAATGATTTTAAAACACACTATATTAAGATACAGTTTTACACCAGCTGCATTCATTTATGCTTTTTTTGTGTGTATGTGACTATGCTGTAGGACCTTAGTTCCCCCACCAGGGATCATACCTGGGCCCTGGCAGTGAAAGTGCTGAGCCGTAACCACTAGACCACCAGAGAATTCCCCATTTATGCTATTTTTGTGGTTGAGTATATTCATCTTACCTTCCCACTCTATCACCCTCATCTAATACCTCTCTTTCAATTATTTTGCCTGAAAACTTAAAAAAAAAAAACCAAAAAACAAATTCTTGCCTTTTTCGTGACGCTGACCCAAAGGAATACAGTTTATGTTTGGAAGGCAGAATTAAATTACCCTGATTGTTATATTTATTGTTTGTTTTTCAGTCACCGAGTTGTGTCCAGCTCTTAAGTGACCCCATGGACTGCAGCATGCCAGGCTTCCCTGTCCCTCACCATTTCCCGGAGTTTGCCCAAGTTCATGTCCATTGGATTGGTGATGCCATGCAACCATTTCATCCTCTGATGCCCTCTTCTCCTCCTGCCCTCAGTCTTTCCCAACATCTGGGTCAGCTGTTTGAGTTAGGTGACCAAAGTATTGGAGCTTCAGCTTCAGCATCAGTCCTTCCAAAGAGTATTCAGGGTTGTTTTTCTTTAAGATTGACTGGTTTGATCTCCTTGCTGTCCAAGGGACTCTCAGGAGTCTTCTCCAGCACCACAGTTCAAAAGCATTAATTCTTTGGCACTCTGCCTTCTTTACGGTCCAGTTCTTACATCCATACGTGACTACTGGAAAGACCATAGCCTTGATGATATGGACCCTTGAGGATTGTGTTACATTCAGTTCAGTTCAGTCACTCAGTTGTGTCCAACTTTTTGCAACCCCATATATTGCAGCATGCCAGGCCTCCCTGTCCATCACCAACTCCCGGAGTTCACTCAAACTCACGTCCATCGAGTCGGTGATGCCATCCAGCCATCTCATCCTCTGTTGTCCCCTTTTCCTCCTGCTCCCAATCCCTCCCAGCATCAGAGTCTTTTCCAGTGAGTCAACTCTTCTCATGAGGTGGCCAAAGTACTGGAGTTTCAGCTTTAGCATCATTCCTTCCGAAGAACACCCAGGGCTGATCTCCTTTAGAATGGACTGGTTGGATCTCCTTGCAGTCCAAAGGACTCTCAAGAGTCTTCTCTAACACCACAGTTGAAAAGCATCAATTCTTTGGTGCTCAGCTTTTTTCACAGTCCAACTCTCACATCCATACATGACCACGTGAAAAACCATAGCCTTGACTAGACGGACCTTTGTTGGCAACGTAATGTCTCTGCTTTTCAATATGCTGTCTAGGTTGGTCATAACTTTCCTTCCAAGGAGTAAGCACCAATGAACTCTTCTCCCAGTATTTACATTTTGGAGCGGGCCCTTCTCTCTGAATGTGGGTTTGGTCAGAGATGTTAACTAACAGCATCAGCCAAAGTGATACTGTAAGTTCCAGTCATAAGCTTTAGGAAGTCCCAGTAATTGCCTCTAAGAAGTCCAGTTACTCTAATGGAGATGGCATGTGGATGGAGAGAGGCCATAGAAGTTACCGTACAGGAGAGAGAGAGGCCTGGCTTTTCCAGTGTCCTAGCTGGTCCCTGCCAGCTCAGTGCAGCCTCCTGTGATGACTGGCAAGATGAACTGACGAGTTGCCCAACTGAGCCCAGCCTAGACTGCAGCATTGTGAGCAAGTAAAGCAATTATTTCTCTAAGCTACTAAGCTTTAGGGTGGTTTACTATGCAGCAATAGATAGATGAAAACACCCCAACATTAAAAAATGTGTCATAATAGCTACTTAGTAATAATTTGTATTTATATGCTATAAAACTGAAATATAAGTTATTGCTTATCAGATTTTTTCTTTTTTAGAGTTTATTGTATACTCTTGGTACTGTTTGGCTATTTAACATATGTATTACTTATTAAAAAAATTTTTTTATTTTTAATCGGAGGATAATTGCTTTACAATGTTGTGTTGATTTCTGCTATAAAGCAATGTGAATCAGCCATAAGAATATAAAACCTCTCTCCTGTGCGCTTGTTGTTGTTCAGTTGCTACGTCATGTCCAACTCTATCGACCCTCTGAACTGCAGCACGCCAGGCTTCCCTGTCCTCTATCTCCTGAAGTCTGCTCAGATTCATGTCCGTTGAGTTGGTGATCAGCTCTTAAAATAAGTTTATCACTGTACTATGTGCTGTTTATGAATACATTTACTTCAAGAAGGAAAGATTAAAATAGCCATTGGAGAGATTTGAATGCTACTCAATGGTGTTATTTATTAAATACAAGTGTTAGAAAGTACTGATGACTTTGAAGATTTTGACTTCAATTTAGACCACAAAGTTGGAAGAGAAATGTAAGCAAAACATTAAAAATATTATTTTTTGATGAGATGCATTAAGTTCCTTTTCCTTTCAGAATCCTTTTTCTTTTTCAACTGATGTTTCAAGGTAAATACCTGGGTAGGTTGACTGATTACAAATGTTTTCACTCAAGCACTGCTGCTGCTGCTGCTAAGTCACTTCAGTCGTGTCCGACTCTGTGCGACCCCAGAGATGGCAGCCCACCAGGCTCCCCTGTCCCTGGGATTCTCCAGGCAAGAACACTGGAGTGGGTTGCCATTTCCTTCTCCAATGCATGAAACTGAAAAGTGAAAGTGAAGTTGCTCAGTCGTGTCCGACTCTTCGAGACCTCCTGGACTGCAGCCTACCAGGCTCCTCCGTCCATGGGATTTTCAAGGGAAGAGTACTGGAGTGCTTCTAAGTCTGTCTGTGAGCAGCTTTCTTAAAAAAGCAAGTAAGCTTAGAAAATAGTTTTTCCACAAAGTACACAACTCCTGAGCAAGCTTTTGTTCTGTGGACAGATCTGATTCATCAAGAAACATCAAGATAATTGTCACGATTTAAATTTTTAAAAGAAACCAAGAAGCCCTTGGCTCAAGTATAAAACTTTCTGTTGCTTTCTTGGCATGACGCCTTGAGCTGAATATTTTGTGCTGTATGTTTTTTTTGTTTCGTATTTTTGCCCCCAGTACAGGAAACTGCAGAACAAAATATATTCATTTTGGTAACCAGTGCTGGTCCTTTGGTGACTCACTATTCTTGAGTGATTAGTGCAGAAAGAAGAGGCTGACACTTGAATGCTGCTCCCTAGTGGATATAGATGATGAGCCAAGATCTCATTCTTTCATCACAGATATTTTGTAAAGCTGGGAATCACTATTTTGACACAAGAAGGACAACATTCACATGAAAGCCCTCTCCTGTTTCGTAACTTTTTTCTTCCCAGTATAATATGCTCCATTTTAATTAAAATTCTTAATGGGCTTTGACAGTGTACATTTGAATACACCAGTGTTCACTCCCTCTTGGCATTCATCTGTGTGATTGTGTACAAGTAATTTTATAGAGAAACGTTTTCTTTCAAAATTGTAAGCTTCCAGAAGGTGGAATCATATCTTACTTGCTCAAGACTATAAGATAGGAAATCTAAGATAGATCTGAGCTCAAATTGTTTTTTGAATTAGTGAATTTAGCCTTTTAGTCAACATTTCCCGCACTGCCCTCCCCAACCCCCTGCCTCCCCACCCTCCACTCCAACCTGCAGCTAGGAGTTACTGGTCTAGGTAGAAGGCTGACCATTCCAGATGGGCAGCTTATGTTGAAGCAGTCACATTTTTGTACTTCTTTCTCACTGGATAGTCACTGATCATTTTTTTTTTCTCCCCAGTTCATAAAGCATTGATAATAATTTTTAATTCAAGTATGTGTCATGTACTGAGTCTTTTCACCTCACAGTTTCTAATGCTCACAAGATATTATTTGGAGTTAGGATTAAAAATATTGGCATTGTTGATTTTCTTATAATTCCCTGTTGAAAACCTGTGTAACCAGGGATTTATGTGGAATGTTAAGAATGTTTCAATGTTTCTGGAATTACTGATTTGGAAGGTGCTTGAGTAACAAAGATGCTTTAGAAAAGTTTTTGTAGCCCTATAATTATATGATAAAAATTTTAGGTTCTTGGGAACTTTACTAAGATTCTGTGTTAATTGTTTGTGTTTAAAATTTCCCCTCACCTAAAAGAATATAACGGAGAAGGCGATGGCACCCCACTCCAGTACTCTTGCCTGGAAAATCCCATGGACGGAGGAGCCTGGTGGGCTGCAGTCCATGGGGTCGCTGAGTCGGACACGACTGAGCGACTTCACTTTCACTTCTCACTTTCATGCATTGGAGAAGGAAATGGCAACCCACTCCAGTGTTCTTGCCTGGAGAATCCCAGGGACAGGGGAGCCTGGTGGGCTACCGTCTATGGGGTCACACAGAGTCGGACACGACTGAAGTGACTTAGCAGCAGCAGCAAAAGAATATAAAGAAATTTTGGTTTTCAGTTTACCTTTTTGCCCAGAATATGTCATACTCTATTTTATTCATTAAAAAAAAAAATTTAAGTAACACATATTGAGCATTTATTTTATGCCAGATATTTCTTAAGTCCTTGAGGTACAACAGTGAACAAGAAGACCAAGATCCCCCCTCTGGGGATGTCTGCCTTGCTGTGTAGAAAAGCAGACAAACAATGATGATAACAGCAAAAAGGAGATGTTATAGTAGGCATCAGGCTTCCCTGGTGGCTCAGAGGTTAAAGCATCTGCCTGCAATGCGGGGGACCTGGGCTCGATCCCTGGGTCAGGAAGATACCCTGGAGAAGGAAATGGCAACCCACTCCAGTATTCTTGCCTGGGGAATCCCATGGATGGAGGAGCCTGGTGGGCTACAGTCCACGGGGTTGCAAAGAGTCAGACACGACTGAGCGACTTCACTTTCATGTCTGCCTTGCTGTATAGAAAAGCAGACAAACGATGATAATAGCAAAAAGGAGATGTTATAGTAGGTATAAGATGATGAGTGTAGTGGAAACAGTAAAGCAGGGTAGTGGGAATAGAGAAGAAGGGGTTATAATTTTAAATAAGCTGAGCCAGCCTCTTTAAGAAGGTGACTTTTAAGCAAAGCCGGAGGAGGTGAGGGAGTCAGGAAGATGCAGGCCTGGAGAGGCTTCCTGAAGAAGGCAGGATAGGGGAGGAAGGAAAGGGGTGGGAAAGGGCCAGGGCAGGGTACAGGCTGCTGCTGCTTCTGAGGGATACTTCGGTGGTTCAGCTTGGTCCAGATTGCTGCTGCATAATGCTAGCGCTTATGAACCTTATTGGAAATGATCATTTTATTATCCTATTATCAAATAAAACAACACCAAAAGGAGAAATTACTAGAATAGAATCATGTAATAAGTTATGACCTACAAACCTCTCTTTTCTCCTTATGGTTTTGAGGCCCTGTGTAAATCACACAATGCCTTAGTGACAGATAACTGTGGTCCTGGAATTCCTGATCAGGCCCCAGAGGCCTTTTAGATGTTTAGGGTTCAAAACTATTGACCTTATATTCAAGGTTGGAAACCGTATAAATCAGATAATTAGAATGAAAGGAGTGGAAATACATAAAATTTCTTACATCTGTGCCTATGTATAGTTTAGTGCTCTGCAGATATTAATTGAATCTAGCATCAGAATTTTCACTAGGTGTTGAATTTTAATATTTATATACCTGTATAGAAAACACATGTCAGTTTAAAAACATTTATTTCTTCATGGCTGTGCTGGGTTTTTGTGGCTGCTTGGGCTTTTCCCTGGTTGCAGAGAGCAGGGCTACTCTCTAGTTGAGGTGTGCAGGCTTTTCATTGTGGTAGCTGCTTTTGTTGAGGAGCATGGGCTCTGGGGGCTTCCGCAGTGTGATTCTCAGGCTCTAGAGCACAGGCTTAATAGTGGTGGCACACAGCCTTAGTTGCACTGTGGCAAGTGGGATCTTCCTGGAACAGGGATTGAACCCAAGTCTTCTGGATTGGCAGGCAGATTCTTTACCACTGAGCTACCAGGAAAGCCCAATTTTTGTTTTTTGTTTAAAAAGTGATAATATTATTTTCTCATCTTTGTTTTACATACCACCTTATTCCTTCTCTTATGGTCTCTACTCCTCCAAATCAAAATTAGATTTTTAATTAATAACAGTAATAACAACACAACAATGCCCGTGTCTCCCTTTTAAAAATATTGATTTATTTATATATTACACATTTTCAGCTTTATGGTCCAGATGGATTTTTAACCTGACCACCTGACATTTTAAAAGATCCTGCTTATTAGCTATTACAATATGAAAATAAGTATTTTCAAGAAAATTTTTGCTGTCTTCTTGTTCTGATTTCAGTTTTTAAACGATGAAGACATATAAACTTGAAAAATAAGTTTTCTCTCTTATTAGAAGTATAAGTGATTCTGTTAAAATGGTACCTAACTATACCATAATTTTGACTTCATATTTTAAATTTTGATATTAGGGCCTACTGTGTGCCAGGGGTTGACTAGGTGCTAACACAGGCACGGCTTCATCTCACATACATGTGTTTTTAAACATATACGTAAAAGAGTATGGGTTTGGATATTGGCCCTACCAGTTTTAAAGATGTGCCCTCATTCCAGTTAATTACTTAATTCTGTGAGATTCAATTTTCCCATTTATAAAAAATGGAACTAATGATGCCTTCAGTATTATGAGGAATGAAAATGATGCCTGCAGAATGTCTAATCTAGTGCTTGATATGCAGTAGACCTCGGTAAATGGTAACTGCTGTTAATTAAAAAAAAAAAACACAGCGTCTCACTTATTAGCTGTTTTGGCTTGACTTGCTTTCATCTCGACATGTCTTCTACCTAATGTGTTAAGCTTACCTTTCCTTACTCTGCTCGTCAGCCTTTTGAAAATAACCACCTAAGTGTTTGATGAGTATGTTTATGAAGCAGATCCAGTATTTAAAAGAATCTTAGCATAAAATACTTGAGAATGATTACCCTTTAATTATAGTGTCTTTCTTTGAACTCCTGAGTTTCCTTTTTATTATTTTTCCTTGCAGGCCCACAGCCCTTATCTCCTTGCGCTTGGCCTCCTTCTGGATTCTTCCCACTAATTCCTCCCTGTTCTCCTCTCCCGCCACTCTTTTCTACACTATGCACTGTTGCTAGAATAAATTTCTTGAAGCATCACCATACCCCTCCTTTTATTTTCTTAAAACATTTACCTTGACTCTTTGTTACCACGTTTGAAGTTCTTTGACTAAACTTCATGGTTCACCACCATCTGAAACCCCCTCACTTCCTGATTCAGTTTAACTTTCCATGATTCCTGAAGTCAGTCGGTGGAGACATGCACACCCCTATATATTTTGTCTCCGTTCCTGTGTTGTCATTCACGCGCTAAGTCATGTCCTACTCTTTGCAGCCCCGTGGACTGCAGCATGCCGCGCTTCCCTGTTTTTTACTCTCTTCCAGAGTTTACTCACTTCCTTACCTGCAGCTTTTTGTGAGTCTTGTTCTTTCTGCTCACATTCTTCCTCATCTTCTCTACTTCAAGTCAAACCCATTTTGTAAGGATGTATTCAAATTCTACGTTCCCTTCTTCTGACTTTGATTTCAGCGATTAAAAAAAAAAATCATGCACGACATAGTGAAACATTAGAGAATGTATTTTGTAAAGTACTAACTGCTCATTTTAGTCTTATACCTTGAGCAGAGATATGCATTCTTTGTAGAACTGGCCTCTTTCACTAAACGTAAAATCTTTCAGATTTACCCGTGCTGCTGTGTGTGCCAGTACTCATTCCTTCTTTTTGCTGAGTAGTGTCCCAGTGTTTGAACATACCGAAGTATAATTATCCGTTTTCCTGTTAACATTTGGATCACTTCCAGTTTAGAGAACTAGGTTTGATCCCTGGGTCAGGAAGATCCCCAGAGAAGGGAATGGCTACCCACTCCAGTATTCTTGCCTGGAGAATTCCATGGACAAAGAAGCCTGGTGAGGTGCAGTCCATGGGGTTGCAAGGAGTTGGGCATGACTGAGCGACTAACACTGGACTATTATGAATGTAGCTGTGAATATTTGTATATAAGTCTTTGAGTGAAAATTGTCTCATTTCTCTTGAGTAAATAATCTGAGTAGGATTGCTTGGTCAAAGAATTAGTAAAAGCTTAACTTTGTAAGAAACTACCACGTATTTTTTCTGAAGTGGTTGGAATATATGAGAATTCTAGTTGCTGTCCAACCCCGCTGTTGTCATTCTTTTCAATTTAACCTTTTTTGTGTGTGCGTATGAAGATATATCTCATTGTAGTTTGAATTTTCACTTCCTTCACATTGACTATGTTTCTGTCTACTTATTGGCCATTTGTATATGTCCTTTCAGGTAGAACTTGTCCAGGTCTTCGCCTATTTTTGTTGGGTTGTTTGTCTTTCGATTATTGTGTGGTAATTTGTCATGTATTCTTGTTATAAGCCTTTTTTCAGCTCTGTGGTTAGGGATATTATCTCACATTGCCTTTTTTTTCTTAGCAACTCAGAGGCAACAATTCTAGAAAACTGGTGCTTGAGACATTCTGTCTTCACAGAGCTGTGTGAATGGGAGGGCTAGAGGCCAGGCAGCTAGAAGGAACCTCTATCTTATGTCTTCTCTTTCTAGAAGAAGAAACATGTTTTTCTTAAGTAGTTGAGCTTGCTTTCCTAGAAAAGCCTTGCCCATGACCTCGCAGAGGATTTCTATGTATTATTAACAAGAACTAGGTTACTTGGCTTCAAAAGAATAAGTTGCTAGAATTTAAAAACTGGTTTCTCTATAAGGATCAGAAGGGTGTATACTTTGATATTTCAAGCAATGTCTTCTCTTTCTAGAAGAAGAAACATGTTTTTCTTAAGTAGTTGAGCTTGCTTTCCTAGAAAAGCCTTGCCCATGACCTTGCAGAGGATTTCTATGTATTATTAACAAGAACTAGGTTACTTGGCTTCAAAAGAATAAGTAGCTAGAATTTAAAAACTGGTTTCTCTATAAGGATCAGAAGGGTGTATACTTTGATATTTCAAGCAGTTGAAGAGTAAAATTTATTATGTGGCTATTATTTTGTGTGAATGAAATATACTTATGCAAGATTGTCAAGTTTTATCCTGAAGGTAGTTTCGGGTAATATCCTTAATTGATCCCTGGAGAAGATGGAGAGGAGAAATAATTTGACAGTCTCCAGATGGCCATTAAACAGTACTAAATTTCCTTAAAGTTCCTAATTACAAACTATGCATTTTGTTGTGTTTCCTCTCCAGACAAACCAAGTAATCTTGACGTGAGTATGACTCTGCCGTAACCCAGATTTAACTTTATTAAAACAGATGGTACAAAAGGAGAAGAAAAGTCTTTTACCATCCCCTATGGGCAAAGCTCAAACTTATTTATCCTCATCCAAAGCAGTTTCTCTCTGTTTTGGCCTGACTTCTGGGAGCCCAGAACTCTTAAAAGATGTTTTCTTGAAAATAGTGAGCTCTTTTCTTGTCTGTCCCAGTGTTCTTGGCTGAGCTTCCCATATTCTGGCTGCTTTTACTCATTAATATTCAGCCTGATCCATAGTGACTGAGAAGGCAGCAAAAGGCTGGAAACTAGTGCAGTGAAAGATCCTACCAGGGCTTTCTGAGGAAAGATGCAAATGTCCCCAGGAATAGTGTACCCAAGTTTCATTTTCTTAAGTCAGTTCAATGCTTAAGGCTTTCAACCCATTTAAATAGGAAGTTTTTTTTTCCTTTTCCTTTTGATGTGAATTCAACTAGGATTTAGCTTTGCTGCCTCCTTTACAGTAAATATACTTTTCTTGTTGAGAATAAAATAATGAATCAGATTAAGATAAACATAACACATTTCTTAGCTCAGGGATACTTACCCTGATTGACAAATATTAAATTGTTTGAGAATTACTGTCGGCCATGTGGCTGAGATGAAATTGATTATAAAAGTGGAAACTGTAACTTCAGATTTAGTTGCTTCCTTTTCAGCATACTGAAAAACATATTTAGCTCTTCATCCAAGGATACAATTATTTCTTATAAGACAGCTTTGAAAAGAGTAATATCCATATATAATTTCCAAGGTTTTACACTGTAGAATCTTCTAATAGAAATTTTGTTTTTTTTTTCTTCTTGAGAAAGTGATTGTGTTCTGTTCAAGAAAATGTGAAAAATACATAAAGAGTGTGGTCATTATATTTTTAAACTGTACTACTTTTTTATGAAGACTGTTTTCATAGAAATCAATTTCTAAATCCTGTTTGCTTATGAAGGTTTGAGGCTTCCTATAAGGTTTGAAGGAAATCCTATTATCACGAATGCTTTTATAATGTAATTTAGGTGAATTTTGTTACTAGAAATGCCTCCACAACTAAATTTGTGTATTAAAAATTTTTTTTAGAAATTCAGTATAATATTGATACAAAAATTACTGGGCAGCAAACAAATTTGATATTTTTAAATTATAGTGGGATTTGGCCTTCATTGAAATAGTGACAACTATTCCTTGCTACCCCATCTATTGTCCACACTGTAGTAGCTTCTGGTTAGGGCTGATGGGTTGGAGGTAGAAACCATTACTTCCCCCTTGGACACTAACTTCAGTCAGTGTTATGAACAGAATATTCTTATCTGTACAGGCAATAGAGCTTCTCAAGATGTTTTCAGTATTGAATATGCTTTTTTTTTGAAGTTGCAGCCGTGGAGGACGACTGTGTTTTATCATCAGAATTCTGATAGTGCCTCTCCAAGGCTGATGTGGTAGTGGAGCTGACTGGAAGTGGTTGAGCTCCATAATGACATGTCTGATGTTTTCTTCTCAGACCTGTCAGTGTCAAATAAAAATGCTTATTTTGGGCATCCGTTTATCCCATAAATGTTTACTTGTTTAGTTGCTAAGTCGTGTCTGACCAGCTCTTTGCAGCCCCGTGGACTGAAACAGGCCATGTCTTTGACTATCTCCCGGAGTTTGCTCACACTCATGTCCATTGAGTCTGTGATGCCATCCAACTGTATCATCCTCTGTCACCCTCTTCTCCTTCTGCTCTCAATCTTTCCCAGCATCAGGGTCTTTTCCAGTAAGCCGGCTCTTTGCATCAGGTGGTCAAAGTATTGGAGCTTCAGCATCAGTCCTTCCAATGAACATTCAGGAGTGATTTCTTTTAGGATGGACTAGTTTGATCTCCTTGCTGTCTAAGAGACTCTGAAGAGTCTTCTCTAGCACCACAGTTCAAAAACATCAATTCTTTGGCGCTCAGCCTTCTGTATGCTCCAACTCTCACATCCATATATGACTACTGGAAAAACCATAGCTTTGACTAGATGGACGTTTGTTGGCAAAGTAATGTCTCTGCTTTTGAATATGCTGTCTAGGTTTGTCGTAGCCTTTCTTCCAAGGATCAAGCATCTTTTAATTTTGTGGCTGCAGTCACCGTCTGTAGTGATTTTGGAACCCAAGAAAATAAAATCTGTCACTGTTTCCACTCTTTCTTCATCTGTTTGCCGTGAAGTGATTATGTAATTGTGTAAATATTTACTAAATACTCAATTACTCTTTGTAATTGAGTAATTGAGTTTTTGCATTAGCAGTTTCTATTAATCAGTGGGGCTTCAAATGCTTATTCATCTTGGCCAGTGGCTACTGTGGGAAAAGACTGGAGGAGCATGCTTTCGTTACATATAAATAAATAATTTTAATGTAAATAATTCAAAATAATGTTTAAAAATATTTCAAAGTAATTTAGAATCAGTGTTTTGAGTTATCCAGTGAATGATTCTTTTGGGGATACTCAGGGTAAATTAAAATATTGAAATAGGGGAATTAACCTAACTAGCGTAGGGTGTAATGTTACGAAGTGTGAAGGTAAAACTATAAGTCATTGACTCCATAAACCAAATTGACCTTGCTGTTCATGTTGCCAAATAGTATAATCCTTTCCTAGATATACATATTGAAGATGAGAATAGGAAATTAATAGACTTTGATCATAGTGAGTGATTATCTAGATGTATAAATTGTGTGTATATATGTGTGTGTGTGTTTTTCCAGATTATGTTGATAAAATATTTAAATAACTTGTAGAACTCATAAATGAATTTCTTATATATAGTATGTTACTGATATATTCTGATGAGTATTATGAAAATTAAGATTTTCTTCTCTGAATGAAGAGCTCATTCAATTTATAAATATATATGTGTGTGTGTGTGTGTGTGTGTGTGTGTGTATAGTGTATTTGTGTGTGTTTATGTATGTGAGAGATACTGCGGCCTGATAAAATCAAATAAGAGTCAAGCCACCACCATATTGTAATGTAAGATGATATACAGTGGGCTATTAGTTTTTATATCTCTTGTATAAAGAACCCAGAGAAACCAAACAGGGGAACTGCTATTCTAGACCTAGTTTTTGGGTACAACGGAGAATAGATTCAGGAACTTTCTGTATGGTAAAATTTGTTGGTGTTCATCAACTCAGCCTTTGGTATATGCCTAAAATATAGAGTAAAATAAAGATAATGTCCTGGATTGTATTGACCTACAGAACTGACAAACTGCATAGGGAGCAGTTTGGGAATTGAATATTCTAGGTGTCTAATTTTATGGTCCTATTCTTTTTGGGAACAGGTTTGGCATTAGGTTGGCATTTTTGCATCAAGAAATGTTGAGTAGAGAAGGCTTTCCCATCAACGTTTCATTAATCATAATACTGCCCTTAGAAGGGAAAGAATAACAAGTGTTCCACATTCCTCTATGGGGAAAGTTTAGAAATTAAATTTCACATTATTTTAGGTATTATATATATGTGTGTGTGTGTGTGCAGTAGAAATTTGGATATTCAGAAATATACTGATGGAGTAAGAATGTGTATATGATATACAGTAATGTTTTGTTTAGTCAATTATTAAATGAGATAGTCACTTATAAAAATGTTTATTGATTAGATAAGCAACATTTGCTAATGCTGAAAAATTAGAAAGTTTAGCAACCTGCCATGTGGAGTTGGTATATGCTGCTACATTTTGACTTTTCTCTAATATCAATTTAGATCCTAAAGTGTAGCCAGATTTATATGTGCATATGCATTCATGTATAGACTATTATAGTTTGATATTCTGTTTTTTTCATCTATTATGAAAATTTCCTCATGTTTTTTTGATTGTAATTGTTAATGAAAACAGAATATTCCATCCTATGTATACACCATAATTCAGCCATTTCCCTATTTTTGAACATTTAGGTTTTCTAATTTATGTTTTTACTGTTAGCTTACTATAGTTTGTCATAATCCTTAAGAGGCCCAATTGCTTGATTCTTTGATAAGAGTATTTTTGTCATGTCTAATATTATAGTTTATACATGAAATATGTGTATGACTCATTATTTAAGTGAAAATTTAATATGAATATATACACACACAAACACTATTACTATTTTTGTTTGAAATTCTGACATTATTCAGAAAGAAATGCTACTTTGAGTAGAGTGAAGACTGATTAGGAAATGTTTTTACACTGTTACATTTAATTATTTTACTTTTTTTGTGTAGTCTTAGATGTGATCATTGTCATCTTTTTCATGAAAGAGAAGAAAGCTATCAGTCAGTCAGTTAGTTCAGTTCAGTCGCTCAGTCGTGTCCGACTCTTTGCAACCCCATGAATTGCAGCATGCCGGGCCTCCCTGTCCATCACCAACTCCTGGAGTTCACTCAAACTCATGTCCATCGAGTCGGTGATGCCATCCAGCCATCTCATCCTCTGTCGTCCCCTTTTCCTCCTGCCCCCAATCCTTCCCAGCATCAGAGTCTTTTCCAATGAGTCGACTCTTTGCATGAGGTGGCCAAAGTACTGGAGTTTCAGCTTTAGCATCATTCCTTCCAAAGAACAACCAGGGCTGATCTCCTTTAGAATGGACTGGTTGGATCTCCTTGCAGTCCATGGGACTCTCTAAACAAGTTGCTGAAAGTAAAACTGAGAGTATTGGATAAGGAGAATGTTGAGGATGTAAGTTTCATAATAAGAATATAGCAGTAGGAAATTATGTCTGATAACCTGGGAACTGGGGGAGTGTGTCCTTTGTGTTTTCATTCCACTGTTTAGAAATTCTTTAACTTGATGGAGGCATAAATATGATTTGAATATTGAAATTATGTGCCCATTAATGAATTAATAACACAAGGTCTTTAATGCAACATTCAATTTGTATGTTGAAGACTTAGCCCTGTTTTAAATTTTCTGGCAGGAGCAAGCTGCTGTTTTATTCTTGTCTTTATTTATCCCTTAGGATGACTGTGAGGGGATTGCTTTCAGGATCTTCAAGGAGACCAAAATCCTCAGATGCTCAAGTCCCTTATAGAAAGTGCTTGTAGTAGTCACATATAACCTATGCACATCCTAATCATCTCTGAATTACTTATACTGCCTAATACAGTGTAAATGCTATGTAAATAGTTGCCAGGGTGGCAAATTCAAAATAGTTTTTTGGAACTTTTTGGAATTTTTTCACCTGAGTATTTCTGGTTGGTTGAATCCATGCATGTGGAACCTCAGGATACAAAGGGTCAGCTGTATAAACTGTATTATTATTGTTTTTAAACCTCTTACGTCTCAAATTATTTATTTAAAAATATTTTGGACATGATTACCGTGTGATGATTTTTAAAGTCAACTCCTCGCACCACCCCGGCCTGTATCATTAGTGCATAAGAATTCAGTTGATCTTTGTGAATTTTTTTCTCTCTCAGGTAACCTTGCTGCTTGTCATTCTAGGGGCCAGCAAAGTACAAATCTAGAGAGGAAAATTGAGATAATGGGCTGAGAAGGGCCAGGAAAAACCCAAATAGTTCCACAGGAGCAGAGAGGGAATCTTTATGACACTTAACTTGCCAGGAGTGAAGACTAAGAGAGCCAGGAGCGGGGACGTTCACTGTCTTCTGTATTCTTCTGTCACACACACACACACACTCTTCACTGTCTTCTGTTCTCTTCTGTGACACACACACACCCCCTTCACTGACTTTTGTTCTCTTCTGTCACACACATGCACATGCACACGCACACGCGTGCACACACACACACACACACACACATTCTGGTATACTCAGTACCTGGCTCCCCCTCTTCCCCTCAGGCCTGTCAAATGCACTAGGGAAACGAGGAGTATTTTCCTTATGAGATTCCTCCCTGCTGGGATCACAGAGAAGAGACGCTGATACTGAAACTCTAGTGAACAGCTTATTGCAAAAAAGGACCCAGTCTACTGGCTTAATGTCCCCTCCATCCCAAGGGCACTTCACAGGTATGTCTGGTATGTCTGGTGTTAGAGCAGAATTTATAGACTATAGAATCAGCCCATCTAAGGACATCAACTGTGAGAAAATGACAGCCGCTGTTTCAGGATTTTTGCCTTAAGAGGGAAGAGATTCTTGCACTAACATCCAACCTAAAAGAGTTAGTTCTAAAAGTTGAATAACAGTCTTTAAGTGGACCGATCAGGCAGGTCTGGATGGTTGTTTCCAGATGTTTCTTTCCCATATCAACATTAATTTGTTGGCTAAGAAGGTACATGGAATGATTTGGACACCTCAGAGCCAGGGATCATTTGATCACTTAAAACCAGACTGTCTGGAGACAGCCTTCTGCCTGCTCTTGATTCTAACAATGGATTGTTGTAGCCTCTAGTGCCTTCGTGTAGGATCATGAAACTGACTGACGCTGAAGGCAGGAGAGAAACACCCCTCGACAGTAATTTTCCACAGAGAAATGCTGGGACAAGGAAACAGCATTTATTCATCAGACAGTTTTGAGCTTACACTGTATTCATGGCACTGTCTTACTCTTGTAGAGTCCAAAGAGAGAAAGAAAAGGACTCCTGCAGAGATACAGAGCAGTTATGTACTGAAGGGTGAGGGGTGATTGTTGAAACTTGAAGTGTGAAATAGACATGAACTCTGGAAGAGCAATGTCTGGATGTAATCAGGACACATGTTTACCTGGAATTTTATTTAGAGAGTTAGCGGTTTGTTTTTCTGGTTATTCCACACTTCCCTGACAGAACTTGAGGAGAACCTGTAATTCAAAGTAGTAGAGATAGGTACAGATATTTAAGAAATTTGGATTTTTCCAAGGATCCATTAAAGTTTTTGCTGATGCCCTTCTGCTGTCATTTAGGACCTTTGGAAATATTAAAGTTCATTTGTATGGGGAAGAAATGTTAGAGAGATTTCGATTGTATTTAATCCAGGTGGAAGAACTGTGAGAAGGGGCAGAGGGGAGCCTTACTGATCTGAGTGTCCTGAGGACAGGGTTTCTGAATAATATTAATTGCCCGCTCAGGCTAAATGGGGCATCTGTTGTTCTACTTTGACATTACGTAGTTTCCCCGGGTAATCTCATTTCATCCATTCTGTTTTCTGTACTTGGGAGAATTGCTCTCAGCCTTCTAACCCCAGACTCACACATGCAACTTGAGCGACCCGTCACCTTGTGTCGTACTGTGAACACTTAACAGCTGCCCCTCCTCCTCTTCGCCATACTTTGTCTCCCAGTGATTTCAGAGTCTCACTTCTCTAAGTGTGTCCACTGACCAGCAGCATCAGTGTCCCCTGGCTTGTCGGAAATGCCGAGGTTCCAGCCCCAGTCCAGACCTCCTGAATTTGAATCTGCATTTTGACCAGCTGTCTAGGCAATTCTGCGTACATTAAGGTTTCAGACATACTGTCTTAAACTCTGCTGTTCCTCTCACATCCAGTCAGTCAATTACTGATGTCACAAGGTTGTCTCTCCTCGGTAGTCTCAGTAATCAGGAGAGTGGATTGGGCTCGTAGCTGTTGAGAAGCACACTGACAGGACTAAAGCTCTCAGAGTGCCTCAGGCGCCAGCTTCCTGCCCTCTCCTTGCCTCCTCCACTCATTTACCTGCCTGTCCCTGAGACCATCAGTTTGCGAGCACCTGTCCCTGGCTACCCTCACGTCACTGTGCTGGGCCTTTATTTTCTCTGGACCGAGTCACTTAAACCTCGTTCTCATCTGCTCACCCTCAGATCCATCTGCCTATAAATCCAGATTCCGCACCTGCTGGAATTCCTCAGGGGCTTCTCATGACTCAGTGCTCTTTTTTAGAAGTAACTCCTTGAACACACCTGAGTGTTTCCATCCTCTGTTTTGTACTTCCATTCCCCACCCACCCCCGAACTCTTCCTTCCTGCTCAGCCCTTGACCTCACTGTAGTGTCACCTACGCTGGCTGCTCTTGGCCGCTCCCCCTGCCCATCCTATCCTCCACGGCCAGGGGAGCACCACCCAGAGGCAGGTTCCTGGGTGTCTGTGCTCTCCCACACAGCAAGGTTCCATCCTTGCGAGCAGCACTGTGTTTTTGTTTGTCTGATATTTTGTGGGTGAGTGCAATGTCTGATAACTATAGTGAGTAATCAGTAGTTGTTTCTTGACTTGAATTTGTTACACTGACTAGGAAATTTTGTTTGCCTACAGTTATTAGAATAGCTAAGTCTTTTCCCTCTCTTCTGGAACTCGGGTAGGCATAATTGGATCAGTCATAGTTCTTGGTTTATGATAGATTATCGTTGATCTGTGCTTGCCTCCCTTGATTTATTTAATAGAAAATTAATGTGCACTCCTAAAACCTCTTCCTCCTCAACGTGAGAACCAGTACATTATTTTTCATCTTTTCATCTGCACACATCTCCTTTGTATAGTCCCCTGCTTCCCTGCTGCCTTCCCTCTCCCGTCTTCCATCTTTGACAGCTTATTCTTGGATTCCCTTGGCCATTTCTTCTGTGCCAGGCATGCTGATGAGCAAGTTCTTTATTAATTTAGTGAATCCTCCAAACAACCCCACAAAGCAAGCAATACAGTAAAGTCTCTCTTTTCTCTATTGACGAGATTTGAAGGCAGTAGTTACTATCATCTTAATTAAGAGTGGTGGCACATGCCATCCTCACCTGATTGTTGACTGTTTAAATTGGCTCACAGTATTTCTTCAGTAGGCATGGGGTTAGTTTTTGGTTTCAGGTGTATGCTCCTAGCACTCTTAGACCCTTGCCTCACTGCAGCACTGTTTTCCTTCAGTAAGGTTTGTATTTGGAAAGGCTGATGTTTTTGGCCTTCTTGCTATCTATTAAGATAAATCTGTTTGATATGGAACTTACCTGGAAATACGAGAAATCATAATGTTTTTCCTTCTGTAAAAATCTTACTGAGTTTCTGGTTCTTGTTTGAGTTGAGTATGGCTCGTTCTTCTCTATTTCACTATTTGGGATCAAAATATTTTCTTTTAAAATAAATATTTTGGCTTTATATATATTTTATAATTTTTTATAGATAGAGTGATTATATATTTATGAATTAAATGTAGAACAGGTTTTGCTGAAGTGTACTGGTTAATACTAGGACTGACTGACTGAAATTAGAACTTTAAACATTGTACTGTATGGTAACTTTAATTATAAGAATGATTTTTTTGAAAGATTGTCAGATTTTTCTAATTCACTTGAATCGTTCTTGAGGAATGAAATTTTGTTATATTTTGAAATTTTTCCTTTTTTAATATAGATTTTCTGGAAAATCCCATGGACAGAGAAGCCTGATTAATAGGCTACAGTCCATGGGGTTGCAAAGAGTCAGATACAACTGAGCAACTTCACAATACATTTATCAAATGTATTGATGTATTTCCTACTCACATATCTTTAGGGTTTTGTCCATTCTTCCTAGTTTAAAAATCTTTTAACTTTATGCATTGGTTGGTCATTTTCAAAAGAGTCATCTACAATTTTTGGTTGTCAATTTCATTTCATTTTCCTTTTCTATTTGTTTGTTTATCAAGTTTGCCTTTTCTAATTTTATTTTGACTTGCTCATTTGTTCCCCAAGTTCCAACTCAAGAGGCTTGATTTATTATGCTTTTCTTTTTTAATTTTGTTACCAATATAATCACTTAGTTGAAGAGCAGTGAACTTCTTCATACTGCCTAGCAGCTTTCCATGCATTTTGTTATCTCATCTACCAAAAAATATTATATTCTGAATTTCTTCCCAGGTTCAGTCTTTAGGATACTTTGGTACTGATTTTTTTTTTTTAATTTTACTTTATTTTACTTTACAATACTGTATTGGTTTTGCCATACATCAACATGAATCCGCCACGGGTGTACACGTGTTCCCAATCCTGAACCCCCCTCCCACCTCCCTCCCTAGACCATCTCTCTGGGTCATCCCAGTGTACCAGCCCCAAGCATCCTGTATCCTGTATCGAACATAGGCTGGTGCTTCGTTCTTACATGATAGTATACATGTTTCAATGCCATTCTCCCAAATCATCCCACCCTCTCCCTCTCCCACAGAGTCCAAAAGTCCGTTCTATACATCTGTGTCTCTTTTGCTGTCTCGCATACAGGGTCATCATTGCCATCTTTCTAAATTCCATATATATGTGTCAGTAATTTCTTTTTTAAAAATGTATTTATTTATTTTTGGCTCTGCTGGGTCTTCACTGCCGTGAGCAGACTCTCTCTAGTTGCAGCAAGCAGGGGTTACTCTCCAGTGCACGGCTTCTCATTGTGGTGGCTTCTCTTGTTGTGGAGCACAGGCTTATTAGTTGCCCTGCAGCACGTGGAATCTTCCCAGACCAGGGATCAAACTGATGTCCCCCGCATGGCAAGGTGGATTCTTAAGGTGGTCTTCCCTGGACCACCAGGGAAGTCCTCGCCCCCAACCCCATTAATTCCTGTACCCAGCCAAATTAGACCCAGTCCATACACATCTACCAGAGCAGCTTCATCTTGCAGAGGAAATGCTGCTGGAGGCCACTCACACTGCACATCCGAGGCTCAGGGGGCCGTGGGGAAGCCAGGGTCTGCATGAGATCCCAGACGGAAGGAAGCACCTGGAAGCTGGGGCAGGCAAGAGGGACTGGGGTTAAAGGATTGGACAGAGCGCAGCAGCAACAGCAGCAGCAGTGGTCTCTCACCAGGAAATCCTTCCCCATCGCAGGCTGACTCATCTGCCTCCTCTTCACCAGGCTCAGCTGGAGAAATCATTTGGTTTGCGAGCGACTGCTCAGAATGGGCTTCCTCGAGGGCTGTATTGATTGTGTTGTTCTTTTCGCTGTTGCTGGTATTGAACTGGGAAGTCCATGCTAGATCCGCCTGAATGACTAGCCCATTTGCCTCTCCTGACTGTTTCTCTACTGTTCTACTATTTCACTTAAATTTTCCTGACAGTGGTTGAGTGTATTATCATCCGTTCTCGTTTGAGTTCTCATGCCTACGGCGACTGGGATGTATAGAGGTCTTATTTTCATTAACTAAGCAATCCTTTCTTGTCGCTTTGCTACTGAAAACATTGGTTTCCTAGTTCATATTGGAAAAAAAAGAGGATAAGCTTCTTACTAAAACAGTAACTATACTCATTTGTTAGTGTTAGTCGCTCAGTTGTGTCCGATTCTTTGCGATCTCATGGACTGTAGCCCTCCAGGCTCCTGTGTCCATGGAATTCTCCAGGTAAGAATACTAGAGTGGGTACCCATTCCCTTCTCCAAGGGATCTTCCTGACCCAGGGATCGAACCTGAATCTCTTGCATTGCAGGTGGATTCTTGATTGAGCCACCAGGGAAGCCCAAATACACTCATAACCCTGTTGAAATCCTTTCACAGCATCTATTTAGATGACTCCCACAGAGAGAGACAGTATTTTGAAAGTCTCAGAGGTGGAAGGTTCTTATTAGTAATCTGCTGGTGGGATTTTGCGTTGCTGCATGTTGCCAGCTGGGGTGGGTGGTTCACAGGCAATGGAAACACGTGGGTTCAGTGCTTGTTTCTTGTTCTGTCTTTTCTGTAACCCGGTTATATTCTCCAGTGCTTTGCAGCAGCTTCTGTTTCTCTTTTCCCCCAAAGGGGAAAAGAAATGTATATGATCATGATGTTTTGTGCTTGGCAGGTAAGCACAAAAATTTCTGCAGTGTCTGCCTACACTTCTGGTTGAGATAAACTTTACATGACGCATGGTGATTATTTTCCCTTTAGGAGGTGGAACCCTAGTCTAGGGGGGAGAATGTCAGTGACGTGTACACCTGGGTTCTTGGAAATGAAGTAACCACTCGGGTTCTCAATAAACAATAAATCATAATGCATTGAAATCCTAAGAAAAGCTACGTGACCAGGAGTTCATCTCATCCTTCCAAGGGTTTTTACCGTTGCTTCTGAGATATTATGGCAATATCCCACAAATAGCTATCCCACATACATTCTGATATTTACTTTTAATCTACCATGCCCCAAAGAATTTAATTGTGAAATGGACCAGGCATGGGAGTTTTGTCCTAATAACAACCAATAATTTTGTTTGATTGTGTTGAGCTGTAAACTGAGCTTTTGATAGACCTGCATAAAATTGAAAACCCAAGTTAATGTCAGAAATTTAGAGAAGAAGGAGGTTCTTTAGCCTAAACACAGATCCCTGGGAGAGAGCGCTGAGCACACAGACACAGAAAACCTCTTTGAGAAGGACTTGCTAGCGGCTGAAGCCAAGACACACATGGGTGTCTGATATCAGGGACAGTTAAGAAGAATATGGAAGAGAATCCTACATTCTCGTTTTTTAGGGCAAAGGCTTCATTCTCCACAGATGAGAAAAACCTGGTCCCACACTGCTCTGATCAGTGGCTCTGGGTGCCACCCCCGGGGAGATAAATGATGCCAGATACTTGTCAAACCTACATTTGGGCTCTTGTTTGGGCTTGTCTAGCCTGGTGTGCTGCCGTCTATGGGGTCACACACAGTTGGACACAACTGAAGTGACTTAGCAGCAGTAGCAGCAGCAGCATCTGTATAAAGGCATCTAGTTTTGTTCGCTTCTAATGACTTTCTGATTAGAAACATATATAAGTGTGTGTGTCTGCACAGGCAGTGTAATGTATATGTAATTAACATACACACAATTTGTTATATGTTCTTTTTTTTTTTTTTTTTTCATTCACCCATATATGACAATTAAGTTATTGCAAGCGTATTTCATTGTCTGCTTAAGCTGGCCTATTCTGGCAGGGGCCTTTCAAGTCTTAGTTACTTCTGTAATTCTCTCTGGCCATATTATCTCAGTCTTCCCCCTTTTGTTTACACTGCTGCTAGATTTTCATTTATATTTTCTTATTTGTTGGCTGGACCAGAACATTTAAAAATAGATTTGCTTTAATGCACCTTGAGGCTCTTTGCCTGATTTGCTAATAGCTATCATGTTTGGGGTGCCCACTACCTACCATGGTAGTTGCTTTTACATATTTTCTCTTGTTTATTCTTAACAGGATCCCTACAAGTTAGGTAGTGTTGTTCTCATTTGACTCTAGGAAGAAGTTGAGGTATTCAGATGAAGTCTGAGGGCTATCTCCGTGCTGAGTCTAGCTCTGAAGCGTGACCTTGTTGTGACAGTGGGTTTTGTTCACACTGGGTCCACCTGGGAATATCCCCTAGATTTTAGTCTGCATACATTTTTGATAGGTAATCAATTACACTAAAAACAGGTAGGAAGTTTATTCTATTTATATTTTCTTTCATATTTGAGATATTTCACCAGATAAACTATGAGATGTAAATGGGATGTAAATTTTTGCTATTCATCACTATCCTGATTATCTTTGCATTTTCTTGCTTTCACCCTTCTGGGATAAACTTAAACTTCAAGTTTCTATGGAGCTAAATTGGAAGATAGTGATATGTGCTGATTCTATATAGGCAGCTTTGAACTTTCCTATATGTGATCTGTGTACCATTGGTAGTGTAATTAAACCTTCTTAACAGCCTCTTTATTCAGGATTCAGTCTTCAGATTTCTTAGCTCTGATCTTAATAGAACAGTGGTTACTCAAGGGAAAAACAGAGGCTGCTCACATTGGTGCTACTATACCTTGATCTGTCCAACACCTCCCCCCTTTCTGTTCTATCCCCCCAAGACTTGGAAAGTCAGTAAGAGCTGCTCCAACAGTGGTGTCTCCTTGCTTACCGCATCTTCCCCCCAGGATGTGTGGCTCAGATATGGAGTCAGGAGGAATTGTCCTCAAGTCTCATGTGTCTGATCCCTACTTTTGCCCTGAATACCCAGCACATCAGATATTTGAAAAATAGAGATTGGCTCTCAGGGTCATAAGTGGGGCAACTTGGGAGATCTACCAACTTGTCTCAGGTCTCTGTAGGTGATTTCCACCTTAGACCCTAGTCAACATTGCCATGGACTACTGGGCTTGAACAAGACTGCATTTGCTGGAGCAATAGTTGGGAATATTATTCTACGTTTTGTTTTTTTTATTTTTTAAATTCTAGAATCCTTTGCCCTCACAATTCAAAAGCATACCTGTTCTAATGTCAGAGGTTTGTGTTTCAGCATGCTTTTTGAATAGTATTATAGACAATAAAGAAATGCTTCTATTTTCATTTATATTAGCATTTGTAGTAAAATTGTTTTAATTAATTCTTGTTTTTTTTTTTTAATGCTAGTGACCACCATCTTGACCTCTTTCCTAAAATTGATGTATGTATAGTTTAGCTTTCTTTCTTTTTTTTTAAGATGTGGACCACTTTAAAAGACTTCACTGAATTTGTGACAACATTGCTTCTGTTTTTATGTTTTAATTTTTTGGCCCCGAGGCATGTGGGATCTTAGCTCCTGACCAGGGCTCGAACCTGTACCCCCTGAATTGGAAGGTGAGGTCTCAACCACTGTACCTCCAAGGAAGTCCTAAGTTTAGCTTTTTGAATAAGTCATATTCTATCATTAATGGACTCCTTTGTGAAATTTCATTGTTATCCCTTGCTCTTCTCAACTGACTAATGTTAGAAACTATTGTAATATTTTGCTAGCATTAAATTATTTGGGGGGAGTGGATCATGAGTCTCCTGCATAAACTCTTTCTGTTGCTTTTATTGTGACCTTCTTGGATGTTGGTCTTGTTGACAGATTGTCTCAGGTCATTTAGGTCATGAAATACTTTCTGTCTTCAAACAAACTGAGGGTTTTGCCTCAGTTCTGGGCCTGTGGTGGCAATTTCCTTTGTGCATATTTTCTTTCAAGCTCTTCTTTCTCTTCACCTAAATCTGAAGGTTTCTTTTCTAAGCATCTTAAATGTTATCTCATCATCTTTCCTGGCAGATATTACAGAGTATCTTGTTTTTTGGCTTTTTTTAGTACACTGAAAACTTGACCATTAGCTATGGTTATTTTGTTGTTTTGTTCATTTGGGTGGGTTTAACTTGAAGATTACTTCTTAATAATTTACATACTAGTCTCTAATTCTTATAAATTAAAACAAATTATTTCTGTGATTCTGGTTCATATTGTTCAGTTTCTCAAATCTTTCTGCCCTCTCTGATTTTTTTGGCCCATGAATTTATCTTGCCTTGTCATCATACATTTGGGTACACTGTTGTTGTTTTGCTAAGTAAGTTGTGTCTGACTCTTGTGACCCCATGGACTGTAGCCTGCAAGGCTCCTCTGTCCATGGGATTCTCCAGGCAAGAATATTGGAGTGGGTTGCGATTTCCTCTTCCAGGGAATCTTCCTGACCTAGGGATCAAACCCACATCTCCTGCTTGACAGGTGGATTCCTTACCACTGAGCTGGTGGGAAGCCCTGGGTACATTGTACTAGTGTATTTTCAAATAAGTTATTTCTCTGGAGTGGGATATCAGTTCAGTTCAGTCGCTCAGTTGTGCCCAATTCTTTGTGACTCCATGGACTGCAGCACCCCAGGCTTCCCTGTCCATCACCAGGAGTGGGATATGGTTTTGATTTTTGTTAGCTCATTTATGCCTTCAGTTTCTTTCTGAAGAAATAGTCCATGAACTTTTTGGACTCTTCTGGGCTTGAACACAACTACTGATGAGTGTCCTATAGAAAAACTGTGGCTCGTAAAAAGGGAGGTGCATAATTTCAGAGTTTAGTGGATCCCAAGTTTCTATATGACTCTTCCCTCCTTTTTAAAAACTCCATGGAGAATGTGCTGAGTATGCAGTTCTTGAACTCATTCTTTCACTTAAACGCACGTTGTGGATGTCTTTAGTGAGTCCTTTAACTGGCTGGCAATGATGAGTATGAAAGGCAGCAGCCCATCAGTCCCTCCCCTAACTGCTGGAGTTAGTAAATTTTATTCTCTTTCTAATTGCACTAGCTTTTACTAATCATGTTTAGTATCATGTTCTTCCTTTATAAATGGGCACAGAACTTCGGGAAATTTCAATGGTCTGTTTGGTATTGACACATTTTTCATTTTTATTATTTTCAGTAACCTACAGCCTCCTCTTTCTCACTTTCCTAGAAGTAGACCTTGTGGAAGGTGAGACAGGGGCCCTGTGATACCCAGGCCCAAGGGGTGAGGCCAGTGACCCATGGAACAAGAGGGTCGTGACATGTGAACATGCTTAGGTGATGATTTGTGTGTTTTTAAAATAATTTATTTTTAAAAATATTTCCTCAGCTTTACTGAAGTATAATTGACATGTGACATTGTGCCTGTTTATTTTAAGTATCAAGCATCACAAGCTCAATTTAGCAAACATATATTGCTCGATTCTCTTGTTAGGTGTCCAATGGGCCTCCTGTTTCATTTACACGTGGCTGGAATGGGACCTCTTACCATCAGAGCTCTCTGTGCATGTCTTTCACACAAAAGTGAGTCAGAAGAGGATAAAATTCTGGAGAGGCAGAGAAAAGGAGGGAAAGTATTCTTTCCTACCATAGTGGTATTTCTGCAGTTCCCTTTATACCTGCCTCTTCTGGATACTATAGGTAAATTTGTTTTAAACAAACTTCATTGACGTACTTATCACCCATTTCGTCACCCATGGGTGACGAAACGTATCACCCCATTTCCAGTAGGGGGTTCCCATGTGGTGTAATGGTAAAGAATCTGCCCACCAATGTAGGAGATGCAGGAAATGTGGATTTGATCCCTGGGTTGGGAAGACCCCCTGGAGAAGGAAATGGAAAACCCACTCCAATATTCTTGCCTGAAAAATTCCATGGACAGAGGAGCCTGGTGGCCTATGGCCCATGGGGTCACAAAGAGTTGGACATGACTGAGCATCCTCACATGCATTTCCAGTGTAAAATTCAATAATTTTAAGTAGCTTTGCTGAGGGGTAAAGCTATCATCATCTGTTTTAGAATATTTTCATCACCCCAGTAAGATCCCTCTTGATCATTTACAGTTGATTCTTACTCCATTTCTAATCTACCTTTTGTCTCTATGCATTTGCCTTTTCTGGATACTTCATCTAAGCACAATATGTGGTCTCGTGTCTCTCTCCTTCCTTCCCTCGTTCCTTCCTTTGTTTATTATTGAGATATAGTTGATTTGCAGTATTATATTAGTTTCAACTGTACGATAATTAAAATTTTAAAAAATTGATTTCATAACTGGTTGTTGAGATGTCCTGTGTTAATCAGATGGCCGTATCCTATATTAATCCTCTGGCTATATTAATCAGATGAGTGTTTTTTCCTGAAATGATCTAAACAGCTAGTTAGAAAACGATGTTTTTAATTAGTGTTTACTCTCGACTACATACGGTTGCTATTTGAAAAGTTCTTCCTCTTTTGAATGGGATGGGACTTGAACACAGCTACTAATGTAGGTCCAACAGAATGTTCTAAGTCATTCAAGACTGTGGTATATGTGAAGTTTTTTTGGGTGGGAGGGATTTATGCAGCATATAGGGGTCTTAGCACCCTGACAGGAATGGAACTGATGCCCCCTAAATTGGGAGTGCAGGATCTTAACCACTGGACCGCCAGGGAAGTCCCTATACCAGGTTTTAACTGTGTGTTGGAACCAGTTTGAGGAGTTTTCAGAGTAGATATGTCTGAGCATCACTCCCACCCCGGTGAATCAATAGCAGGGGTTGGGGCCCCGGGCAGGCAGCTCACAGCAAAATCTCCTTGGGTGGCCAGTACACAGCCTTGATAGGGAAGTCCTGATCTACCAGCATTCCCGAGAATACTCGCATGGCTTTGCCCTTCAGGAAGAATTCTCCAAGTTTTTATAAATTAATGCATAGAAAATCATATCCATATGAAAGTATTCATATACCCCTAATGAATTTGCTAATAGATGTTTTCTATTTTTAAAACTTCTCATGCCTCTGTGTATCTACAGAATTTTAGTCGAAACTCAAGAGTATCTACAGAGTGTTAGTCAAAACCCAAAGGCACGAACAGAGCTTCCTTAGAAGTGTTCGGTGGTCAGGGTCACGGCTGCAGCAGGGACAGCCTCCGATGTGAGCGTGCGTGGTCAGCGTCTCATGGGCCACGGTGTGTGCTCTGCTCAGCTCACGGCAGGGTGAACAGCATGGGACTGTGTTGGGCTCAGACAGGGAGTGGGGTATGTACCTTTCTGTATTACTCTCCTGTCCTTCGGTGGTGATGTGGGTGTGGTACCTGCCATTCTCTGGTGTTTCTGACGTGCTCAAAAGTGTTGTCAACTTTAGCTAATAGCTATCTGATATCTTCTGTTTTTTTTTAATTGCTGTTGTTTGAGTTTTTTGTTTTGTTGTTGTTGTTCTATTTTTCACTCTCTATGTGTTTTTGCAAGCGTGACTTCCCCTTCCCAACCTCTCTCAACACAGTAGACTCATGTGGAGAAGAGTGCTTCCTCTACGAACAGATAATGGAGGGAGGGAGGGAGGAGTCGCCTCACAGATGGAGGGGTACACAGAAGGTGAACTTGAGGGTGGCTTGTAGGTGGGAGGGAGTGGGAGAAAGAGAGAAAGAGAGAGCGGGTGGGGGTGGTGGTGGTGGGGGCTATTGACTGATTAACCTTTCCAGTGAGTCTGGGAGGTAAACGCAATTTCATTAGAGTAGGGGGCTTGCAGTTTATCTTGTTTCCTGTGAAATGCTTCTTGCAACAAGCCAGGACACCAGCCTCACTTTGTGTACATTTTACCTCTGCCTCTTCCCACAGCCTGGAAAGATCTCCTTTCCTGCTCTGATTAGCCAACATTTTCTATGAAGTGTAAGCCTCACCTCGGCCCAGTGGTCCCCGCTTCCTTCCCCTGCAGTCTCTAGTCTTTTTCCTCTCCTCTGAGTTACTATAGTATTTGAGTTACCTTTCCCACTTGTGCATTTCAGTACAGTCTCTTTTGATTTGCTTCTTGCTTTATGTGAGTGAAATAATTTATCTTCCCAGCCGGATGGGAACCTTATGAAGAGCAGCACTGCTTTTCCGCTCTCTTTGGCCTCCCTGTGGCCCTTAGGAGAGCAGCGCTGGTGCTTCCTGGTCCTGCCCTGACCCTCCCACAGAACTCAGAGGACTACTTCCTTTTGGCCTGTGGCTTGATGAGTGATGGAGAGAGACACCTCTGCGCCCCAGACGGGATCAACCCTAAGACCAGCGACGTGTGTGGCTGCAGCTCACTGTGTTTCTCTGACCTGGTTCTAGCTGACAGGGCAGTTTTCCTGGAGCGTTTCCTCCTCTTGCTGTAGTCTTCGTGGGAGGAGAAGGGAATGTAGACTGGTTTCACAAATTCCAAATATCTAGCAAGACCTGTTCTGGGCCTCTCCCCTCAGTTAAATGTTGTTGAGTGGCCCCTCTGGTCTGGTTTATCCTGACTTGCCAGGCACCCCAGCATTTACTAAACTTTGACCCAAATACTTGGAGTGGCAGGGTACACTGAAGGGACTTTCTCTTGGCCCTCCGCTTTCTCTCTCCTTCTCTCTGTGTCTTCTTCCCTTTCTTTCTCTCTCCATCCCTAACTCCCACCCACAGCCCCTCTCACTGGAGGAGTTGTAATAGCATGAACTGGCTGTCCTGTTCCTGCTAGAAGTTTTGCTACTCAGCGGAGTGCACATTCCCCTCGAGTTCACTGCTGTGGATCGATGGGTATATGCAGAGTTGGAGCCAAGGGTCTGCTGTTTATGAAGTCCCACTTGAAATTTTTGGGCCTTAGGTAGCAACTGTCCCACTGTAGCATAGCTGTTCTGCAACGCAGTCTGCTTATGGTCCCTTCAGCATGTATTTCAGACATAGCATCAGTGAGAAATAAAGCTTGTGTGTGAATTTGTTATTTGTTTTGTTTCAAAAAAATATAGCAAGTCAGACTTTATTTCTTCTGGCACTTTGGTAAATTTCATTAGAGAAGATATTTTGAAATAGAGTCCTAAGCACTTTCATGTCAGTAGAGCCATAACCAGGAGTCATGAGTACTTGCGTAAACTTGGGCATCATGCTTTAAGTCAGTAGACATCAGTTTGAATTTGCATATTCCTCTTCCCTCCTCCTGTTATTCTTAAATATTTATTTATTTACTTACCTGGCTTGCTGGCTTGGATCATTTTCATGTCAAAGAATGATGTCTTAAATGAAGTGCTTCCATTTATATAAAATGTGAGTGTCTTTTTGTAGCTAAAGGAGATTGGGAGTGTATCTGAGAATAGAATCATCGTCTTCTCCAGCAAAATAGCTGCATTGCCAAGGAGGGGCTGGGAGGCATCATTTGAAACATTACAGTGAGAGGACCATGAAACAAGCAACAACACAGTTGTTGTTCAGTTGCTACCTGGAGGGCAGCTTGGGCTGGCAGGCTCTCCTCCCAGGTGGAGAAGGTGTGGAAGGATGGCACTGATCTAGCTTCCTCTGCTATAGCCCGGGGACCTGAGGTTTCCATTAACACTGGAGGCTGAGACCTGGGGAGGGAAAGGGCTTTCTTGCTCTTCCCAGAGCCCTGGAGCTATTCTGTCTGAACTCAGGTCCCAGTCTGCCATTTCCTGATGCTGTGATCCTAGGGTATATTATTTAAATTTGCTACGTCTCCATTTCTTTAGCTGAAGCAGTGCTGTGGATAGTGACTACTTTGAAGGTTACTGAGAGGACTCAGTGAGTGACTTGCTTCACGACAAAGTCTTGCTCTATAGCAAGCACTTGCTTCATTTGTCACCATTCAGCTACATGTCCCAAATAGTGGTGATTTAGTACATGTGAATGTTTCTTTTCCTCCTGGAATGAGCAGTAGATATCCCAGGACTGATACGGTGGTTTCATAAGGCTATCGTCAGACTCCAGTATTTCTACTCTGCTATCTTTAGTGTGGGTCTTTGTCACCTCACAGTCATAACATGGCTGCCTCATCTCCAGCATCTGTCTTAGGTTCCAGGCAAGAAGAAGAGGAAGGGCAAAGGGTGAGCAATGGCTGAACTGCCTCATCTTATAAAGAGATTTCCCAGAAGCCCTATCCATCAATTTCTACTTACATCCTGTTGGCCGAAATGATAGCACACGGCCTTATCTATAAGGGAGGAAAGGAAGTGTAGTTTTTTTTTTTTTTTTCTAATTAGTCACCTTATCATCCTCACCAGCACCGAGGGTGTTGTTCCTGGTGGGAAGGAGGAAGTAGGAAATGGATATTGGGTAGGCAAACGACAGTGTCTGCACCACAATCAGGATTACTGTTGGAAGGGTGTTGAATGTGGGTGTCCCTGGAGATGGGGAACCATGGAAGAAGGAGGTTTCAGGATCCTGATGAGAATTTTGGAAATATGCAGAACTTCTGGAGAGTGATTTCTAGAGTGGAGCATCCATTTCCCAGCCATCCTAGAGTGATGGTGAGCCTAGCACGGACCCGTTCCCACCTTTCTCCTGCTTTCTCAGCCTTGCCCACCTCCCCACCCCTATGACTTTCTGGGGACTTAAATGTCCTTAATAGATATTTTCCTTCTATTTTGTTGCTCACAAACTCCAGGGTGCTTTGGGGGAGCCCTTGGAGGCAGTGGCAGTCTGGTGACCCCATCAGCACAGAGAACAGGATGCTGGCAGCCGGGTCATTCCCATGGGGTGAGGACCATGCAGGTAGCTTGCCTTCGGGGAATTTCCCAGCGTCCAGCTCCTCTGCTTGCTGTCATTTCTCCTTCACTAATCGAATTCTTAGTTATACATACTTCCTCAGCTTTATTGGCACTCCATCCCCATGGTGAGTGTTGATGAAATGGAAAAAGAGCCTCTGAGTGGATGTGTCAGCAGGGGAAAGCCTGGCTCAAGCTCTTGGACCCTAGCTTGGCATTTCCCCTCTGCGGTGAAATCACCAAAGTGACTGGCTCACGGCACACATCTATCAGTGGCTCTGAATTTGGGGAAGGCCAAGAGGCCAGGTGTCATCGCCTAAAACTCCACCTCAATCAAAAATAATGAAAGACTTGTCACCGCATGGGACCAACTACTTAGAACTCAGGCTTGGGTTTTGTTATAGGCTGTTTTATTAATAGCCAGTATTTTGGCTTGCATTTCGTTAAAAGCACAATACCAGCCAACATTTAAGCAGCTTTCCATACCTGTTTGCAGCAGTCTTACTTTCCCTCCAGAATCAGTGAACTTTCCATTAGAAAAAAAAAAAAAAAGAGGGTGGCCTGGTGTGGTGGTTTCTCAGGATTTGCTTTAAATCTACTTCTAATTCCATTAGCTCTCCATACAGAGCCAACACAAACACTGTTATGGACAGCTTGTTAGGAAGGCATAAGCGCTCTGTAGTCTGGCTGAAACTCAAGGTGGTATGTTCAGTGCCTGTCTCTTATACACATCTAGATGTGTATAAGAGACAGGCACGAGAGTCAGTCAAGTGGTTTATAAAAGCAGTGGCTAAACAAGGGAAGTTAATTTTTTTAAAGTCTATATTTAATTTGTTTAGTGCTATATAAATTCTACAAACCAGCTCATTTACTAGAAGGATGACATATTTAAAGTTCATGAGTAAAAGGTGGATGCTGCTCAGGCTATAGGAGAAGAGGGCTGCAGAGGATGAGATGGTTGGGTGGCATCACTGACACAATGGACATGAACCTGAGCAAACTCAGGGAGACAGTGAAGGACAGGGAGCCTGGTGTGCTGCAATCCATGATGTGTGCCAAGTCACTTCAGTCCTGTCTGACTCTTTGCAGCTCTATGGACAGCAGCCTTCCAGGCTCCTCTGTCCCTGGGATTCTCTAGAAAAGAACTCTCTAGTGGGGTTTCCATGTCCTCCAGGGGATCTTCCCGACCCAGGGATCAAACCCGTGTCTCTTATGTCTCCTGCATTGGCAGGCAGGTTCTTGACCGCTGGTGCCACCTGGGAAGTTCTTTCTGTGATGCAGTCCATGGGGCTGCAAACAGTCGGACATGATTTATTGGCTGAACAAGAACAGCTGTGTCAGACAAGTTGAAAAGGAAGATGGTTGAAAGGTTGGTGTGTCAATTCAATTATAGATATATATTTTTTGTATGTGGAAATGTTTCACAGTAAAACGTCCAAATGTTACAATTCTCCTTGACCACTTATTCTAGTCCCCTCCTCAGAGGTAATTGGTGTTTTCTGTTATATATATTTCTTGACTTTTTTCTATGCATTTCTATTTACTTATAGAACTTATCCTTAAAATTGCATGTAGTATTATAATTTGCATTATACAACTTTCTGCTGTTAACAGAATATATCCTTTTTAAATTGAAATATATTTGACATATAACATTGTGTGAATTTAAGGTGTACAGCATGTTAATTTGATGCATTTATATAGTAACATCATTACCACTTTAACAATAATTAGCACCTCTAATATATGACATAATTATCATTTCTTTTTTAGTGGTTGGAATAATTGTTATAGTCTCTTAGCAAGTTTAATGATCAGAATAGCACATCTTAAATATTATTATTGCACATGGGTACATGGATACTTACTTGTTGCTGCATAGTATTCTGTATTATAGCTACACCATAGTTTTAGCCATTCTCTTGTGGTTGGGCATTTAGGTTATTGCCATTGCTTTTGTTTTGGGCCTTGTGTCTTGGGTATTACAGAATTTGGTGCAGGTTTTGTATTTGTCTTTCTGTGCACGTTTGTGAGTGTTTCTCCAGGATAGATATGGAGAAGCAAAATATTTGAGGCATAGCGTATGTGGCATTTAAAAATTTAATGGATACTTGCAAATTGCCTTTAAAGGGGCTGTACTAATGTACTTTCCTAGCAACAGTGTATGAAAGTTGCAATAATTTTTTATTTTTGGCTGCTCTGAGTAGCTTGCAGGATCTTAATTCCCCAATCAGGGACTGAATCCACACCTTGGCAGTGAAAGTATGGAGTCCTACTATTGGACCACCAAGGAATTTCCACAGCATACTTTTAATATGGCATTTCTTTTCTGTGTTTCTTTAACAGCCTTTAATGGTGAACTTTTGTATGCATTTTCAGTATATGACATGCTTGGGGGCTACTCTTAGTACTCGCATGTATTTAATAATGCTTTAAATTTGAAACAATGATGAGTAGTAAATCACTTTCATTCCTCTGAAGCAGCAAAAGTACACCGAGAAATTGTGTCGCCCTTAACTCTCTCCTTGGTGAGGTATGTATGTGTGAAAAGCATGATTAAAATGCTGTCTATTGATTGCTATGTAGAACTGGCATTGTGAGTTGCTTACTAAGAATCCATACACCCTATACTTATTAGCAGAATTTCCTTATTTTCCTTCAGAAAGTGACTTCATTTTAGGCATAAATCATTGAGATACCATTTTCCTGGCCACTTGAGTTGAGGTATAAACGTGAAATGTAGTTCAGCCTCACGAGACATGGCACGACAGTGGCTGAAGGGCTTAGACGAACAATTTCCTCTTATTCTGCATGTGTTATTTCTCATGGTGACACCTACAGCTGTCTCCTTCTTCAAGAACATCCTAAGGAAAGGTGGAAAGAGATTGGGTCCTTGATCTGCCAGATCTGCTGGGATTGCTCTCAGCTGCAAGTAACAGAAATTTAACTGAAGTGGCTTGAAGAAGGGTTTATTTTTCTTGGCTCAGCTTCCCAGTGATGTTATCTAGGCTCAGATTTATCTACTTTCCATACGCTGACTTTTCTTCTTTATGCTTGTTACTTCCTGGCTTCTCAAAAAACTCTGGACAGAAGGAATTCCCATGTAGCAGATAGCAGATAGTTCTCAGCAGATTGAGTCTTTCACTTCATGCCTGGCACTGGGGCACGTGGCTGTCTTCACACCCGAGGCTAACCAGAAGTCAGATAATAGGCACGGGCAATAATTTTCATGATTTATCTCCTGACGCAGTCTTTGCAGCCATATAACAAATTGTCTTCTTATTTGAGACATTTTGTTTTGTTTTGTTTTGTTTGGTGCCACTTTTAGCCAAAATAGTTCTAACAGATTCAAATAAACAGATGAGAATATCATGCCAAGAATCATTGTGATTTCCTGGTGGCTTAGATGGTAAAGAATCTGCCTACAATGCTGGAGAGCCAGTTCTATTCCCGAGTCAGGAAGATCCCCTGGAGAAGGGAATGGCAACCCACTCCAGTATTCTTGCTGGGAAATCCCATGGACAGAGGAGCCTGGCAGACTACAATCCATGGGGTGCAAAGACTCAGACATGACTGAGCGACTAACACATTAACACAAGGCATGGATCTAATCATGTGTTCCTTTGACAGACATGTATCATTTGTGCCTGTCTAGCATATATTCCCTGTATTTTCTCTAAATAACAATTTAATTTTCTTTTGGGAAGCTGCCTGCCCCATTCTTGGTTTCTGTGACTTTGGGGGCAGCTGAGTTAAGTTAAGTGAGTTAAGTGTGGTGGACTTCCCTGGTGGAGTTAAGTGTGGGCACTTGTCCCAGCCTTGGAAAGAGTTACCATCTTGGGTTCCCGGAGCCAGGGATAAGCAGCCATGGGTCTTAGTCTGGAGCTATCAAGAGACAGGATGGAATGAACACAGCACAAAGTGAAGCTGAGAGGAGACTTTTGTGCTCTCATCTTTCAAACTATCTGTCCTTGGACACATCACTCTTTGCTCATATCTTCTAAATTGTGTTTCTAGTATTTGCTACTGAATGCCTAGCCTACATAGTCTCCAGACCTAACGTGTCTTTCTTTTCAAGTCTTAATTGGCTCAAAAATGTGTTTGGGGCACTTTGAGAGGAGGCACTGGTCGAGTCCTGTGGGGGCAAACAGTCAGCCCCTCGCTTGTGAGCCAACTTCAAGAAGATGGGGTGATAAGGGGCTGAAAGCTGAGAGTGTCCTGCTGAATCTTCAGTTCAGATAGAAGGGAGAAGCGTGGTGTGACATCGTGAGCCTATGATACACCCTGCACCTGAGCACATCTCTCATTCAGTTGGACATTCCCGAGGGTGTTACCGTGGAGGGGTAGCAGTAATGGTTGTCATCATTCCAGTGATGGCTGTTGAGCGTTTCTGGGTGCCAGGGGCTGTGCTCAGCGTTTTTCATTCATTATCTCATTTAAGGTTCATAACAACGTCTGAAGTAGATGATGTCATCGTTTTATAGAGGAAAATGAAGTTAAGCTTGGTCAAGGTCATGCTTAGTGGCAGTGGTGGGGCTTGAGTCCAGGCAGTCTGATTCCTGGACCGTGTGGTCCCCTTGGTGATGTGTTTCCAGCTTGCCCGAGAAGCCTCTGCTGGGTCCTCTGTTCTTCCTGGCATAATGCTCTGCTACAGTTTTGATTCCCAGCACTCTCTCCCTCCATTCTGAGCCCCATTTCTATTGACTTTGGCCTGTGAAACTGCCCTGTTTGAGGCCTATGGAAAATCCACTCTTCTTGGTCACTTTATTAGGAAGTAACATATTTCTCAGGAACTCTCCAGCATGTATTTTCTTATCAGCAGTTCTTCATCTTTTGGGTACTGTGCACTCTTTGGATAAGCATTATTCTCCCTACAGAAAATTGTAAATATATGTGTTAGTTTGCATACAGTTTCTTGGGCTCATGAGTATCCTGAAAAGCAGTGTCTCTTTACCTTCCAGACTAAACAGAGTAGATGTGTAATACAGTGGGTATGAAGGAAATGCTCCTATCATGTAAATGGCTTTCCCGTGTTCAAGGTTTTTTTCCTTAGTTCCCCAAAAGAAAGGGATAGCCTCAATCTTATACTGAATTTATTTGTATATTATAATGTGACTAGCACAGTTATTTGTCTTATACATTATAGTTTTGCTCATAGCTGCAGTTGAAGGAGATATTGCTAGTTTGTTTTTGTTTTGCCAAATCATCCTTGTTCCAAATAGTAACTTCAGTTTCTCATCCTTAGTAATGGATCAGGAATTCTCTTCATGGAACGTTAACTGAAATAATATGGCAAGTTAGTAGATAAAAAGTTTCAGTGCAGGTAACATGTCTTTTCAAACCTATTAGGCTCAAGAAATGAATTTGGTCTACAGACCTATTACTTTGTAATAATGCCTGTTTTATAGAAACAGCAAGAATTCTTGGCTACATAGTACATTGAAGCATGTATAAAATTTTCAATTCTCCTCTTCCCAGGGTAACTTGACTTGCCCATATGGAGCCTGAAAATGAGCTATTTTTTTTTTTTTTTTAAAGACCAACTGTTAAAATTCTGTTGCATGTGTGTATTACAACATTTGTGTTTGGATTACTGCTACTCAGATTTAAAAGCCTGGGACCCTTTTGTTGTTGCAAACTGACCTCCTTTATTTCAGAAATGACTTGGTATGCAAAACATGTCTTTCAAAGTAGTTTTCATGATTTTCTGACAGACAGACATGTTAGCGCCTTTCAAACAAACTAAAGCCTTCCTCTAATACGATTTCTGCTCCTGTGAACTAAAGTATGTGCTTGGACAAAGCCGGGTCTTCGTCTAGAATTCTTTTGTTGGGGCTCACTCTTGTAGAACAGATTTCCCAGCTTCCCCTGTGGCTGGACAGTGAGTGAGCCTGGCAGGGTTGAAGGTCAGCATGGAGGCGGGTGGAGGTGTCTGGGGAGGCTGAGGCTCCTCGCTGAGGATGCTCTGGTAATACCGCTACATCTCCTGAGAGGATCTCAAAGGGAGCTGTGCCTCTGGGGTCCCAAAGAGGCATCCTGTCTCCTCTCACAGGCACCCGTTGTTGGAGCCTAGATGGTGGGATTTTGTTTCATGCTAGGTGTGAGTGTAAAGACATTATGGAGCATCCATTTGGTCTCCCAACTCTGTTCCCTTTGAGCAGTTGTCCTTCTGAAACAGACCTCAGCATTTAACTTTGAGGCCCTGTGGGAGGGAGGGAGGCAGATAAGCAAGTCCACTCTGCGGTTATGACCACTGACGGTCCTCCCATTTGTGAGGCATTCGTCACTGCTTTTGTTCTGTGCAAAGCAACTTGTTTTTCCTGAGTTCCCCAAGCTTTCATACACTGAAAAAAGAATCAGAGCTTCAAAATTTTAAACCTAGTAATATTCCACCTCACTCCCCGGTTCAACTTCAAAGAAACTCGTAGAATTTTATGGTGTCCTGTGAAAACTGAAAAATCACATTGCTACAGGAGTCTTTGCTTTGTTGCTTATGGGCCAGATGGAGTACTTTTGTCTTCCGATCTGTTTCAGGGCTGACTGTGTGGACGCATTCTTTTTCTTTTGGTTGGTTTATCAGATGACAGTGTACTTAGAAATTTGCAGTGATGTCAGACATTTGTAAGAGAGAGACCACAGCTGACTCATTCTTCTGTTCACAGTGTTAGCATTGAGGCTTATGTTCAGTGAATGGATGCATTTACTTCTTGAACCCAGTGTTAGGCAAGGTGCTAGTTTCTGGAGATACAAAGTTTAATAAGGTACTAATGAGACGGAAGAGAGAGATAAAGAAGAGGAAATAGTTACTCAACAGTGTGGAGCCTTCAGGCCGGTGCACAGGGAATACGGTAGCACTGGAGAGCTTTTTATCTGGCTCTGAGGCACCTCCTCCTTGAGAAGGCCCTATCTTAGCTGATAAGTGAGCAGGGGCATTGTGAGCAGGAAATGCAGGCATTGGGGACATGATGTTAGGTGGGCACCTGGTAGCACGAGACCTGTGATGGGTGCAGTCCTTTCATCATGGAGGGCCTCGTGTGGCTGGCACACCAAGGAGATTTGGCCCTAGCCTGTGAACGTGACCTAGAGTGATACAGGCAATATGTGGAATAAATGAATGACTCTGTAGGCTTGTTAAGTGAATAGACATTTAAAACATTATCATGAAGGACACAGGGGCCTTCCTCAGTGGCTCACATGGCAGAGAATCCACCTGCAATGCAAGAGACCCGGGTTCGATCCTTGGGTCAGGAAGATCCCTTGGAGGAGGGCACAGCAATCCACTCCAGTGTTCTTGCCTGGAGAATCCCAGGGACAGAGGAGCCTGGTGGGCTACAGTCCATGGGGCTGCAAAGAGTCAGACATGACAGTGTGCAGGCACACACGAGGGAGCTTGTGGGACTTTGTATCATTTTGTTGCTTTGAACTTTTGTGATGATGGTTGGTGAATTAATTAATGATAGTCTGTTGCAGATGGGAATGAGACAATAATAATAGTTCCTGCTTTGTGGAGAATGAAGAATTTTGATTGCAAGTGGGGAAGTTGTGGTGGAGGGAGGAGGAGGAAGAGGAAGGAGGTGAAGACAGTTTAGTCACAGGCTGGAGGGAGCGAGTGGAGCGAAGTAGCCCATGTAGGCTGTGATTTGTGGATGGGGGTGGTCACAGCTGAGGGCGTTAAGAATGCAATAAAGACCTGCCTTTGTGAAGCTCTTTGCTGCTTGGGAAACCCCTTTACCTATATAATTAATTTTGAGCTCATAAAATCTCTATTTAAGAAGCAGAACAGCAACAGAAAAGAAGCAGAACAGTAATTCCCATCCAGTTACAATTGACGTTCAGAGGGATTAAGTAAGATGTTCAAGAATATGCAATTAAGAATTGAAAGATGTGGTTAAAACTTGTTGAATTTCTAACTCCAGAACTCAGGTCCTTTCCATATTGCTCGCCGTTCAAGGATCTTGGCCCTTTTCCTCCCAGCATTGCAAGCAGCTTCCTTCAGCAGAGAAGTCACTGTGTGAACAGACCCTTAACAGTATAGACACCTCAGTCAGATGAAGAGGGTGTCGGGCTTACTGTCTGAAAACAAAATCATTTTGGTTATATGATGCTTCACTTTGATGATAATCAATTATGCTTTTATGGTTGTGCCTAATGTCATTAAAAATACCCTTTAATCAAATAATAACGTCATGGTGGGGAGACAGGGTGAGTGAAGCTGGAAGCTGGTCAGTGAATAGTGCTGAGAGCATTAACACCCTTGTCTCTTTTCTGCTCAGCAGTTCATTTTCATGTACCTATAGCTGAGAGAAATCTGTTCCATTTTTGACTGCTGCAGTATTTTAATTCTGGCAAACTCTTTAGAGATGAGAATGTGAGCATTTATATTTTTATTTGTTTACATAGAAAGGTAAAAATGGTGAAATCCAGTTAGATCTGCTGCCCCGTTAACTGTGCTGTGCCAATCAGTTTCTTGCTTCTGATGATGATGCACCATTATTATGTAAGATGTCGCTGTTGAGGGTGGCTGGGTGATTGGTACACCAATCTCTCTACTATTTTTGCAGCTTCTTATGAATCTATAATTAAAATTTTTTTTTAATTGATAAAAAGGTAAAGAAGATTTATCAGTAGTTAATATTATGGAGATAAGGTATTTTCCTTAGGTTTGAAACAGTTTGCTATGACTTTATCATAGTACAAATGACATACTCATAATTGGTTAATTCACCTGATATTTACGGGGTTCTTTACTTTGTGCCAGGCATTATCCTAGATGTAGAATAATGGAGATATGCCTTCTGCAAGGGGTTGGCTGGAAAGAGTCTCAGCGTTGTTTCTGTGCCATGCAGCTGTGATTATTAACCTGAGGCCTGTGGATTTTAGGGATAACATTTGCGCGCATATGTGCTTTCTGCAGAAAGTATCTTTAGTTTTCATGTGATTTTCAGAGGTTAGTGACTGCTCTTTGGAAAATTCCTTCTCTTGCAGAGGTTTCAAAAAGAAATTTCAATATCTAGGAGAATCCTGAATATAGTTAGCTCCTGCTCCACTGCCTTTAAAAAGCTCCAGCTTCTTCATCCCAAATGGCCAACTTGCCCACACAGCTCTGCTATTCAGAATCTATGTGGTCTTTTAAATTAGTTTCAGGTAAGCTTAAAATTCACAATGTAGTTTACAAGTTCTCTCTTCTATATGTGGTTGGTACAAGTGTGTGATTTTTCTCTGAAAAGAAAAATCAAAATTGATTTGGAATTTATATTGAACCATATTGCCCTGCAATTATAGCTATACTTCTTGGTAACATTTAGGGTACATGACGTGTTTCTACTTGAAAAAGGTGAGATATTCTTAGAATGAGAGATTCAAAATAAGAGAAGGTAATTTTGGTCTAAAATAGGTCTGTTTCTGAAGGAGATCAGCCCTGGGTGTTCTTTGGAAGGACTGATGCTAAAGCTGAAGCTCCAGTACTTTGGCCACCTCATGCGAAGAGTTGACTCATTGGAAAAGACTCTGATGATGGGAGGGATTGGGGGCAGGAGGAGAAGGACGACAGAGGATGAGATGGCTGGATGGCATCACGGACTCGATGGATGTGAGTCTGAGTGAACTCCGGGAGACGGTGATGGACAGGGAGGCCTGGCGTGCTGCGATTCATGGGGTCGCAAAGAGTCGGACACGACTGAGCGACTGAACTGAACTGATGCCTGTAAAAATTTGTAATGATAACTTTTAAGTCAGTCTCCTGTCTAGGTTGTGGGCTGCTTGAGGACAAAGGCCACGGCCATTTGCATTTAACCCCTTGCGTAGGATCTGCACACAGTAGTTGTCAGTAATTGTTTGGTGAAAGCATTCTCACATAAGCACTGTTGTGCTGTGCAGGTCCCACCAAACTTCATAGTGCTTACCGAGGAATGCATGGAAAACCTTTACACTGATCTCTGAATCTTGGGGTATAGAGCACTGAGTGGTGTTTTATTTTTAAAATGCTGGAAATCCTCAAAAAGTTTTCCCCTAGAAGTGGATAAAATGTTATTCTTTTCTCAGCAAGTTATTTCATTTTAAAAGCTTAACTATTTGTTTAATAGTTACATTTTGGCCAGTTATTTAAGTAGCTAATTTGGGGAGTGGAAGTCATCTTTTTTCTTTTCCTAAGTGGAAACTGAAGCCAGCAAATAATATTGTGAGCTGAATTAATTTTTGTTCATGTTGGCAATTTCTTTGTTCGTTTGAGGGCTTGTTTGAGGGCTTTCTCTGTGGGTTTCCTCACATGCTTAACCATGATGATGTCCATTGTTGATTTATGAACTACCTAGGAAGAAATTCTGCTTTAATTTTTTAGAGCACAACAGTGTTTTGGATGCATGGATTCTTAATGCACCTGATGATAAGGATGTAACTCTAAACACTTCTGTGTACTGATGATGAAAAGAACACAAAGCGTGTCATATGTGGTTCCAGGTACATTCTCTTTGCTGTGTTACCCATGGAAAATGATAAATGCCCCCAGTTGTTGGTAATAATCCAAAATTAGATTGAGTAAACATGCAAAAATCATTTTCTATGTAAATGAAAATTAAAAATGAAGCATCCTTATTTGCTTGGAAGAAAATGAAATAATAAATATAAATCTGTACAGATTCCGTATGCTGCAAATTATAAAATGCTAATGAAAGAAATCAAAGATCTCAGTACTTAGAGAGACATACCATATTTGTGATTGGAATATTCACCATTTTAAAGATGTCAGTTATCCAAATTGATCTTAGGTTTACTGTAATTCTTATTAAAATTTCAGTAATTTTCTTTTTTTTTAGAAATATACAAACTTATTCTGAAATTCATATGGAAAGGGAAAGGCCATAGAGTATCCAAAACGACTTTGGAAAAGAAAAAATGGGCATAGTCACTTCCTGATGTTAAGGCCTGTGGTATGGCTTTAGTAATCAGAACATTGTGGTACTGGGATTGGGTAAGCAGTAGATCAGTACAACAGAATAGAGAATTCTGAAATAGGTCTGCAGAAATACACTTAATAAGTGATACTGGAGCAACTGGATATCCATAAGCAAAAATTTAATCTTGACCTAAGACGCCTTACACTTTACTCAAAAATTGATTCAAAATGGGTCATGGACTTAACTGTAAAACATAAACCTACAAAATTTCTAGGTAAAAAACAAAGGAAAAATCTTCAGGACTAGTACTAGGCAAAGATGTGCATAGAACTTTCACTGACTAGGAGATACACATGCCAAATAAGCATATGAAAAGATAGCCAATATCATGAGCCATTAGAGAAATACACATTAAAACCATGATGAGATGTCACTACCTACCATTTAGAATGGCTAAAATAAAGAAAGTAATACCAAGTACTAGTGAGGATGGGTAGAAACTAGATCATTCCTGTATTACTGGCACAGAAACTCTGGAAAATAATTTGGCACTTTTATTTAAAACTAAAAGTGGACTTGGACCTGCCATATGACCTAACAGTTGGACTCTTAGGCATATAAGCCAGAAAGATTAAAATGCATGTATGGATGTTAGTAGCAGCTTTATTTGTAATAGCCCCAAACTACAAAATACTCAAATGTCCTTCAGTGGATGAACAAACTGTGATATATCTATACCATGGAATAATACTCAGTAATACAAACGAATAAACCTCAAGGAAATTATGCTTGAGTGAAGGGAAAAAAGGCAATCACAAGAGGAAATACTCTGCACAATTCCATTTGTATAGTCTTCACGAAATAACATAATTTAGACATACAGAACAGATCCATGGTTGTCAGGGGTTGGGGGTAGTGTGGTGGAGTCTGTGGTGATGTGATATTGATGGAGGTGCTAGTTCTTCAAAGTAACATGTGGTAAAATTATGTAGGACTACACACATACATCGGAGAAGGCAATGGCAACCCACTCCAGTGTTCTTGCCTGGAGAATCCCAGGGACGGGGGAGCCTGGTGGGCTGCCGTCTATGGGGTCACACAGAGTCGGACACAACTGAAGCGACTTAGCAGCAGCAGCACACACATACACCTGAGTCCATATATAACAGGTGAGATATGGGTAAGATATGTATGGATTGTACCACTGCCAGTTTCCTGGGTTTGATATTGTACTGTAGTTATGTAATATGTTAGTTTTGGCAGAGGGGGTACATGGGGACTTCACTGTACATTTCTTTGTACCTTCTTGTAAATGAAAAATGATTTCAAAATAACAAATTTTCAGTAATAAACCTGATGTTTCCCCTTCACATTGTTAAAAAAAAAAAAAAATCAACTAAATTATCACTTCTCAGTGTAGTGCTGTCTCATAGTCCTGAGGAGTATTGATACACTTACTGTGCTATAGGGATGTATACTCTGATAGGTCATCTTAGGAAAAAGTGAAAGCATATACATTTCCTTCCTTTTTAACCTCCATTTGACTTTTGTCATTAAAATAAATGAATTCCTGAGTTTTTGTAGTGCTGATTGCCTAATTGCTTGTCAGAACAAGACCCAGTTTCCCCCACAGTCTGTCTCTCCCCTCAGGAAGCTTCCATAAGCCTCTTATCCTTATCCATCAGAGGGCAGACAGAATAAAAACCACAATCACAGAAAACTAAACAAACTGATCACATGGACCACAGCCTTGCCTAACTCAGTGAAACTATCAGCCATGCCATGTAGGGCCACCTAAGACAGATGGGTCATAGTGGAGAGGTCTGACAAAATGTGGTCCACTGGAGAAGGGAATGGCAAACCGCTTCAGTATTCTTGCCTTGAGAACCCCATGAACAGTATGAAAAGGCAAAAAGATATGACACTGAAAGGTGAACTCCCCAGATCGGTAGGTGCCAATATGCTACTGGAGAAGAGTGGAGAAATAACTCCAGAAAGAATGAAGAGACAGAGCCAAAGTGAAAACAATGCCCGGTTGTGGATTTGACTGTTGATGGAAGTAAAGTCCGATGCTGTAAAGACCAATATTGCATAGGAACCTGGCATGTTAGGTCCATGAATCAAGGTAAGTTGGAAGTAGTCAAAGAGGAAGTGGCAAGAGTGAACATCAACATTTTAGGAATCAGTGAAATAAAATGGACTGGAGTAGGTGAATTTAATTTAGATGACCATTTTATCTATTACTAGGGGCAAGAATCCCTTCGAAGAAATGGAGTAGCCCTCACAGTGAACAAAAGAGTCTGAAATGCAGTACTTGGGTGCAATCTCAAAAATTAAGAATGATTTCTGTTCGTTTCCAAGGCAAGCCATTCAGTATCACAGTAGTCCAAGTCTGTGTCCCAACCACTAATGCCAAAGAAGCTGAAGTTGAACGGTCCTATGAAGACCTACAAGACCTTCTAGAGCTAACACCCGAAAAAGATGTCCTTTTCATCACAGGGGACTGGAATGCAAAGGTAGGAAGTCAAGAGATCCCTGGAGTAACAGGCAAATTTGGCCTTGGAGTACAAAAGGAAGCAGGGCAAAGGCTAACAGAGTTTTGCCAAGAGAACACACTGGTCATAGCAAACACCCTCTTCCAACAACACAAGAGACGGCTTTACATAGAGACATCACCAGATGGTCAATACCAAAATCAGACTGATTATATTCTTTGCAGCCAAAGAGGGAGAAGCTCTATAGAGTCAACAAAAACAAGACCAGGAGCTGACTGTGGCTCAGATCATGAACTCCTTATTACCAAATTCAGACTTAAGTTGAAGAAAGTAGGGAAAACCACTAGACTGTTCAGGCATGACCTAAATCAAATCCCTTATGATTATACAGTGGAAGTGACAAATAGATTCAAGGGATTAGGTTGATAGAGTACCTGAAGAACTATGGACTGAGGTTTGTGACATTGTACAGGAGGCAGTATTCAAGACCATCCCTAAGAAAAAGAAAGGCAAAAAGCAAAATGACTATCTGAGGAGGCCTTACAAATAGCTGAGAAAGGAAGAGAAGCAAAAGGCAAAGGAGAAAAGGAAAGATATACCCATCTGAATGCAGAGTTCCAAAGAATAGCAAGGAGAGATAAGAAAGCCTTCCTCAGTGATCAATGCAAAGAAATAGAGGAAAACAATAGAATGGGAAAGACTAGAGATCGTTCAAAAAATTAGAGATACCAAGGGAATATTTCATGCAAAGATGGGCACAATAAAGGACAGAAATGGTATAAACCTAACAGAAGCAGACAATATTAAGAGGTGGCAAGAATACACTGAATAACTATACAAAAAAGATTTTCATGACCCAGATAACCATGATGGTGTGATCACTCACCTAGAGCCAGACATTCTGGAATGTGAAGTCAAGTGGGAAGGAAGCATCACTATGCACAAAGCTAGTGGAGGTGATGGAATTCCAGCTGAGCTATTTCAAATCCTAAAAGATGATGCTGTTAAAGTGCTATACTCAATATGCCAGCAAATTTGGAAAACTCAGCAGTGGCCACAAGACTGGAAAAGGTCAGATTTCATTCCAATCCCAAAGAAAGGCAGTGCCAAAGAATGTTCATGCTACCGCACAATTGCGTTCATCTCACATGCTAGTAAAGTAATGCTCAAAATTCTCCAAGCCAGGCTTCAACAGTATGTGAACTGTAAACTTCAAGATGTACAAGCTGGATTTAGAAAAGGCAGAGGAACCAGAGATCAAATTGCCAACATTCGTTGGATCATAGAAAAAGCAAGAGAATTCCAGAAAAATGTCTTCTGCTGCTTTTGACTACGCCAAAGCCTTTGATTGTGTGAATCATGACAAACTGAAAAATTCTTCAAGAGATGGGAATACCAAGCCACCTGACCTGCCTCCTGAGAAGTCTATATGCAGGTCAAGAAGCAACAGTTGGACCTGGACGTGGAACAACAGACTGGTTCCACATTCGGAAAGGAGTACATCAAGGCTGCATATTGTCACCCTGTTTAACTTATATGCAGTGTACATCATGCAAAATGCTGGGTTGGTGAAGCACAAGCTAGAATTAAGGTTGCTGGGAGAAATATCAATATCCTCAGATATGCAGATGACACCATCCTTACGGCAGAAAGTGAACAGGTCCTGAAGAATCTCTTGATGAAAGTGAAAGAGGAGAGTGAAAAAGTTGGCTTAAAACTCAACATTCAAAAAACAAAAATCATGGCATCTTGTCCCATCACTCCATGGCAAATAGATGGGGAAACAATTGAAAGAGTGACAGGCTTTATTTTCTTGGGCTCCAAAATCGCTGCAGACGGTGACTGCAGCCATGAAATTAAAAGACGCTTGCTCCTTGGAAGAAAAGCTATGACCAACCTAGACAGCATGTTAAAAAGCAGAGACATTATTTTGCCGACAAAGGTCCGTCTAGTCAAGGCTGTGGTTTTTCCAGTAGTCATGTATGGATGTGAGAGTTGGATCATAAAGAAAACTGAGCCCCAAAGAATTGATGCTTTTGAACTGCGGTGTTGGAGAAGACTCTTGAGAGTCCCTTGGACTGCAAGGAGATCCAACCAGTCCATCCTAAAGGAGATCAGTCCTGGGTGTTCATTGGAAGGACTGATGCTGATGCTGAAGTTCCAATACTTTGGCCACCTGATGTGAAGAACTGGCTAATTTGAAAAGACCCTGATGTTGGGAAAGATTGAAGGCAGGAGAAGAAGAGGATGACAGAAGATGAAATGGTTGGATGGCATCACCAGCTCGATAGGAGTTGGTGATGGAGAGGGAAGCCTGGCGTGCTGCAGTCCATGGGGTCTCGAAGAGTTGGACAGCACTGAGCGACTGAACTGAACTGATTACCTGATTGAAAAAAAATAACCTATTGTGAGTATTAGTCATTTTTAGCTTTACCAAAGAGTACTTTTTAAAAAAGAAAGAAAAAAGCAAACCAATATTCCTCTGGCATGCATTTTCTGCATGACAGGTGCAGTTAGGCAATAGCAACACATGTCCAAAGATGAAACTGAATGCGTAACAAAAGGTTAAAAGGTTCTCCAGCAGATTCCCAAGAATGGTTGACATTTCCCTAATGACATAGGTGTTGGTTTAGCTTGCTAATGGGTATACAGAAAACTGGAAAACATAACTAGAGAGATTTTGAACGTAGCAATAGATTTGGTTGCTGTGTTAAAATGAAAGCATTAAAATCATGCCAATGAGTGTAATCAAAAGATGTCCAATAATTTTGGTGAGGTTTACTTTAGATCAAAGATCCAAGATAAATGATTTAGGTTTATAGAGCAACCAGATTTATAGTCATTCCTATCCAGTTAGTCCAGATTCTCTTCAGTACATTTAATCTCTCAAAAGGTAAATGGAGGCACATAAAATTGGAGTAGGATCCTTTGCCTTTTTTTTTTTTAATTTAATGCTTTCATAATCATCATTGAAAGAATGCTCTAAGATGGGTTACAAATGATTTTGAAGTGGAGACAGCTCTTTCCAAGTAGACAGTATTTTCTGATACGTGATGATACAGGCAGATGTATCATGCTACAGAATGAAGTGGTCATTTTTCTGGGATGGATTTTCTAAAGAACATTTTGAAATATTGGAGGTCTGGGTTATTGTAAAACAATTTACCCTTTCACAAATGAAACCTTTTGATCCCTGTAATTGCCAAATATGTAAATTCTAATGAGGATATTAAGAGCTAGGTGTTTGCGTTCTCTGGTTACTAAAGAAAATTTTAAGAAAATTTCAAGTAAAATTCTGGATTTTTAAAAAAGTGCCAAAATTATTTTTCTATTTAAATTTACTATAGTATAATGAGACAATTAGTCTGAACCCAAGAAAGCATGGATTACAGTTGATTTGGCTTAGCAATGTTCTCTTTTGATTAAAAAATGAAAGTTAAAGTTTAAGGACATTTGGAAAGAAAATGCTTAGATTTTTGTCACTCAACAACCTTGAATTTAACAACCCTTTATGGTGCTAGTAAACACTTAATATTTGCAGTTGCATTGTTAAATCAAGTTGAAAAAAGGCTGTGAGAGAACATCAAAACACCTCTGTATTCATCCATTTAAAATTTGCTACAGGCTTCACCTGGGTATCCATAGGATTATATTCTGAATTCTTTCAGCACCAGTCACCAGAAAAGACATGTAGGTGACATTGGAAAAGTTACTTTCTAGCCCTTGTGCAGATACTAACCTAGCCCAGACCGAGACCTTCCCTGGAGATCAGATTGGATCAAACTGCACATCTGTCATTTGATAAGCTCAAGGTATCTCAGGCACTCACGGAGAAACTGGAGGTTTCTAGAGTATCTTGGGTTACACACTTGGTTAGATAAGCCAATTCTAATTTCATTAACACCATTATTGCTGCATATATTTACAAAGGGGGAAAAAGACTACAGCCTTCCAAATCTCTTTCATATAGAACTACTATAAAACTATTCTTATCATATAGAATTTGTTTTGAAGAGATACATACCAGAATTTGAAACAATTAGGTAGCTCAGCATGTTTTCTTAGGTTATAAAATGTCCCTGTGCTGGGAGGTAACAAACAAGTCTTCTGATTTTACAGCAGAATAAACTTGAACACAGAATAGGAGATTTGCTGATGGTCAAACAGGGGATCTGCTGGGAAATAGGATTCTGAGCTCTGAACTTTGACTTGTGTACTTTCGCAACCTAATGACTGAAAATACAAGAGTGACCTGAATTGAAAAGAGGCATGCAGAAGGTCACTTGCTGGAATTTCATCTTCATTATAGTGCCTAAGGTGTGAGAAGGCAGTCGTCCTATAAGGAACAGAGGCAGGATTCTGTACTGGGTATTAATAGAATCGTATGGTTTCTCTCACCCCAGTACACAGACGAGCTGCCTTCATTTTAGTCTGTTTGGACAAATCTGAATCTGAATACAGTGGAGAAAGGGTCCATGCTCAGGTATTTTTAAAGGGATTCAGTGATCTAACAAATACTTTGTGATAGCCTTTCCTGTAGTAAAATGGGAATTTCTCGGGTAATGTAATCCATTTATATGCTCCATTTTATTTTATTTTTTAATTTATTTTTTTATTGAATTGCTTTATAGAATTTTGTTGTTTTCTGTCAAACCTCGACATGAATCAGCCATAGCTATACATATATCCTCTCCCTTTTGAACCTCCCCCCCATCTCACCCCTCTAAAGTCGATATACTGCCCTAGCTATAATGTAAGGAGATCTCAAAAGAAAGTAATTTCATAGTCATTGCTCAGGCAACACTGTACTGGAAGATGTAACGAAGCAATTAGATGCCTCCATGTGTGTGCAATGACTATGTGTTTGAGACACCAAACTCTGTGAGTGGGGTGCTGTCGGTGATGCGGTTTTCAGAAATGATAAACACTTCTTGATAAAATTCCAAACGAAGCAAACTGAAATGATCTTTTGATTTAACGATATCTGCATTTCTGGAAGATTCAGCATACAATAAAGTCAAGCACAAATGTTGCATTTTTATGTAAAATAGAATTGAGTTTCTAAGCTCACATGATATGAAAAAAAAACCTTTTTTACTGACGTAATTCTGGAACTTCTGAAATCGGTGAAGGGTGTAGTGCCACATATGTCCCACACATTGTAGGATGTCTAGTGTGCCCAGGAAAAGCCAGGGAAGTGACCCAGTCAGTGTGCCAAGTTGAAATGCTCCACCCAGTTCCGCGAGGCCTGCTGCGGGGCGGTGCTGCCCCCGCTCCCAGCGTCCATCTGCTGCTCTCGCCCACTTGCCTGCTTTTTAGAAGGAGGCACTCTGTCTCACCGTCTCCTATCTTCTCCTCATTCTATATTCTTGCGGATGGGGAGCTGGGAGAAGACTGTAGTTTGTCATAATGGGGAGTATTTGACTTTAATTTATGAGGGGTGATGGGTCTCTACCTTTAATAATGCTTTTTACCCCAGAAAAAGTCATTTGCCTGATCTCATCTTCTCAACAGTTATGCTCGAGAGTGTGTTAAAAACTGTTGTGAAAAAGGATTGTTAGAATTTTTCTTAGGAACAATTGAACTAATCAATATTATTAACTGTGTAATTTCAAAGCCTCAAATCACCTTCTGTAGGTTATCACACCAGAACCTATCTCCGACAGCTGAGTCTGGCTGTGTAAACATATCGAGTGTTGCTGTTTTTGACTTCTCACCTGACAGAGTAGAAACAGAACGTGCCGTAACATAATAACAGTTATTTGTTATAATACTGTCCCAAATTACTGTTAATTGCATTGCATTTTGAATGCTTGGATGCATTTTGGAACCTCGTGAAGCTGTGGTTCTCTGATGCCCAAACACCACCCCTGGTCCTCAGAGCCACGTTTGTCTGGGGAGCCTGACCCAGTGCATTGGACTAGGTTGGCCATCAGTCCCAAGCTGGCCACACAGGGCTCCTCTTGAGTACTGAGCCAGAGAGAGTGTGAGAAGAGAATGGAGAGAGAGAGAGTTACTCTGTGTAGTAGGGTTGAGTGCTAGGGCGCACATCAAGGCGCTGGCACATTTTGTGCTTTCTGAGGGCTGAGGAAGGATCCGTACGAGGCCTCTCTCCTTGGCTTGTAGATGGCCGTCTTTTCCTTGTATCTCTTCACATTGTCTCGCTTCTATTTGTGTCTCTGTGTCCAAATTTCCCCTTGTGTAAGGACATCAACTATATTGCATTAGAGCCCACCACAGTGATCTCATTTTAACTTGATTACCTGTATAAAGACCACATCATCAAATAAAGTCACATTCCGAGCTACAGGCTTAGAATACTAACATATCTTTTTAGGGCCGACTCAATTCAACCCATAAGAAGTGCTCGAAACCAGGGTCCCACTGAGTGAGCTGGGGGCACAGGAAGTTAATTTGCAGGGAATAAAGCGCAGACAGGATTGGTAAGAAGCAGCTCCATGGATTCCTGACAGGCCATTTCCAGTTTTCCCTGGCAGCCAGTTGTATTCTTAATGTTGGTTTCTATGAGTTGCCGTTTTGGCTTTCTAATACATTCCCCTTGCTTAAGCTTATTTAAGCTGGTTGCTGTTATTTTTAGTCAAGGGATGCTAACTAGCGGAGAGCCAAACTGAGGCAGGCATTGTAGTGTACTCCTCTAAGGAACTGGATATGACTCTGCTAGTCTTTGTGAAGCTGTTGCCGGTTAGATGGATTAGAAACACGAAGCAGGAAGAAGCGCTAGAAGCCCGCTGTAATGGAATCCTGAGGCAGTCCAGGGAAAGGTGAAAAAGAGCAAGCAGGTATCAGTCCTTTTCAGGGTGTCTTTTGTTGTATGTTTTGGATTTAATGCTTGTCCGTGGCTCCGCCCCATCCCCACCCCATTTCTGTGTTGGAAGCCTAACCACCGCCCCCCAGTGTGATGGTTCTAAGAGGTGGAGCCATTGGGTGGTTGGGTCCCAGGCGTGGAGCCCTCATGAAGGGAGTTAGTGCCATTTTAAGAAGAGACACGAGAGCTTGTTTTCTGTCAGTTCTCTGTCATGTGAGGATCCAACAAAAAGACCACCATCTGCAGACCAGGAAGCAGGCTCTCCCCAGACGCCAGACCTGCCTGTTTCAGCCATCCCGTCTATGAGATTTGCGTTATAGCAAGCAGCCCTTGTGGCTCAGACGGTGAAGAATCTGCCCACAGTGCAGGAGACACAGGTTTGATCCCTGGGTCGGGAAGATCTCTGGGAGAAGGGAATGGCAATCCACTCCAGTGTTCTTGTCTGGAGAATTCCATGGACAGAGGAGCCTGGTGGGCTACAATCCTTGGGATCACAAAGAGTCGGACACAACTGAGTGTGACTAACACACACACAGCCTAAGCTGAGGTGATGGAATTCCAGTTGAGCTATTTCAAATCCTGAAAGATGATGCTGTGAAAGTGCTGCACTCAATCTGCCAGCAAATTTGGAAAACTCAGCAGTGGCCACAGGACTGGAAAAGGTCAGTTTTCATTCCAATTCCAAAGAAAGGCAATGCAAAAGAATGCTCCAATTACCGCACAATTGCACTCATCTCACATGCTAGTAAAGTAATGCTGAAAATCCTCCAAGCCAGGCTTCAGCAATACGTGAACCGTGAACTCCCTGATGTTCAAGCTGGCTTTAGAAAAGGCAGAGGAACCAGAGATCAAATTGCCAACATCCGCTGGATCATGGAAAAAGCAAGAGAGTTCCAGAAAAACATCTACTTCTGCTTTATCGACTATGCCAAAGCCTTTGACTGTGTGGATCACAATAAACTGTGGAAAATTCTGAAAGAGATGGGAATACCAGACCACCTAACCTGCCTCTTGAGAAATCTGTATGCAGGTCAGGAAGCAACAGTTAGGACTGGACATGGAACTAGTACTTTGGCCACCTCATGCGAAGAGTTGACTCATTGGAAAAGACTCTGATGCTGGGAGGGATTGGGGGCAGGAGGAGAAGGGGACGACCGAGGATGAGATGGCTGGATGGCATCACTGACTCGATGGATGTGAGTCCGAGTGATCTCCGAGAGATGGTGATGAACAGGGAGGCCTGGGGTGCTGCGATTCATGGGGTCGCAAAGAGTCGGACACGACTGAGCGACTGAACTGAACTGAAACCCTTTCATTTAATTAGGCTCTGAATTAAGGGCATGGATTAAAGAGATTCAAAGAAAGATGGAAAGTAAGAAATCAACATTGACTCGGAATTTTCTGTTTTAAGCTGTGGGGCTAGTAGGTTTGGTATTAACCAGTTAGATGGTGTTAACTTTCTGTTGGAGGAAGGACTTTAAGCTGTGATTTGGAAGTACAGAGATTGAAAGTTTTCAGCTTAATCAGATGAGAATTGCCAGGAAAGCAGCTGGGCATGGTAACTGCGGTGTGAGTGCTGGAACCATCATTGTAGAGTCCTTGTAATATGTTAGTTATGTTGTTTGAAGGTGGGTTGACTGGAAGATATCACTAGAGAGAATCCCAGAAAGGGCCGTGAATGAACATCACCCATTTAGGGGCTATCAGAGGAGGAGGATCAGCAAAGAAGAGCATAGTAGAGAAGTGGCCATCTGATATAGTGATTGGCTTTAAACCGACTCAATAAACATTTATCAGTATTATCAGCGCAGCAGGTACAAAAGTTGTGAAGTTCTATTGCTATATGTTGAGGCAAGAACTGTGCATTGAAAAAATGGAGGCAACAACATAGATTGTTCTTCACAAATGCAAGAAGGGAAGACAATGACTGCTCAAGAGGAAGGTAGAACAGAAGGAATGTTTCCATGTGAAAGGGGAAATCCAGGTTCCTCCAGAGATGTGCTACTTAAAATACTCATTATTCTGTGAGGTGTGCAGTGTCTGGCTGAATGCTCTGTATATGTCACCTAATTTACCCCTTCCACAAACCTCTTTGACTTTGGAAAGAGAAGTTAGGTTAAATCTGTATACCTCAAATTCATACAATGCATATGGAATTGAGTCAGTAAGGGAGCCCAGGTCTGTCTGAATCCATAGCCACCCCATCCCTCATGCCTACCCCCTGCCCAGAAGATGAATTCAAAGTGTTAGTTAAATACAACAAAATGCAGAAAAGGAATTCAGGTCATCTCCTGGAATTTTAAGATTGGATTTGGCAGGCATACTACATTACCAAATTAAATGAACAATAATAGGTTAAAAAAATAAAATTGTATATGGCAGTAAGGGGCACAGAGTTCCTATTTGGTTTGGAAAGAAATTCTTCCAGAGTTAATTGTGTAAGTGAAATAATAGGAATAGGAATTGCAGATTCATCTGGGTGGCAATTAGGAAAAAAATACCAGTTAATGGAAAACCAGACAAGCACTTTCAATAAAGGTCAGGAATATAATAAAGGTCACTTCTAAAAACAGTTAACCGGCTTAGATATAGTGTCAGGAAGCCATAAAAGCCTAAGTTTGAAACTAGGAGATGAGAAAGTCAAAGTTTATTGCAGAAAAATTAAGTAGGAAGGGTAGAGTGAAAGAGAACTCCCCATCAAAAGAAGAGATGACTATCAAGAGATGAAAGAAGAAATTAATGAACCTAAGTTGTTCTCCACTGGTTAAGTCAAAATGTAAGTTTAATATTAATTCATGACACACCTTTTCTTACATATATAAAAGGGTATGTGTAAAACATAGCCATGCAGTTCACAAATTGAGAAGTTATGTATCATATATTGTAGTGATGTCTACTAACTCACATTCCCCTGCCTTCCTGACCCTGCACCCCCTGGAGCACCCCACCACCTCTTACACATCCTGGATCCTTAGTAGTATCCCCTGGTATGCAGTGATCCTCAATAGATACCTGTTATTTCTATGTGTTCTCTCATTTCTATTTGATACAGGAAAATTAAGAGTTGAAGGTCATGTAAGAGGATTTTAGGTACTTGATCAACGATTCACTAGCTCAGTAAAATAAATACATTTTGTTTCTATACCTGGGGTTGGAAAACTAAGAAATGGGGAATAAGTTGATATAATTCAGTTGCATTAGATTTTTCACATTATCAGAAATGTCTATTATTACTTGGCTTTTGATTACACATTTGTATTTCTATTCATTATCTTATTTTTAACCCAAGATGACCTGTTGGAAAACCTAACAGTTACTTTCCTATTTAAGAATTAACTTTACCAAAGTGATGCCAGACTTTGTTACCCAAGAGAACAGTGTTGATTTTTTGAAACTTTAATTGAAAGATAACATGCGTACAGGGAAGTGTATATACTGCTTTTTAATAAGCAAATATCTTCTGCTTATTGAACAGGTTCATGGAGAGTTGGTTTGTCCTGCTTCTTGCTCTTTAATAGATCATAATGTTCATTTCTGGGTTCTCCTAATGTGTATCTGCTAAAGAAAGCAAAAAGGGCAATGCAAATACTAAAATAAAATGAAAAAAGAATGTCATTTACATAGGACCTGCTGGGAGTATTGTATATTAGGTTTTTGTGTTCCACTCAGTGTTTGAAAGTCTTAACTTTTTGATTGAGAGGCTGCATCTGCTTCTAGAAACTGTTTTTAAAGAGTTATCTCAGTGAAGCTTTGAGAGTCTGTCCATAGATGCCCTTCTTCCCCGCCTCAACCTCCACTGAATCTAGGTGAGAAACGGATGTGAACTTAAAAACATAACTCAAACTGTTTACCCTTTTGGAGCATTTCTGCTGAATTAATTGCAGTGCACTCTTGGGGGCGTCCTTTTGTGGTGAAGCTGATGCTTCCATGAACCTTGGCTATTTTGCCAATTTATCATGTCTTTGTAATCTTAAACATATTAACAAATGAAACGCTGTTCGGTTTCTTCACTTGCTTTGAGGTATGTCAAGATAGTTTAGCAATCCACTTAGTCATCAAAATTCTATTTTGACTTGTCCACATAATCCTTTTAGTCTATTTTTAGATTTATTACGTGCTTTTCACATAGTTGATAAAAAGGCTTTCATTTAAGAAATTGTTTCCACATGACCCCAGAGGCCTCCTATTGTAGTTTAACAGTAGTTGAGATGTTGCATTGTTTGTTTGAACCTGCAAAGTGGAGTCAGTGGTGATATACCGGCACCCTAGCTTTAGAGCTGGGAGCGTCTCCGGGTGGTAATTTAACCTCTTCATTTTATTGTCAGTGCTGCCCAGAGAGTTGCAGCAACTTTCCCCAGCTGATTCCACTGGTCAGACAATGTATATTCTGGCTCCTGGGCCCTGCTCTTTGCCTCCATCAGACTGACACTTGAATTCCTGAAGAGATTGAGATCTTTGCCAAAGAAATGCCTTTTAAGTTGCTTTGCAGGAAAGCTACAAAGGAAGAGGTACCTTTGTCCCTAATGTGTTTGGTTTAAGCTTTCAAAGTGACGTTTATGGCCTTTTTTTCTCTTTGGGGTTGGGAAGAAGGCAGTGTTGAAGGAAAGAGAGAGACTCAGAAATACTATTGTTTAATCACTCAGTTGTGTCTGACTCTCTTGCGACACTATGGACTGTAGCCCACCAGGCTCCTCTACCCATGGGGATTCTCCAGGCAAGAATACTGGAGTGGATTGCCATTTCCTTCTCCAGGGGATCTTTCCAACCTAGGGGTAGAACTTGCATCTCCTGCAGATTGTTTACCACTGAGCCATCTGGGAGGCCCCCCAAATGCCTCTATGCTACTTAAAATGAGGAGAAAGGTGGGCTCTATTGGCACTACCTTTGTCAATTACAACAGATCCTGCAGCAGGTTCCTGTACAGATGGTGATGTGGCCACCAGGACCTGGGCCGCCTGTGGACCCTCACTTTCTCTTATCCGTCTTCTCCATCAGGACTCAGGGCTTTGCTTCCTCGCCAGTTCTCAACCTTGTCTTTATGCTGGACTGTTCTTACACATTCAGTGTGCACAGGTACCTTTTCTGCTGATTAAAGACATTCAGAAAGGAAAGAGAGAGAAATCTTTTAATATTCTATTCCAGAGTCCCCTATTAAAGTTGGTTCTTTTATATATCTGTCTATATATATCTTTGATTTTTAAATATTTTTAGTATTTCTTTGGATGTGGGCCATTTTTCTGTTTTTTTTTTTTTTTTTTTTATGGTTGCCCTGGTGGCTCAGACAGTAAAGAATCTGCCTGCAATGCAGGAGACCAGGGTTTGATTCCTGGGTTGGGAAGATTCCCTGGAAGAAGGAACGGCTACCCACTCCAGTATTCTTGCTGGAGAATCGCATGAAGAGGGGAGCCTGGCAGGCTATAGTCCATGGGGTCGCCAAGAGTGGGAACACGACTGAGTGACTAACACTTTCACTTTCATGAGGGATCGTAGCTCCCCAAACAGGGATCTAACCTGCATACCCTGCATTGGAAGGCAGTTATCCACTGGACTGTCAAGGAAGTCCCTATATATCTTTAATTTTAACTCTCTCCCTCTTTCTCGTGTCTGTTCCCTTTTCTGACATACTCTGCTTAGACAGTATATGTATAAGAAAGGCTGAGTGAATATAATATTGGAAGGAAGTGAATATAATTTTGATAAATTGCTTTCAATTTCGTGTATGTGACTGAGCTCCTTATGAAGATCCCCCTTGGAGGTGTGTACTCTGTGCTGTGTAGCATATAGCAGTCTTGCCTTTAATACAGTGAACACTCCTGGTTTTGACTCTTTCAGGTGACTTCCAAAGACTCAAGACATGTATTGAAATGAGTCCCAAATTAGGGTCAAGT
>SJYT01062469.1:216762-256781 GCA_006410635.1 Cephalophus harveyi | reverse complement strand
TGGGGGAGTGGGGACTTAGTTCCTATGAACCAGCAGACACCCACCCACAACCCTCTGCACCTGAACGAACGGGCTTTGGAGAGCATGCTTTGTTCTAAGCACCTACTCCCCTCAAGTAATATGTTTTTGTTTGTGAGAGTGGCCCAGAAAAAAAAAAACCCTGTGATTTGTTGGTAAACTTAGGGACTCATTAAAATCTTGCTATGTAGCCTTTCCCTTATTAATGTCAATGTGCTCAATACATGGTCCACGCATGATCAGTTCTTTGTCTATTGGCTTTGTCTTCCTGGGAAGCAAAACAGTGCTTTTCAGCTCTGGCTGCTGCTCCTTGGGAATCGTGTTGGATTCTGTAGATTTGGCCTTGGGCCCACATATCTGTAGAGTTAAAAGCTCCCTTGGCGATTCTGATGTTCAGCTATGGTTAAAACTCATTGAAATAGACTAGAGCATGCACTTCCAAAAGTTCAGGGAAAGTACAGCCCTACTCGGCAAAGTTATTCTGCAGGAACAGGTAAGGAGGCAAAAGGGCACCTCCCCTCCCGTCCCCAAGAGCCAGGGAGAGATTTGAGAAGCCCAGCTGAACCGGCAGTCTCGGGCCACCAGAAGTTAAGTTTTTAGGGATTTAGCTCTGTTTGGGCTCCTTCTCCCAGTCCACATTTGATGCTCACCTTATCCTGGAATAGTTGTGAATGGGAGTCCATTCTCTGCTACCAAAGAACAAGTATATGTAGTGTCTTAGGAAAGCCTTTTTCTCGGTTCTATTGCCTGGAATCTGAGCAGCCAGGGTAGTGTGTTTCTCATGCTTTATTCCCATCCACCCTCCTTCCAGATAATAAATGTGATCAAATAAACTGAAATCCCCTCTCACCCCATCCTTGGAAATTTCCAGTATTCATTAGCATATCAAAGGCTGGGAAAGTCCTGTGGTTAACACAACGACAAAAAAACTTTTTAAAACTTAGAGTTAAATAAACTTATTTGCATTGGAAGAGACCTTTTGCTCCTCTACCTACAATTGAGCTCCCCTCCCCCGCCCTTAACACCAGTTTGAGAAAGACTGGCCAAGTCACTTTTTGATTCAGTAATTTACTGAGGGTTAATTTCTGACAGCTGAACCTCTTTTAAAAATCCCCTTTGAAGTTGGACTGAATTAACGAATGGAAGCCTTGCCAAAGCAGTTTACTAATTCATAACTATATCCCTCTGCTTTCTTTGTGTTGCTAAGTACTATAATCTTTGACCTGAAAGGAAGAATACTGCTAACAAGTAAATATTTAAAAGGCCATGAAGTATAATGTGTATAATGTGCATGAGTTTGTGCCTGGGGAACCCTTCTGCTTGATGAAAGCAGTGACTGACTTTTCATCTCCTAAATAGGCTGTTGTTTTACAGTAGATTGAAAGGAAGTATTTTAACTGCTACGGGTTAGATTTTTTTTAATTTTTATTTTTAGATTTAGTTAGCCATTGGCCTCACTGATTTGAAGGTGGTGTGTAATTCATAACTCCTGAGTGTGTTGGAACTCTGTATGAGTGAGTTAGCATTATTGTGAATGAATGAACTCTGTGCTACCAAAGACAACTTGGAACAGTGTGAGGAAACGGAAATGTGACTCACTGGTGGATTTGAAGAGTATCTAGGGGGCTTGCTAGCTTCAGAGCCAGCGCTGAGGCGTGGTTTTAAAGCAGGGGGAACCTGGATGGGGCGAGGAAACCAGGGTTCCAGTCCCTGGTTCCAGTCCCCCAGGGTTCAGCAGTGCCTCTGACTGGCTGGTGGCAGTGGCCGAATTTCCAACCTTCTCGGCCTTCATTCTGTCCGTAAGGGGAAGCAGGAATTATCTGTTGCTAGGATAACTGCCAGCCTCAAGACTTGATGATTCTTTGAGTTCTACAGATTTTCTGGTTTGTGTGGAAGTGGGTGTGTATGTTTTAATGGTCTTCAGATGGGATTCATCAAAGCTCCATGAAACAAATCTTTATTATTTTTAAAATTGGAAGTGAATTGCTGTGACAGAGCATGGTCAGGGGAGTCCACAACCGAGAATGAGGAAGCAAGTAAGCTTTGATTTATAAGGCTGTGGGCATCAGATTTCCTGTGGCTGTGGTATTTAGTATATAGAATGATGCATCTGTGATACTGTCAGAGAAAGGTTCATTATTGTCTACAGGCAGAAGTTTTGCTCTATCAGGATTTCTTTTCAAAAGCTATAAAATAGCACCTTGCTACCCTGTTCAATATGCCTAACTATGTTTTAAAAAATACTGAAGATCACCCTACTGAAATATATCCACATTTTTTATTAAGAATAGCAGTCTGATCTTTAGCAACATAGTTTTTGCAATTACTAGTGTATAAAAATAATCTTATGTCCTACTATGTTCACTGAATGACTTTCATGCAGGCTAGATTGATAGGTACATTGAAATACCAGCACTATGCGTGTTAGAAACTAGCTATGTATTCTTTAAAAGTGATAGTCTGACTTATCTAATGTTTTGGAGAGGGGGGATAGCAAAATATTCTGAGGTTTCTAATTACTTTAATTTTGGCTATGCGAATACATCAATTGTCATGGAATAATTGTGGAAACAATTACTGTCATGGAATAATTGAGACTGAGCAAGCTCTGAGAGTTAGTGATGGACAGGGAAGCCTGGCATACTGCAGTCCACGGGGTCGAAGAGTCAGACACGACTGAACAACTGAACTGAGTGAATTGTGGAAAAAGCTTATATTTTCAAATGATAACTTTCAAAGTTAATTCATATCTTCAAGTTTCTGTAATTTTATCCCCTTTTTTCCCCAGCAGCTTAAACCACAATGTAATATTTACTGCAGTGGATTTTTGCTTTTTTGATAAAGTGGTACCAATAGTCTCTTACCTATTCTTTTCTAATTATATTTTGCAAATTATTCTGTTCAAAAAGATACACCCGACAGTAATCCTTTCCTTTTATGTATTGACAGTGTCCTACAGTGCTATGTACTTGATTCATAACCCCACTAGGTGGCGCTATTATTATTCTTTGTTTTCTGTGTGTGGCTGGGTTCAGAGGCTTGCCCAAGATCAACTTGTCAATACGTATGTGTTGAAATCAAGATCAGAATCTGTCTCTGCCTAATTCAGATATTTGTGCCAACCCCCTCTCTGTGCCGTACCAGCATGTCTTGGGGTGGAGGGCAGGAAAGTGGTAAAACCTTGCTTCATACATGATCTATTCAGTAGATTTCTACTGAACACCCACAGACAACATTTTTTCTTTTCAAGGAACCATCATTGGATCATTGGTGGTCTGGAGAAGGGGCAGTGTGGCTGGTTAGACCTCAGTTACCTGTGGCAAATTAAGAAATCCCATATCAGTTTCATGGTGCTTGTGAGTTCTTGGTGGGAAGTGTAAATAAACTAAATATCTGCTTTGGCGGGGGTGGGGGGATTGGTCAGAAATGATGCCACCAAGGAAGGGGCACTGAGACGAATCTAGAAGGGGTCAGGTTGGCCTCTGCTAGGGGACCTAAAGCAGACTGAGAAGTCTGGGTTAGATTAGCCGTGGTGGCTCCTGAGAGGTGGGGGCTGTGGTTCAAGGCTGACGTGGCAGGACGTGGAGACCAGACTGACCAGCTCAGATGGATCAAACTAAGCTGGGAGCTGCGAGAATTTTCCTTAGGGCAAAAGGGAGAAGGGAAGAGGGACCTTGACTGTTGCTTTATTTTATTTTAAAAAATTATTTATATATGACTGTGCTGGGTCTTCGCTGTTGCTCCCTAGCTTTCTCTAATTACGGCAGCCTGGGGCTACTCTCTGCTTGTGGTGCCAGGGCTTCTCATTGCGGTAGCTTCTCGTTGCAGAGCACAGGCTCTGCAGTAGTTGTGGCCAGCGAGTTTAGTTGCCCCGTGGCATGTGGAATCTTCCCGGACCAGGGACTGAACCCGTGTCCCTTGCATTGCAAAGCAGATTAACCTCTGGACCATCAAGGAGGTCTGGCTCTTGCTTTATTTAAAAGGAGGTTATCTTTGAGTCTGGGTATGAAGGTAGGAAGGAGTGAGGTTTAAAGGAAAACCTAATGGTCTGGAACAACAGGGGCGATGTGCAGAGTAAGTGCAGAAACGCTGCCGAAAGATGAGGGCCCAGTGGAGGCGGGCGGTCCAACTTGTGGTCAGGCGTTTCCCCCTTTTACGAGGTGTTAGGGACTAACAGGATGAGAGTGAGCACCAAGTTACAGGGCTGTCTCTTATACACATCTAGATGTGTATAAGAGACAGGGGAAAGAGAGCTAAAGGGGAGTGGACCTGTGGATACATGCACACGGACTCACTTTGCTGCACAGCAGAAATAACATTGTAAAGCAATTATAGTACAGTAAACTCTCTTGAAGTTTTAAAAAATTATGTAACAGACAACAAGACCTACTATGTATAGCACACAGAACTCTGCTATAGCAACCTAAATGGGAAAAGAATTTGAAATATATATATATATGTAATGTATAACTGAATCATTTGCTGTACACCTGAAACTTAACAGTATTAACTATACTCCAATATAAAATAAAAGTTTTTTTTAAATACCATTACCTTGGGGATTAGGGCTTCAGCATTTGATTTTCTGGGACACAGACATTCAATTCATAGCACTATATCTGTCAAAGTGGCTGGTACTCAGGGCTTCAGGAGAGACCTTTATGAAAAGACAAGGCTAATTAAGATGTTAAGAGAAAAAGCAATGTCCCTGTCTCCTTAGAAATGGAGAAGTTATACTCTAAATAGTTAACATTCAGAAATTTTATAACTACATGAAAGACAAAAGGAGGTGGTCTCTCTTTCTAGTTAACTTTATATTTAAATTGACTTAGGGTCAGAATGACCATCATTTAAAAGTCTACAAATAAATGCTGGAGAGGGTATGGAGAAAAGGGAACCCTCCTACACTGCTGGTGGGAATGCAAGTTGGTACAGCCACTATGGAAGACAGTATGAAGGTTCCTCAGAAAGCTAAAAATAGAATTACCATATGATCCAGCAGTCTCACTCCTGGGAATATAATCCTGGACAAAACTATAATTCACAAAGATATGTGCATTCCTATGTTCCTAACAGCACTATTCACAATAACAAAACATGGAAATAACAAATGTCCATCAGCAGATGAATGGATAAAGAAGATGTGGCACATATACATATATAATGAAATACTTGGCCATAAAAAACGATGAAATGCCATTTACAACAACATGGATGCAAATGGAGATTATCAATACTAAATGAAGTAAGTCAGAAAAATACCATATGACATCACTTATATGTGGAGTCTTAAAATATGACACAAATAAATCTACCTACAAAACAGAACAGACTCGGACATAGAGAACAGACTGTGGTTGCCTAGTGTGTTGGCAGATGGGAGGGAAGGCCTGGGAGCTTGGGGTTGGTAGATGCAAGCTACTATATTTAAAACAACAGTGTCCTAATGTATAACAAGGGAACTATAGTCAATATCCTGTGATAAACAATAATGGAAAAGAATACTAAAAAAGAATGTGTGTATGTATATAACTGAGTCATTTTGCTTGAAGAAAGTAGGGAAAACCACTAGGGCATTTAGGTATGACCTAAATCAAATCCCTTATAAGTATACAGTGGAGGTGACAAATAGATTTCAAGGGATTAGATCTGGTAGAGTGCCTGAAGAACTGTGGACAGAGATTCTTAGTTCCTGTATACCAGTATACAGGACGCAGTGATCAAAACCATCCCCAATAAAAAGAAATGCAAGAAGGCAAAGTGGTTGTGTGAGGAGGCTTTACCAATAGCTGAGAAAAGAGAAATGAAAGGCAAAGGAGAAAGGGAAAGATATACCCAACTGAATGCAGAGTTCCAGAGAACAGCAAGAATAGTTTTTTTTTTTTTTAAAAAAGGGGCTTTTTAAGTGAACAATGCAAGACTAGAGATATCTTCAAGAAAATTAAGAGATTCCAAGTTTACAGGGGGCTGAGGAGGAGGGAGGGCTTGGGGGTGGGGGAGGAGGGGCCGTCCTGACTCCAGACAGACCCTGTGCTGAGGAGCAGAGCATGGGGAGGGGGGAGGCATTTTATTGTTTGTCCATTTGAGGGAGGGAAAAGCAGGCTCTAGAAAAAGAGATTGGAAGTGCCAGGTGACAAATGCATTCATGCTGCGGATGGTGGCCCAGGAGCCAGGAGTGAACCAGGAGAGGGAAGATGGGTTATGGGAAGGAGGTTTTGCAGTGAAAAAGAGAAACAGGGAGGTGGGGAGTTGGGGATGAGGAGTCTGGCAGGTCCCCCCCTGAAGGGGAGGCTTGCTGGGCAGCTGTGGGGGCCCCACCCTGTACTGAGCAGTGAGGTTCATCAGCCTTACCCAGCCAGGTGTTGCCCACCCTGACCTGTAGCTCCCCTCCAGGGAGTTAGTACACAGCCAGTGATCCCCAAACTTGTCTGATAAGCCCCCAGGTGCTTCCCTGGCTATTTCTAGCGAGGTTTCTGTGTGTCTGGGATGGGGCCCTGGGGTCTGTATTTTAATAAACATCCTGCAGGCCATGCCAATAGGCAGCTGAGTTTGGGAAACACTGACATGGATTCTGGGGTGTCCTAAAGGCTGGACAGTGTCCTCTGTGATATTTTTTCTGGAGCTCCACAAGCCATGGCTTGTGTAAGTACAAAGACACTTCAGAATTTTAACCTGTAGGTTATTGAAGTGAATGGATACTTGACTGTTTCCATCTTATAAAATACCCTCAGGTTTTTGAGTTTTATGCAGGATTCTTTGTTGCTAAAAGCTTTGACCAATGTCTGAATACTACAAGTACTCCGTCCTTGAATTTACCCAAGCCTAGGGCTTCCTGGATGACTCATGGTAAAGAATCCGCTTGCAGTGCAGGGGATGCAGGAGTCGAGGGTTCAATCACTGAGTCAGAAAGATCCCCTGGAGAAGGAAATGGCAACCCATTCCAGTACTCTTGCCTGGAAAATCCCATGGACAGAGAAGCCTGGCGTGTCCTGAGTTGGACGTGATATAGCACGCACACATCTGCTTCTTGAGGCTTTAGGGAAGATGGATTATTCTCTTCTGCCACCTGCTGGTCAACAACATGCAAACCATATCGGGTTTTGAGGGTGGCTCCAGCCTCAAAATTTCAAACATGATTTTCAGTAGAGCATAGTTGAAGCAAAAAGTCTTCTAATAAGGCCATCTGCTCTGAATTAAATCTTGTACACTTAATGTTGCAAATCTGACAAAGTTAATTTCCTCTTCTCACTGGAGCCTTTTTTCTAGCCCAGATGTTAAAAGACTAATAACAACAGCACATTCTGAGAGATCAGTTAACCTGTGTTCATCTCAGAAAGAATAGTTTTTTATGCCTCGTGTCTGTTTTATGGACATATGATTCCGGCAGTTCAAAACCGTGATGAAGACAGATGGGATCCAGGCTCCCGAGTGTTGGAAGGGTATGATCTTGGAAAATTTCTTTACCTCTCTTAAGAGCAGTTTATTTCCAGTGCAGTTGCATCGTCATTATGATCATTATTTTGAACTGTGCCTGACTCTAGGTCGCGTCTTTGCCAATGACCTGACAGTTACTTTCTGAAAATGTTCTGGAGTATCTCAGCTAATGCTACAGTGTTGTACACAGGCTCTCCAGATTCTTTGTTTCCTCCTCTAGAAGATGAAAGTGTGTGACAGAATAATCTCTGAGATCTCCTTTGGTCCCAGACTCCTGTAACTCAATCTGCATGAGTAGAAGACTTAGCTTTCCTAGTGACTGGAAGGCAGTGTCTGTTCTTGATCCTTCAGATGGGTTCCCCCTCCCCACCACAGCCCCCAGGCCCTGTTACACTGATGCTGTCTAGGAGCTTTGGAGGAGGCTAGCTTATGCTTTGCCTCTAATGCTCTTTTAAACATTTTAAAAAGTGCGAATTGGAAAAATGACAGGCTTCTTCATTTTATTCCTTTAAATATTATCAGTTGAAACACAGAATTCGCATTTCACTTAGCTCTATCTGTGAACCAAAGGTAAACATTCTCAAAGATGGATGTTTCTTAATTCGAGGTAGGGGGCATATGTTACATAGATCAAAATGTTTGATGGCCTAGCCCTGCTCAGAGAGACACAGGATGGGTCAGGCCCATCAGAAACTCTATTAGTGCCTTGATTCTCTACTGTGGGGGAGTATCAGAATCGTCTTTTTATAAAAGATTCTTATCCAGTAGGTCACCTGTAGGTTGGATCTAGGGCTTTTTGTTTGGCACTTATGTTTTTAAAAAGTGAATACAGTTTCACCTGAGCCTGATCCACCCTGTGTTTCTTTGAGCAATGCTAGGCCATCAGACATTCGGAGACATTTAGGATCCCAGACACTGTGCTCAACTCTGGACCCTGGACACCCACAGACGCTTACCAGTCATTCCCTCTGTCCTCACCCACTTCCGCCTTTACTAGGCTGGTGGCAAAACATCTTACTAGGCTGTTGATTCCTTAATTATACTTAGTATGAGACTATGCCTTAGATGGTCAATTATATTTTAAACTTTCCTCACACTTCATTGTAATCTCATTTTGTAAAGGGTATTTTTTTTTTTTTTTTTTTAGTCCAACTCTCACATCCATACATGACCACAGGAAAAACCATAGCCTTGACTAAACGGACCTTAGTCGGCAAAGTAATGTCTCTGCTTTTGAATGTGCTGTCTAGGTTGGTCATAACTTTTCTTCCAAGGGGTAAGCGTCTTTTAATTTCATGGCTGCAGTCACCATCAGCAGTGATTTTGTAGCCCCCAGAAATAAAGTCTGACACTGTTTCCACTGTTTCCCCATCTATTTCCCATGAAGTGATGGGACTGGATGCCATGATCTTTGTTTTCTGAATGTTGAGCTTTAAGCCAACTTTTTCGCTCTCTTCTTTCACTTTCATCGAGGCTCTTTAGCTCCTCTTCACTTTCTGCCATAAGGGTGGTGTCATCTGCATATCTGAGGTTATTGATATGTCTCCCGGCAATCTTGATTCCAGCTTGTGTTTCTTCCAGTCCAGCATTTCTCATGATGTACTCTGCATAGAAGTTAAATAAGCAGGGTGACAATATACAGCCTTGACGTACTCCTTTTGCTATTTGGAACCAGTCTGTTGTTCCATGTCCAGTTCTAACTGTTGCTTCCTGACCTGCATACAGATTTCTCAAGAGGCAGGTCAGGTGGTCTGGTATGCCCATCTCTCTCAGAATTTTCCACAGTTTATTGTGATCCACACAGTCAAAGGCTTTGGCATAGTCAATAAAGCAGAAATAGATGTTTTTCTGGAACTGTCTTGCTTTTTCCATGATCCGACGGATGTTGGCAATTTGATCTCTGGTTCCTCTGCCTTTTCTAAAATCAGCTTGAACATCAGGAAGTTCACGGTTCATGTATTGCTGAAGCCTACTATAATTTCTAGGGTCTGACTAACCAGTATTGCACTATATGATTAATTAAAGGTTATGTGACACTGTTAACTTTTTTCCCCTTATTTGGAATTGTAATTGCTTTTAGCCAAGCACTTTCTTATCAACTATAACCAATAATGTGTGTTTTATGGAACCATACAGTAACTGGTACTTTTTTTCTGTATTCATTCCCCTGCCCTGGCAACAAACTAAACTTTAGAAAATGCTGGAACACATTTTGAGTGTGTGCATTCATGTGCGGAGAAGGCAATGGCAACCCACTCCAGTACTCTTGCCTGGAAAATCCCATGGACGGAGTAGCCTGGAAGGCTGCAGTCCATGGGGTCGCTGAGCGTCGGACACAACTGAGCGACTTCGCTTTCACTTTTCCCTTTTCTGCTTTGGAGAAGAAAGTGGCAACCCACTCCAGTGTTCTTGCCTGGAGAATCCCAGGGACGGGGGAGCCTGGTGGGCTGCCGTCTATGGGGTCGCACAGAGTCGGACACGACTGAAGTGACTTAGCAGCAGCAGCATTCATGTGCATATGTGATAATGAAATTAGATTATTTTTTAGCTATTTTAGACAACTGTTATTACTTATGAGGTAAGGTAGCTACACCTGTGCTATTTTTGTAGTGTTTCCTTTTAACCTATAAGGATTTCACGCTTTTCTTCAAGCCATTCATTGTCTCATATCATTTGGGAAGAGAGATGAGCCTAGCAACCATGAAAGCAAGCTCCAGGAGCTGGTGATGGACAGGGAAGCCTGGTGTGCTGCAGTCCATGGGGTCACAAAGAGTCGGACACGACTGAATGACTGAACTGAACCGTGAAAGTGACTAAGGTGCAGTTCCTTGAGAATTTTCTCGGTAGGTGAAGCTGGCATGCTTGATGTTGAGTGAACTGTCTCTCTCATGGCAGTGTGGCCCTCTGTTGCAGCTCACCATCTCCTCCCTCAATATGCAGCCACAATCTTCATCTCTTGCTTCTGGACTTAACCAGGCATCTCCACTTGAGTACCGGCCACCTCTACTTTAGGTCCCATAAGATCAACAGTTACCTCTCTGCTGCTGCTGCAGATGAAAATAACCTACCAATTAACAAGGGCTAACGTTGGGCTTCTATGGTGGCTCAGATGGTAAAGAATCTGCCTGTGATGCCGGAACCTGCGAAGTGGGAGACCAGGGTTTTATCCCTGGGTCAGGAGGATCCCCTGGAGAAGGGAATGGCTACCCACTCCAGTGTTCTTGCCTGGAGAATCCCATGGACAGAAGAGTCTGCCAGGCTACAGTCCATGTGGTCACAAAGAGTCGGGCACGACTGAGGGACTGACACTTTCCCTTTTCACTAATGAGGCCAGTCAGTTTTCAGGATCCCTGGTGTCTTTGTCTTGCAGGGGGTTAAGCCTGAACGAGAACTGAGGGCGTCACTCACTTGGGGGCCTTTTGAGGAAGCCCTGTTGCAGTTGTCTGTGTGTTTCAAGGAAACAGCAGAGTGGCTGGGTTGGGAGGGGGGAGATTAGAAGGGGAAGTCTATAACTAACACCTTCGTTTGTGCTGGCCAGTCTCTATCCACCCACTCCAGTCTGCCATCAGTGACAAGGGTCTAGTGTTTATTTTGTAGAAGTCCTTGATCCTTTATTGAAGTTCTTTGAATGGCGTTATCTTGGAGAAGTATATTATAGAAACAAAAGTTCTCTTGATTTAACACATCCGTTTTGACCCTGGGAAACAGGTGTTTCAACCAAAAATTTCTAAATGTCTTAAGTGTCTTTTAGGCCATTTGTTTTCTGAATTTCTCCTTATCAAAGTGAGTTTATTACTTAAGACCTTGACAAATGTGCTTATACAGGGATGGCCAAAGTCCTCATCATCAGATTGAATTGTCCTTCTCTAAGAAGCCTTTTTACTTGGAGATTTTGATGACTATAAAAACTGTTGAGCTGAATGAAGAGAAAAATCTTATGGAGTCATCATTATATGCTTTATTATGTGTTCATGTGTTCCGGAAGGCTTAAATTTATTAAACTTAAAAAAAAACAACAACAACACTTAAGCAATGAGTAAAATTTTAATAGATCTAGTGTAGAAGCTTAGAGATTGATTTTTAGACATACCCTGCTGTGAAGTGTTCCTTTAATGATCTGAACAAGATTGTAGGAAAATAATCAGGTGGACTGGTTCATGAGCAGTACCAGGTCCATGGTATCTTTACCTGCCATGCTTTTGGTTGCAGAGTGAGTGGAAAATATTAAATATTAACTGTTTTCTTAAAAATAACTTTAAGAATGATTTGCAATATAATTTATATAAGTTAACACACAAAACAGTACTGTCTTGTTAATGACTTTGGTAGTATGTAGAAAAAAATGTGGAAAATATATCTGTGAGTGATACACACCAAATTTAGAATGATATTACCACTGTAAGATGGGGATAGGGTCAAAATTTATCTGTACCATTCTATTTTTTAAAAACAAACACATATAGCCATATGTTAAGTATTGAATCTGTGTTGATTTCTTTCCTTTTCTTTAAGTCTAAAATATTTCTGCATGAGTATTAAACATTATGTGATTAAAAAATTTATAGTCTATGTTTGGCATACAAATTATGGAAAAACAGAAACAGCAAAGTAAAAAATTAAAAATTTGTTATACTATATCCTGGTTGTAATATCCACTGATAATTCTTCCTTCTTATCATCCTAGTCTGTTTTGTATCCATTTGGTATTATAACTATCCTTGTGGTATAATGTTTGTGCATTTTTAGTGAAATCATGAGTAGAGATTTGAATTCTGCTTATTTACTTGAATTGTGGTGTAATGGTGTTGAAACTAGTGATTTCTAAACTGTAACATGCATGAGACTCATTTAAATGTGGATTCCTAGTTTCCCCTCCAGAGGTATGAACTAAATAAGATCCAGCAGTGTGCATTTTAACAAGCCCTCCTGGCCTCCTAACTTCCCCCACCCAATCTAAGTTGATTCTGATACCAGAGTAATACCGACAGGAATATTTTGGGAAACACTGGTTTGAACTATTAGTGCTTGAGTGCCATTCCTACTTAAAAAAAAAATCCTGATCTCCTTTAGGATGGACTGGTAAACTGGCATATATTTAATAAGAAAGAATTGAATGTGATGACAAAGGGCATATAGTGACCAGTTCAGTTTAACAAGCATTGCTTTAGCCCTTACTTTATGTCGGGTATCATACACATGTTGGTCTTCCTGCTTGGGCAACTTACAGTTTTCCGTGGCAAATTCATGATTTCAGATGTGGTTGGGGGAAGAACAGCATCTGTCTTCATGGGATCCGATGGGAACCTGGCAGAGACAATAACTCAGTCTAATCCCTGAGGTCAGAAATGATGTCCTAGGAGTCTTTCACCCTCAGGAAAGTGCCAGCAGATGCTTGTGGTAGAGGAGATTCAGAAATAAGCATTCCCTCCTCCTCACTTGGCTTCCCATGAGGATCAGTGGTAAAGCATCCGCCTGCTAATGCAGGAGACACAGGAGATGTGGATTCGATCCCTGGTTTGAAAAGAGCCCTTGGAGGAGGAAAGGGCAACCCACTCCAGTACTCTTGCTTGAAAAATCACATAGACAGAGGAGCCTGGCGGGCTACGGTCCATCAGATTGCGAAGAGTTGGACATGACTGAGCATGCGTGTATCCTGTCACTTGCTCAGGAGTGTTATTGCCCCTCCCACGCCCAAGTTGGCTTGCTTTGGCTAACGAATGTTAGCAACCGTGATGCAGAAGCTGGCGCAGTTTAGCTTTGCTCTTTGGTGCTGTTGCCATGAGAAAGGTAAGCTTGAGCTGGCCTGCTGGTCCTAGGAGCAGGAGAGACACTTCAGGTTGTCCCTCGGGTGGCTTGCTTTCCCGGTGTGCCTGGGACTGCCCCCATTTTAAAATAAGTTCCATGAAATTTCTCAGTCTCACATACTAGAGTGGAGCCACCCTGAGTCGAGTCCAGCCTGGATTAGCTGGGCTCCAGATGACCACAGATTCATGAGAAGTTCTAAATGATTGCTTCTTTAGGCCATTGAGTTCCGGGGTGCCTTGTTATGACGCAGTTGTTAAGAGATATAGTGCCCAACAGACATTTGCTTATTTCGACTGAGACAGCTCCGGGCAGAAAATTTGAAGGACTTCCCTGGTGGCTCAGATGGTAAAGCATCTGCCTACAGTGCAGGAGACCTGGGTTCGATCCCTGGGTCAGGAAGATCCTCTGGAGAAGGAAATGGCAACCCACTCCAGTACTCTTGCCTGGAAAATCCCATAGACAGAGGAGCGTAGTAGGCTACAGTCCATGGGGTCTCAAAGAGTCGGACATGACTGAGTGACTTCACTTCACTTCAAAAGTTGAGCAGGTGAAAAAGATGAGAAGTGTTTCGGCACTTGAGGGCATGTAAGCATCAAGGGCCCAGGGACCTAGAGTATGGTGTGAGCTGGCTGTGGAGGGTAAACTTTAGGGGGCGGGGTGGCCCCATCCCCAGGGTATTGCAGTAGCCCGGGGAGACGCTCAAGGCCAGGGTAGGGAGTAGGACAGTCCTTGGCTCAAATTTCAAGCTTCCTACTCACTCGGTAGTCGTGGTTGAGGGTAGAGGGACACTTAGGCAAGTTACTTGATCACCTTTATCCTTGGTATCCACATCTATAAAACATGTATGATGTTGCACATTTCATAGGGTTTGTGTCAGAGGGAAGAAACTACCAGGAAAGTCTGTAATTTCTTCATTCTGACTCTCTACTTACCTGTCAAGCTGGCAGCAAATGATCCAGTTAGAACAATGTGCCTGAAAGCAAGGTGGGCATTGCTCCTGTCAGCTCACTAGTTTCAGAACTTTTCAAACTTTTCTTTCTCCCACTTTTTTTTTTTTTTTGAAGTATAATTGCTTTGCAAGCTTTCCCACCTTTTTTTTTTTTAAGATGTTTGAATTTCTCATTTATTTCTCACACATTTATCTGGTTCAATGAAATCACTGGAGATATCAACAATATTTAACACATGTTTAGCATGGAATGGTAGTATAATAAAGGATATAGATGAACTGGTAAAATGCTTAATTAAAAAAACCATATATTCAGTGTGCTTCATAGAGTCATAGTGAATATTCTTTAAAGACAGAACCAAATACAATAAACATTTTGGAAGGTCACTTAAGGTTGACTGAAAAACTCTTTGTCTTAAACATGTACCAGGAAAAACTGATGAAAAAAATTTTCCACTGCCACAAAGCAATTAAATTTACATCGTGGAACCGAGAAGGTCCCAGCCTGTCTGCATGGGTTATCAGGTAGAGTGTGAGTTATTTTTCCAATTTTGACTTGCTGTTGATTACCCTAGGTTTTGGGTAGGGCCATTGAGTACTGGAGTTCTGGTGGATGGAAGCAGTGTACATGTCCTTACAAATTAAGGAAAGTATATAGCCTAGCAGCTAATGACTGTCTTTCTTCTCAAAGTGAAGCATTATCTATGGATAATAGAAATTTATTATTAACTCTTTAATTCAGATTATATACATATATATGTCAGTTTACACATTTTACTTTTGCCTTTTAGAATTTAGTGATAAAAGAATGGAATTTAGTTATAAAGGTCAAATTATCTCTTTGACCTGAAACACGCTAAGATCAGAAGCAAGAGGTAGCATGGGAATGAGTAGATGGTTCTGTTGTTCACTCTTGTGACCAGGATTGGTTAGTGCTGGCTGTGTGTTAGGTACTGTCGGGGAGCTGCAGGGAAAGAGATGAGATCCCTGCCTTTAGCCTGCCAGGCCCCTCTGTCCATGGGATTTTCTGGGCAAGAATACTGGAGTGAGTTGCCCTTTCCCACTCCAGAAGATCTTCCTGACACAGGGATCGAACCAGGATCTCCCATATTGCAGGCAGGCTCTTTACCACTGAGCCACCAGGAAAGAGCTCAGGGAGCATCATCATCTAGTATTGTGCTAACTCAGAGATGTTTGAGGGCCCTACCTGAGTGCTTTGGGAATTTGGAATTTCAGACCCTATAACAAACTTGAATCAGACCCTGCATTTTAATAAGATTTCCTATAATTTTTGTGCCAGACAAAGTTTGTGAAGAATTGGTCGAGTAGGTAGAATGAAAAAATAAGGACCTGGAGAGGCCATAGGAGAGGTATAAAGAGATCATGACTAAGGTTTTTTTTTTTTTTTTTTTAATTTGGAATTTTACTTCAATTCCAGAGTAAGTTCATCCTTGGTCTTATTACATCAGAATAATTTCAGACTCAATGCTTAGTTTTAGGGGAGCTTCTCATATGAACTTCTTGGATGGGAACATTTGCTTGGTCAAGGTCAGGGCAAAGTGTATATTCTTGGTTATAGACTGCTTACCAAGCCCCTAACAGTCCACAGTACACATCAGTGACAGTACACATCAATGACAGTACCCATCAGTGACAGCTTCTGACCAGGGACAGCCCTTGCCCCCTTGCAGCACGCCACATCCCAGGGGACTGAGAGCAGTTATGGGCTGCCATATTGCTCCTGTATCAAGTGATCCTATGGGACCAATGACACTAAGGCTTCGTGTCAGGACTTTTCAGGGGGCCTTTTCAGACATGAAGACACTGAAAGGTGGGATTTAGGTTGTGATGATAGATAAATGCAAATGTTTGCATTTAATCTTTCCATTTGAGTAAACACTCTTAATTCCATGGAAAGGGACCTCTTGTGACTTTCACAGCTAGAGCTCAGTGAAAAGGCAATGCTTTTCTTTCTTGTAAATGGTGAAGCTGTGGGATATGAGGAGAACCCTGAAAATAGACCTCTCTCTCTGAATAGTTAATTGGCAATGTTTCATCTTCCCTGACTTCCTCCTTGAGTAAATCAGTTGCTTAATTCTGTAGGGAGTGGGAGGTGGACGAGGAAGGAGGATTTAGTGTACTGTGGGAGTTAGCTTGCTGTGGCCCTAGGGGCAATATGAGGTTTTCTTTTTGTTGTTAGTTATAAATGTCTGGGCTCAAACTGTTTACTTCTCCATGTTGAGATAAGGTTTCATTATTCTTGTGTACAGATTACCTCATAGACAGTTTGTGTTTGAACCTACTTTTCAATTATTTACGAGAGATGACAGTTGGAAAAGCTGCTGCACCCAGTTCTAGAAGCTGAAAGTCGCTGTTGGTCATCTGGGTGGCTCATGGGGTAATCCGATAGGGTACACACTTCACTGCTCCTACCCGGTCAGGGCTGCTTAGAACATGCCACACTCCTTGCTGTGGTGTATGGTTTTTTCACCTTTGTCTCTGTGCATAAGCCTTCTGTTTGTGCACCCCACTCCAGCCAAGCCAGTGCCCCCAACCCCCAACTCTGACCCTACAGCCCTGTTCTCCTTTGGATTCTGACATCAGGGTTCTGCCTCTCCTATTCTTCCTTCCAGGTTTGAAGGGGAGATGCAATATGGGGAAGAACATTTTGTATTCTATTATAAGTTAATCACTAAAGGGATGTTATGTTGCCTGTGAGCTTAAGTTATATGTAATGGCCCATCTCTGGGAACCATGCTTCCCTGATAATAAGCATTAAGCTAAAATACCTTTGTTTAGCTCACAGGAAACATCCTGACTAGGTCTACCTGTGAATGACTGCAGGGAGAAAGAAATGAACACATCCCCTCCGGAGGCTGATGGGAACCAGGAAGTGTTTGGCTTTACCCCTCCCCTTTTAGAATAAAAGGAGCCTGAATTCTAACTTGGGCAAGGTGGTTCTTTGGGGTATGAGCCCACCATCTTCTCAGTTTGCAGCCTTTCCGAATAAAGTCATTTTTCCTTGCTCCAACAGCTCGTCTCTCGATTATCGGCCTGTTGTGTGGGGCGTGGTATGAGCTTAGACTTCATAACAGAGGGTCAGGGCAGAAAAGGTACACATGGAAATTAAAAGTCTCAGTGTTTCTTTGTGGCCTTTGAGGCCAAAAAACTGATGGCACTTGAAATTAGTTCCCACTCTAGGCTGGCGTTTTAATGCAGATGGCAGGGGGAGCAATTACATGCCTGACTGAGTTGAGAGGTTTGTCTAATCCTATATCCTGTCATGTTTAACAACTTTTATGAAATAAAAAACTTCCATTTGAGCTAAATTCCTCTTTAAAGTTGTCAGTATATATCGAAACATGAAGTACGGTGTCTTTTGGCAAGGACTTTCCAAACGTATTCAGTCTATCCCTTTGACTCATGCTGGAAATATAAATAAATCTTTCCAAATTAAGGGGTATTTGACTCAGGAATTCTCAAAGAAGATGATTCTAGAACTTTCCTTAGTAACACATTCTGGTGTCTCCCAGTTTTTATAGTTATTAATAACTTTTCGTTAATGTATTACTTAAATCATTCATGAAATAATATAATTTCTTGTCCTTTTGTCAATAGCATTGGGTTAATTTCTCACCACCCTCAAGTGCTAAGAACTTAATATAAAACCAATAAATATAATAAACCAAATAAATATAAAAGCCAATAAATCATAAACCTGGTATAAGTTCACATGGAGGTCGTTATCCAGAGGCTGTTTTGATTTCGGATGCACACAGCAGTGATTGGCACCTTGCAGCAAATAAGTGAGCAGTAGCTGGAAGCAAGGTCTTAGTTTCCCAGACCTGACCACTGGCCATTTCAACCTTCAGGCTCCCATCTCACAAGTAAAAGGGCAAGGGTGCCAGCCAGGAGGCAGCTGTGACAGAGTCCTTCTCCTGAAGTTACGTATTTCTCTCCATGAGCACTCCTGACTCACATGAAACATATAATTTAGGCAAGTTTGTTCATCTGATTTCCTGATGCCTGAAGCTCAGCAGGGGCAAAGTGGTAGGAAAGGAACAGTTATTGGCACATATGATGGCAACAGAAGTTTCATGTCGACAGCCTGACAGTGAGTGGGGGTGATGGGAAGCACTTCACAGTCAGGAATGCAGATAAAATCTGTCCAGCATGTCTGTTTAAAAGGTCTGAGAAGAGTGTATTTTATTGTAGGCTTTCTTGGAAATAATAGTTAAGCTAAGATGTTTTTATTACATTGAAGATTATCGCTGAAGCTATTTGAAGAAACAGGCTATACTCTCAAAGTGGGAATTTTCCGCTGTGGGGTTATTGTTAAGATTAGCAGTAGTATACATGGTGTGCGTGGCTCAAAGTAGCCATGACCCCGATGTTTGAGGTGGGAGTAGTTTTGTATGGCCCTTGGCTTGATAGGTCCAGATAATGTGTGTGGTTCATCATAGTTGTGGCGTAAATAAAGCTTGAATGAATGGAAGAGCCTTCTAGGGCTTCCCAGGTGGTGCAGAGGTAAAGAATCTGCCTGCCAATGCAGGAGATGCAAGAGAATGAGTCGGGAAGATCCCCTGGAATAGGGAATGGCAACCCACTCCAGTATTCTTGCCTGAAAAATTCCACGGACAGAGGAGCCTGGAGGGCTACAGTTCATGGGTTCACAAAGAGTTGGACACCAGTGAGCACACGCACAACAGCTTTTTAAGCAATTCACTTATGTTTTTCTAAGCTAATTGGAGTACCTATCTAGTTGGAGTATCTATCTTGTGTCTGTTTGCGACCGCATGGACTATAGCCCACCAGGCTCCTCTGTCCATGGGATTCTCCAGGCAAGAACACTGGAGAGGGTTGCCATTCCATTCTCCAGGGAATCTTCCTGACCCAGGAATAGAACCCAGGTCTCCTGCATCTCAGGCAGATTCTTTACCATCTGAGGCAGTGAAGAATCCACCTATCTAAAATGAAGAGTTAAAATGCAAGTATTTCCTCCAAAGCTGGTTTAGGTCATTGTATTTTATTTTGATCATAGGGGAACTCTGATCCAGTTGTAAAAGTAATTAATTTATTTGACCTCCTTTTAGTTAAGTGAAGATAATAATAATCAAGGCTCAGTCTAACAGAATAGTTAATAGATGGAGAATTGGTTATATGCAAGCATATCCATTGGTCTTGTGAATAATGGGAAACCTTTAAGTTTCTTGGAAGTTCTGCATAAGTATGTGCTTAATTTGAGGGAGGGTCGTGAGTCTAGTCCTTGAATGGACCAGTTTTCCTTCCTGGTTGCTTGGAGGTGAATATTCCTCTGCGTCTTCCCAGATGAGTGGAGAAACAGGAGGCGCTGGAGGAAGACACACCAGTTGCTGATGACACCAGTTCATCTATGCTATTGCATGTGTGTGTGTGTACACTTGGAGGACGCCAGGCTGGGGAAAATGTTCAGCAGTACTTCCTGAATATACAGCCCAGCACAAGGTTAATTTCAGGGCTTATGTGTTTCTGTGTTAAAACTGTTAACCGTAGGACGTAAACATCAATGCGGAAACCACTGTGTTCCTTGTTTGGGGTCCATGGATCCTTAATGAATAAATAACCTGAATGTCAGAGGGTCCTCTGTGCCAACGGTAAGCAGCATTTGGGATGTTTTGTATTTTCTGGCCCAGTGGTTTTCTGTGTGTGTGTGTTTTTTTTTTTTTTTTTTTGCTATTTTGAGTTTCTCAGAGTCTTTGACTTGAAAAGAACATTGAATATTTGAACTGTGATGTTAGCCACTGTTGCCATGTATAGTTATATCATTTTTTACCCTTATAGTAGTGATCAAAGTGGAGGTCTCATTTCTGTGAGTGACACTGGTGTGTTACATATGTTCTCTGAACCTGAATTTCTCCATCAGTAGATTGAGAGATTTAAACGACATGATTTCTTGAGGACACTTTGAGCTTTTGTACTGAGTCCATGTTTTTGCTGCCTGGATTGTTCTGTAGCTTTGCCCTTGAGTCTTAGCCCCTGTTCCCTGCCATGGTTTCCACGGTAGTATGAGCTGTCCATCCACAGAACACTTGGCAGCTGTTCGGTGTTTTTTTTCTATAAATGTTCCAATCCTGTTAAGCGTGTAGAGCCTTTTTCTTACCATCTCAGTTAATTGCAATAGATGTATGATGCAAAATCCTGCTTTTATTAATTTCAGTCAAGATTGGTTTTCTATTGCAGTTTGTTAGCTTTATTTGCTTAATGCCCAATGCTAAGTACAGGAAGGGGGTTCTCGGGTGGCTCCGTGGTAAAGAATCCACCTGTGATGCAGGAGATGCAGCTTTGATCCCTGGGCGGGGAAGATCCCCTGGAGGGGGAAATGGCAACCTGTTCCACTGTTCTTCCCTGGAAAATTGCATGGACAGAGGCGCCTGGCGGGCTACAGTCCTTGGGATCACAAAAGAGTTGAACACAACTGAGCAAATAAACAAGTACAGGAGAATGAGATATGGTCCCAGTTTTCTATGTGTCCTTACTCTGAATGACTCTTTTGGGAGAGGATACTGACCCAAGTCTCTATGATAGAAAGTTGCAGAAATTCTTCACACCCCTAGGATTGTGTAATTATGCTGGCCTTAGGTGAAATGCTGCACCCTAATGCATTCCAACATGTGGCTCTAGATATTTTGCATGCTCTGATTAAGATTTACAAAGGGCTCGAGCCTGCAGCTAATTGTTACCAGCGTAGCTCTCAGATGATAGTTCTCTGTGATAGGATGACCATTCAAAGAGGAGAGGAATGACACCCAGGGGCTGCTGGTGGCGAAGCAGAGGTGGCTCATCAGTCCCACACTCTGGCTGCTGGTGGAAAACGGGAGAGGCCAAGACAGGTGCAGAAATGGTTGCACTTCATTGAAAGCTGCAAGTGACATCACAGCTTGGTCAGTTTCATTCCCTTTGGAAGTAGATGATGAGTTCTTAAATCCATTTAGGAATGCTGATGAGATTTAACTACATAATCTTTGAAGGCACCTCCTAAAAAATCCCACTTCCAGAAGTGGTCTGATGATAATCCAGTTTTTGCTTTAAAAAATTTGTCTGGAAGTCTGTATTCTACACAGACTTTCATTTTCATAGCTTTGCTGGAGTTCAGAAGTTAGAGCTCCCTCTGAAGTGTTGGCTGCGGGGAGGCGGGGTTTTCTGTCTCCAATGAGGTGGCTTCAGTGTCCGGAAAAGCCTATCGCCTTTCACAGGAGCGCTTACTCTGTAATCCAAGCAATAGCCACGCAGCCTGTTTTATTGTTTGTGGAGTCCTGTGGTTCCTGGGCGCTTCACAGACGGGAAGGAGGGCAAGTGGGGGATTTACGACTCTGCACTGAGCTGGGGCCAGTGAGCCGAACTCTTTGATTTCTCCCAAGTCACCTGTGTGGGTGAACTTTAAACTAGGTACCTGAGTTGACGCTGAATCTTTTTCTCCAGCCTGAGGATTTCCTTCTGTCTGCAGCAGACGGCTGGCTTTCTGCCTGAGTGGGGAAAGATGCCTGGAGGAATAGGATTACAGTACGGGATGCTAGGTACACACCAAAGAGGCGGAGTGCCTTGGTCCTGCTCTTCGCCAAGTCCTGACAAGCGTTCCTGAAATGAACGTTTTGCTTCTTTTTTAAAATTATACTTTTAGTCATTTTTATTGGGTGGGGGGAGACTGTGGATATTCTTGATCTTTAAACCAAGTACCACAATGTGAAAAAACATTTTCCCCCTAACCTCTCATTTCCCTTTTTTTTTTTTTTTGTAATTGGATGACACAGAAGCAGTCTTTCTGCAGATTCAGACTCTCAATATTGTCTGACTAAGTAGCAAGGAGGAGGTTCGTGGAAAAGACCTGGGACAATTTGAAAAAACGAGGGTTTTGTTGGCTGGATTGACCTTTCTCTGTAGTCGACTTTGATGTGAAAGAAGATGAAAAAGGAAGTCTCTTCAGGTACCTTTAGACTCAAGTCAAACCCAGGATCCCTCTCACGTGCTGTGAGTTGGATAAATTTCTCCTCCTTGTCCAGGCAAACAAAGAGGCTGTTTCGCAGTGATGGGGAGCTGTCGGTCTGTGGGCAGCAGGTGGAAGCAGATGATGAAAACTGGACCTACAGAACCCAGCCCAGAAAAGGTGACTTGACCTTTTTTTTTTTTAATTTACACGTTTTTAGAAGTTTGCTCTGTACAGTTCTTTGTTTCTATCACTGATTTCCGTTCACAGTTTTTGGCCCCTTTCGGAGTTTTTGTGGTGTTTTTGTGTTGGAATTCAGTGTCAGTCATTTGTGTACGTGTCTAAAGTAAAAATACTCCTTCAACTAGATTCAACTTGAGACCGTGTCCTTCTCAGAAGGATAAAATAGCTGTTATGTGTCCCTAGCACTTTGTCCCCCTCCCCCCCACCTTCCGCACACTCATGTGACTTGTGCAAAGTTCAATGGTAAGCTACTATCCTGGGAGGAATCGTCTGCTCTTTACAACAACTGAAAGTTAGGATATGGAGCTCTTTTCTAAAACAGTGCACTGAGAAAACTTTGGGAATTGTGGGTAGACTTTCTGCATATTTCTTTAAGACAACTGAATTACCTGAACGCTTGAATGAACAGGTGCTGGGGTGACACCAAGGAAATGAACACACAAAGCACTAACCCTTGATATCGTGTCCAAAAGGAGTTTTTGGATTTCTTTCAAGTTCCTTTTCAGACCAGTGCTAGTTTCTGTTCTCAGGTTTAACGTGTTTTGCCTTCTTCAAGGTGAAGAAAAATATCAGTCCTGGCGGAAAAGAGGGGAACTATTTCAATATTTCTTAAACACACCCCTGTTTTATATTTAGAATTTCTGAGGTCTTCCTCTTAGAATGTTTACTGGAGAGACTGAATTGTTAGGCTCTAAGATGGTTTCTCCATTCAGAGCAGTGGCACAGCCCAGTGGGGGAGTGCTATTTAAGGCTTACAAAGGAACCTCATCCAGACATTCCGCGTGATTGTGTTTTCCCTGTTTATCACATTCTTCCCGTGCCAAGAGAAACCTCGCTAAAACCTTTCAGAGACCTGTCATCCCCCTTCTTTTGGGAAACGAAACTGCTGAAATGTGAGAGAATCAACTAAGTTAAATATGAGCTTATGGGGACAGTAATTATATTCCATGGACTGGAAATTAAACGCACCATCTTCATGGATAATGTAGGTTAAGCCATTTGCTCTTGTCTGTTAAACTATGGCTCAGGAGGGACAAGTTAATGCTCTTTGAAGATGTCAGTTGTTTATTATGTCAAGAAGGTGGTCCACAGTGGCCTGGTAATACTGAGCCACAGTATGATGTTTTTAGTTCAGATGGTGTATAAATTGCCTGGTGTAGAAAAGGCATTTATACTTTCTGGCTGGAGTTGTATAGTTTAGTAAGTCCACGAACTTTACTTTTTCTAAATCAGGAATAAGCTGTGGTTTTGGTAAATGGGTGGGTTGTAATGTTCGAAGGGTGGATACAGTAGTGCTGTGGTTGCGAGAGGGTGCAGTTTTAATTCCTCTGGGCTTTGCCAGAGGTGGTGGTTTTATGACTTGTTTTGTTTTAAATCAACCGCTGTCAAGTTTCTATTAAAGATTGTGTACATGTGAGCACGCGGCTTTAGGATTTCTGTCATAGATGCTCCATCTAAATTAACACTAAAGGGAAAGAAACTGTGAATTTACATGGATTAGTTTTGGTTGGGAAATGAAGCAAATACTGTACACTTGACTTGTAAAAAATAAAGAAGTCATTGTAAAGACCAGAGTGATTTGTGGAAGGAGGACTTGTTTATGTAAGAAAACAAAAGATTGTGCCCTTTATCCCTTACTGTAATGGGGAATTCTGTAGCCTTTTGAAGATAAATGGTGACATAATACAGTGTGTACATTTATACGGAGCTTAGAAATAATTGGACGTGGATAACATTATCACTTTGACTTGCAGTTATGGGGACATCCTTAAAAAGCTGCCTATAGATCAGAATTCATGGTCTTGGATTCTATTTTTACATTTGACTTGCAAAAGAAAATTGGCTCCCAACTTTGACATGTTGCCTCAGGAGCATTATAACAGTTGATCTTTATTCTGCATAATTCTTTCCTTTGGAGAAACATGAAATGACTTTTGTTTATCCTTAGAGATCAAAAGAGGGAATATCTTTCAGAAAAGTTATAGAGGGTTGAAGTTTTGGTTTAGTTTTTATTGTTTTGTTTTATTTTTTTAGGAGCATCAAATAAGCTAGAGGTCTGACAAGGATTATTAGTCAGTGCCAAGAGTACCCAATGGCCATATTAGGATTTGTTTGCAAATAAATATATATTGAAGACATATTGGTCTGATGGGGATTGGGTAGCATCTTTCTTTTGTATCTGTCTGCCTAGACCTCATGCATCTGAATCCACTTCCTTTCACCCTGCTCCCTAACCCCCTGACCTTATTTTAACATTTTTGTGATTTACACGTCTCTAAAAACCTGATCTTCATCTTCTCCTCTGCAGACATATACTGCCATCAAGCAGTGACAGCCAGAGGTAGGGCAGTGCAGCTTAGCAGGTCTTCCTCAAGTCAGTGGTCCTGTCTGTGTTCTTCCCCTGTCCCCACCCCCAAGGGATCTGTCCGATGGGCTGATGGGGTGTCCGGTTCTGCAGGCTCTCTCCCTCCCATCCACCAGCTGCTGCTAGGTCAGAGTGCTTGCCCTGCTCTCTGCCTACTTCTCCAGGTCACATTGCTTTGCTCAATTAGCCTACTGAATCACCACTATCAGTGGTGTTTCAGTGATATGTTGAATAAGATGCACATTCACTTTATTAAACAGTTCTTTCAAATTTTGTTTTTGTGCTTTTTATAGTGAATCTCCGTATTAGATTGCTTATCAATAACACCAGAATAAAGTGTTTAAGTGGTTACCCTGTGGCTGTCTATCAGTGCACAGTCCCATCACTTTATAATCCATTGCTACTGATTATATTCAAGAAGCTAAGGATAAAATTCTTGAGCCTAAAAAAGTAACTAGAAGATACTTATTGATATGTCTGAAGCAATCACAAGTAAGGACCTTTCTGCTTTCTCATGTTCTAGCACATGACAAGTTTCAAAACTCTCTTGTATTGACATTGGTACTCCGGAAGGTAAAAATGAATTGAGTAACAGTAGTGACCCATCCTTATAGTCTTTAGGTGATGTGATCCACTATAACAGCAGATGATATTTTGACTTAATTAGCCATGATAATCAAGAGTTCGAATCAGTGTCCTTTAGAATATTAATGAACCATGCGCTGTTTTACTAGATGCCCGTGTAGTCAAAAAGTAGAAGTTAGTTGTAAATGAGACAAGCTGTTGCTTTTCTTGTGGAGTTGTGAGAGAATTTAGAAGGCATTTTCATTGAAGATCATGTGTAGGATACAGAGAAATAGAAACACACGTCCCCTGAAGTCATGGAGTTCATACTTCAGGGGAGAAGTGAATAAGGCATCTAATGGAGAATTAAAGAGAAAATGCAGGAGAATTGTGAAAAAGTGTGAAAAAAGTTTTAGAATGAGAAGATACTTTATCTGGAGCATTTTCATGTTTTGCAAGGTTTTCCAGCTGTGCATTGATTTAAATAATATTTAATGAGCTCCTGGTTTGTTTCCAGCACTGTGGAAGGTTCTCAAGGGAGACTAACGACCGGTAATATTTATTCTGTGCTTCCCCTATCTCACTTGCTTACTCTTCTTTTGTCAATTAAAACCAAAAGAGGAGGAATTATAGTGGGGTATCCTATCATTGAGCAGAGTGTGTTTTGTTGGTGCTCCAGTTCTGTTCAGTTGTGCAGAGGCATGATTGATGATTCTGGTATTGGCAGGTCAATAGATTGGGTAATTGACATGCAAAGCCTCAATTTAAAGGGTGCTTTCATTCTCTTCTTCTGGATGTTGCCATATGTATTAATAACATTGCAAAATTGGAATCATTTGAATTTCAGTTCACTCCCTTCACAGAAGCTACAAAAATGATCAGAGAATGGCCTTACTAGGTATCAAGGGTAATGAATAATCCATACACTAGATAATCAATTGTCCAGTGTGGGAATTGGCTGTATTTAAAATAATTCCATCCCAATGTCCTCGCTGATAAAACAGTCACAGAATACAGAATGCTTGTGCATAATTAGATTAGCAGTGACTTCAGATATTATAGTGGAGAAAAATGGCATGGCAGACCAAAAGCTGCAAGGTCAAGATCCTGTTACTATGTAAATACCTGTGATTTATTTTTGATCATAAAATCTTTAACATTATAAGATTTAAGAACATTTCCTCCATGGCATTAAAAAAAAAAAAAAATCAACTTGGGAAATATTGTCAAAGCAGCACTGCACATTTGAGAGTAAAATTACACATTACACAAATATTTGTGCTGAGGATCACTGTGTATGTTGGAAAAAGAGCAAAATGGAGTTTATCTTGGTGTCTTAATAAAAAGAGGTAAGAAGAATATTCTCAGTGTGGTGAATGTAATGTTTTCTTTCTACTGAAGCTGACATTCTGTGAAAGAGACAAACAATGAATGCCACTTAATATTTTATCTGGTTCGTTGAGACTGCCCTTTATTAACCTTTGTTTGAAATCAGAGTCTCTGTCTTGCTGCCTTATTGCAAAAATGATCCTATTTGTTATTAAATTGATGAAGTTCTATCAAAATATTTTATCTAATACCCTTTCTTTATTTTCTTGCTTTTAGAAGTTTGTGGATTTGCTTTGAGATTTAGGTACTTATTTAGATTACTGGAGATATCAGAGTAATGAAGGAAATAACTTATTGTGAGAGCTTGGGTTTAAAAGTGAGTAACCTGTGTTCTTTTTTTTTTTTTTCTTTTAAAAAATTCAATTAATTTTAAAATTAACATATAGTTAATATAACCTGTGTTGTTTTCCATGGAAATGTCTTTACTGGGTTTTGAAAACTTTTTTTGCAATTGTTCTTTACAGTTATTTTAGAAGTAATTAAAAAAGACACTGCACGTTAATTAGGGTTAATTTTTATGTCTCTTACAACTTGTATTTATATAATTAGGTATTCATAGAAAGTGTTATATTTTCATGTAATTTCAGGGGTTTGGGATTTAGCTGTCCCTTTCTGTTAAATTAAGTGGGGTGTATGTGTTTATTTTCACCACAGTATTTCCTATCAGATGCTTCAGGGAGCTCCAGTGTTGTCAGTTTTATCTCAAGGTCTGTTGTGCTTGCACGCAGTCACTTGTCCGTCTTTGCTGTGGTCCAGGTCTTCATCAGCTCGTACCTGGCCTTCTGAAAGGTCTTCTCCTTTTGTTATCCTCACTCTTGCTGTCTTTGAGCTATTCATATTCTTGAGTCTACACTATAATTGGAGTGATCTTCTTAAAATCCAAACACCGTATATCTGTGTATGCTCAGTCATTCAGTCTTGTCCAACTCTTTGCAGCCCTATGAACTATAGTCTGCTAGGTTCCTCTGTCCTTGAGATTTCCCAAGCAGGAATACTGGAGTGGGTTGCCATTTCCTCCTTCAGGAGATCTTCCTGACCCAGGGGTTGAACCTGTGTCTCCTGCATCCGCAGGTGGATTTTTTGCCACTGAGCCACCGAGGAAGCCCCATAAATAGTCCCCCTTTATCCATGGTTTCAATTTTTACGGATTTAGTTACCTGTGGTCAACTATAATCTGAAAATATTAAATGGAAAATTTCAGAAATTATAACTTTTAAATGGTACACTATTCTGAATAGCATGATGAATCCTCTTGCCATCCTGCCCTGTGCTGCCCGGGATGTGAGTAACCCCTTTGTTCAGAGTATCCCACCCATTAGTCACTTAGTGGCCATCTCGTCTCGTTTATCAGATTGACTGTCACGGTATCGTGGTGCTTGTGTTCTAGTCACCCTCATTTCACTTAATAATAGCCCCAAAGCACAAGAGTCATGACGTTCACAATTCAGATAAGCAAAGAGAAGCCACGAAGTGCCTGATTTAAGTGAAAAGGTGAACTTCTCAACTAAAGGACAGGGGAAAAAATCGTATACTGACTGATGTTGCCAAGATCTGTGGCAAGAAGGAATCTTCTGTCTGTGAAATTGTGAAGGAGGAAAAATAAATTCGTGTTAGTTTTGCTGTTGTGCCTCAAATTGCAAGTTACAGCCACAGTGTGTCATAAGTGCTTAGTTAAGATGAAAAAAAGCATTAAATTTGTATAATAAGATATTTTGAAAGAGAGATACATTCTTAAACCTCTATTATAGTATTTGTTATTAGTAATTTCTGTTACTCTCTTACTGTGCCTAATTTATAAATTAAACTTTATTATAGGTATATGCAGGAAGAAATGTAGTGTACATAGGATGCAGTACTATCCTTGGTTTCAGGCACCCCTGGGGGGTCTTTTTTTCTGATGATCTAACAGATGTTGGCAATTTGATCTCTGGTTCCTCTAAATCCAACTTGAACTCTGGTTCCTCTAAATCCAACTTGAACATCTGGAAGTTCATGGTTCACGTACTGCTGAAGCCTGGCTTGGAGAATTTTGAGCATTACTTTGCTAGCATGTGAGATGAGTGCAATTATGTGGTAGTGTGAACATTCTTTGGCATTGCCTTTCTTTGGGATTGGAATGAAAACTGACCTTTTCCAGTCCTGTGGCCATTGCTGAGTTTTCCAAATTTGCTGGCATATTGAGTGCAGCACTCTCACAGCATCATCTTTTAGAATTTGAAATAGCTCAGCTGGAATTCCATCACTTCCACTAGCTTTGTTAGTAGCAGTGCTTTCAAGGCCCACTTGACTTCACATTCCACGATGTCTGGCTCTAGGTGAGTGATCACATCGTCATGATTATCTGGGTTGTAAAGATCTTTTTTGTACAGTTCTTCTGTGTATTCTTGCCACCTCTTCTTAATATCTTCTGCTTCTGTTAGGTCCCTACCATTTCTGTCCTTAATTGAGCCCATCTTTGCATGAAATGTTCCCTTGGTATCTCTAATTTTCTTGAAGAGATCTCTAGTCTTTCCCATTCTGTTGTTTTCCTCTATTTCTTTGCATTGATCATCGAGGAAGGCTTTATTTTCTCTCCTTGCTATTCTTTGGAACTCTGCATTCAAATGGGTATATCTTTCCTTTTCACTTCTCTCCAAGGCCAAATTTGCCTATTATTCCGGATATCTCTTGACTTCCTACTTTTGCATTCCATTCCCCTATAATGAAAAGAATATCTTTTTTTAGGTGTTACTGCTGGAAGGTCTTAGAACTGTTCAACTCCAGCTTCTTACTGGGGCACAGACTTGGATTACTGTGATATTGAATGGTTTGCCTTGGAAACGAACAGAGATCATTCTATTGTTTTTGAGATTGCATCCAAGTGCTTCATTTAGGACTCTTTTGTTGCCTGTGATGGCTACTCCATTTCTTCTAAGTGACTCTTGCCCACAGTAGTAGATATAATGGTCATCTGAGTTAAATTCATCCATTCCAGTCCATTTTAGTTCACTGATTCCTAAAATGTCGATGTTCACTCTTGCCATCTCCTGTCTGACCACTTCCAATTTGCCCTGATTCATGGACCGAACTTTCCAGGTTCCTATGCAATCTTGCTCTTTACAGTATCAGACTTTACTTCCATCACCAGTCGCATCCACAACTGGGTGTTATTTTTGCTTTCTGGAGTTGTTTCTCCACTCTTCTCCAGTAGCATATTGGGCACCTACTGACCTGGGGAGTTCCTCTTTCAGTGTCCTATCTTTTCATACCATTTTCATGGGTTTTTCATGCTGTTTTCATACCCTAGCCTTTTCATACTGTTCCTGGGGTTCTTAAGGCAAGAATATTGAAGTGCTTTGCCCTTCCCTTCTCCAGTGGACCCTGTTTTGTCAGAACTCTTCCACCATGACCCATCTGTCTTGAGTGGCCCTACAGGGCATGGCTCATAGTTTCATTCAATTAGACTAGGCTGTGGTCCCTGTAATCAGTTTGATTAGTTTTCTGTGATTGTGGTTTTCATTCTGATGGATAAGGATAAGAGGCTGTGGAAGCTTCCTAAGGGGAGAGACTGACTGAGGGGAAAACTGGGTCTTGTTCTGATGGGAAGGGCGATGTTCAGTAAATCTTTAATTGAATTTTCTGTTGTTGGGCTGGGCTGTGGTCCCTCCCTGTTGTTTGACCTGAAACTATGGTGGAGGTAATGAAGCTGACAGCGACCTCCTCCAAAAGGTCCCATGCAGGTACTGCTGCACTGAGTGCCCTGGACCCTGCCGCGGGCCACCGCCAACCCACGCCTCTGCCGGAGACTCCTGCACACTCACAGGCAAGTCTGGGTTGACAAACTGTGGGAAATTCTTAAAGAGATGGGAATACCAGACCACCTGATCTGCCTCCTGAGAAATCTGTATGCAGGTCAAGAAGCAACAATTAGAACTGGACATGGAACAACAGACTGGTTCCAAATCGGGAAAGGAGTACTTCAAGGCTGTATATTTTCACCCTGCTTATTTAACTTATATGCTGAGTACATCACGCAGAATACCAGGCTGAATGAAGCCCAAGCTGAAATCAGGATTGTCGGGAGAAATATCAATAACCTCAGATATGCAGATGACATCACCCTTATGGCAGAAAGCGAAGAAGAACTAAAGAACCTCTTGATGAAAATGAAAGAGGAGAGTGAAAATGTTGTCTTAAAACTCAACATTCAAAGAACTAAGATCATGGCATCTTGTCCCATCACTTCAAGGCAAATAGATAGGGAAACAATGGAAACAGTGAGAGACTTTACTTTTGGGGGACTCCAAAATCACTGCAGATGGTGACTGCAGCCATGAAATTAAAAAATGCTTGCTCCTTGAAAGAAAGCTATGACCAACCTAGACAACATATTAAAAAGCAGAGACATTACTTTGCTAACAAAAGTCTGTCTAGTCAAAGCTATGGTTTTTCCAGAAGTCATGTATGGGTGTGAGAGTTGGACTGTAAAGAAAGCTGAGCACCAAAGAATTGATACCTTTGAACTGTGGTGTTGGAGAAGACTTTTGAGAGTCCCTTGGACTGCAAGGAGATCCAGCCAGTCCATCCTAAAGGAGATCAGTCCTGGGTGTTCATTGGAAGGACTGATGTTGAAGCTGAAACTCCAATACTTTGGCCACCTGTTGTGAAGAACTGACTCATTTGAAAAGACCCTGATGCTGGGAAAGATTGAAGGTGGGAGGAAAAGCTGCCGACAGAGGATGAGATGGTTGGATGGCATCACTGACTTGATGGACATGAGTTTGAGTAAGCTCTGAGAGTTGGTGATGGATAGGGAGGCCTGGCATGCTGCAGTCTATGTGGTCGAAAAGAGTTGGACATGACTGAGTGACTGAACTGAACTGGGTGGGTCTTAAAACATATCCCCTGTGGATAAAGGGGAACTGCTGTCTAACTCAGTCACTTGTCTGAGGCCCCTAGTGTGCGTGGAATGAAGTCCTTACAGTGGCATGAGACCCTCCTCTATCTTTTTTATGCCTTCCTGTCTGCTCTCCCTTTTAACTGCACAAGTAGCAGACAGCCATAGCTTTTTCACAACTCTAGAACTTTGATCTCCCAGTCCCTGAGTCAGCCTAGATCCTCCAGTCTCCTCCTCTGCCTGTAGCTAGCCTGCTTAACCTTCTGAACTTGCTTTAAAACTCTGTGAAGTCTTCCCTCATCCCTGGAGGGCAGAGCAGATTACTGCCTTCTCTGTGTTATTTCTGGGCCTTCTACATACCTCTGTGATTGCATTTATCAGACACTGGGTTGTACTTATTTGTTTACTCGCCTGTGTCTTGAGCTAGACTGTGAATTCCTTTAGGGCAGGGACCAGTCTTCCTTATCTCTTTTATCCCCAAGGCTAAGTACCCAGAAAAGGGATGCTGATGGGGTGAGCATAACTCACCTGGGACACTCTTAATAGTGCTGTTTACCCAGGCCCACACGCCAAACAGTACTCTGGATTTGCATAAAGTGTGGTGGCTTATAGGTGGCACTGTGTGCTTGCTTTGTCGATTATACTGCTGAATGTAATCTTAAACTGCTCCCGACTCTGGACTTTTCCGAGTGTAGTGAGAGAGAGGGTGCAGCTTGTGGGAACATAATTTTGGTGGCAGTCCGCTGTTTCCTGTTACTCCATGCACACTGTGCCTGTATGAGACACTTTGTACAAACATTTGATCCTGGCTGTTTTGACCATGAGTAAAGTTGACTTAGTGAACAGGGCTGAGGTGTGGGTTGGATGATGCCATGTCTGATAAGGAGAGGCAGATGGGGGCTATTGCCATCTCTTCTTAACCGGTTTTCCTTCTTTCACTCTTGTTCTCCTCCCCACCCCCACCCTCACCCCAAGTCAGGCAATCTTAAGACAGCGGCCTCAGCAACCTGGTAAAACATCAAACAGAAGTCAAACTGTGTGACTTCACTGCTTAAAGCCTTTCTCAGACAGTTTAATAACTAGCGCCTTTACAGTGTTCTCAGAGGCCCTACAGGGGTGGGCTCCCTGACCCCATCGTTTCCCCAACCTCGTCACCTGTGCTTTCCTCTTAACTCTCCTCCACCAGACTCCTTGCTGCTGTTGGGACAGGCCATGCAACTTGACCTTGCCCTCCTCCTAGACTCCCAGCTGTACATCTTATTCTCACCTTCTCTTGCTTTCTTCAAGTCTTTGCTGAAAAATCACCAGGACCCTATTTAAAATTACCACATCTTTGCATGCTTGGCACTTGAACGGTCTCCGCATTTCCCATGCCATCCTGGGAAGCAGTGTGAGGGCTGAGTAGCACTGGTCCCACCATGAGGCTGGATTCCCAGCATGATCTAAGTATTCTTTTCTATCGTCCTTTGATGACAGACTTGGCACTTAAGTTTGCAAGTACGTTTGTTCTACCAAACCTATGGTCATGTAAGCCGTGACTCCATCTGGCGTGACTTCTACTGACATCTCATCACATGGTCCTAACAGCGTTAGTACCCTGTTGAACTCTGAAATCCTAAAGGAAGAAAATTTGCCTTTTATACCTTTGTGTTGTGTAGCAACACCTCTTCTCTGATTATCCAATGCAGCATCTCAGGGTGTTTGCTGACATTTATGGCTGATTACTGACTAGTCACCAAAGACATTAAATCAACAATTATTTACTTAGTTCTTCCTAGAACCCATCACTATGCTGGACACATCACATTTTGGCTATGTAAACATGTATAATACGTGATGAGCGCTTGCCTAGCTGAGCAGCTGTCTGAGACCATCTTCCTGGAGCAGAGGGATTTGTTGGCCGGGCTCCTCAGTTAATTCCCTCCCTCTGCACTGTCCTTTACTTAGACTGATTGCCTGGATCTGGGCATCGGTTGTGGATCCTTGTGTTTTGAGAGCTTCTATGGTCTTGTAGACTTGGTATAAAGCAACCTTGACAAAGCCATGATGAGGAGGAAGTCTCTCATAGGAGTGAAGATGGCTTGGCTTGCAAGTGACCTAGAGTGACCTGACCCATGACCTTCCCTAGAGCAGGCGCTCTTGGAGACTGGTGGAATGAGGAGTGACTCTGCCCTGCCATTTTCATGCCCTCCTATTTTCCAAAAAGGTTCTGTTGAGGGCAGTAGTGAAAGGAAGATAACCGAAGGAGATGTCAATAGATGGGTAGGAAGGAGGAGGGATGAGATACAAGGAGAGAAGAGATGATGGGTCTCCATACCTCTCTATTCTGCCATCTTGTTGCCAACACTTTTCTGACTCCATCTCCTAGATCTATAAAGTAATGGTGGTCTAGTGGGTCTCAGACATGTTTCTGAATGTGCTCCCTGCAGGACTAATTGTTTATAATAGTTAAGATATGTTTGTTTTTAAGACATAGCTTAATAAACCTTTTGTACATGGTTGAAAAGTGTGGAGTAAAAATAAAGGCTAATCTGTTTACTGGCTAAAATTTCAGTGTACAAGTAAACTGTTAGATTTGGGTTTCATAAATACTTACCTTGATCTCGACTGAGCAACTGAACTGAACTACCTTGTTCTAAGGAAAACCTATTTATAAGTGAAAGCCACAAGCAGTTGAGATTTCATAAACTGCATCACTTGATTTTTGTTTTTGTTTTTCAGTAAACTTTAAAAAGAGAACATGAGAATAAATATGTTTTATTGTTGTTACAGTTCCTTTGCCTGTGTTCCCGAAGGCTCTCTTTCACTTTGTAACTGGAAACGCCTCAGTTAAAGTAGAAGCTGGGTATCTGGTGTTCCTGGATTACATTTTGAGATAAACCAGAATTCCTATCTAGACACAGGTGTGTACTGCTTCAGTCTTGAGTGGTTGGAGGTTCTTTTACAAAGAATACAAAAGGCAGTTTGTGAATTGACCTTGGTGGGTGGTTGGGGCTGGTTCTTGGCTTGGTTGCTGTGGACATCTTGACTGGTGGTTATTTATTTACATAATTTTTTTTCACCCATGGAAAGTACATAGAGTCCTTTGACTTCCTGGAAAAAGAACTTTGATTTTTCACCTTAAAGTAATTTTATTGCAGAGTTCATCAACATACTCTATTCCAACTATAAAAAGATCATTTAAATCCTTTTTCTTTTTCCTTGCTACCTTTCCACATCCAATTCTTTGCCCATACGTATGAATGTGGTTCTGTTCTAAGGATCCCAGTTCTGTTTGATATGTACAGAATTTTTTGAGCTTGCTTGTTGCATTTGGGATGTTCTTGTGTGCTTTAGGAAGCTGGTGAGATTGGGGTTGCACTCCTTCAGTGTTCCTTTGGATCATCTCCCCTGGAGAAGGCAATAGCAACCCATTCCAGTATTCTGGCCTGGAAAATCCCATGGACAGAGGAGCCTGGCAGGCTATGGTCCATGGGATCGTAAAGAGTTGGACACGACTGAGTGGCTTCAGTTTCCTTTCCTTTTTTTGGATCATCAGACCTTGGTTACTTTCCACACACTGGGGTTTGTGTTAGTTTGTGCAGTGGCTCTGTGTGCTCATGTCATTGTAACCAGGGAAAAGTTAGGTAACTGACTTTAGAAATCTTAAAGGTTATGTTTAGTTTCCAACTAATAAAGGCCTGAACAAAAACACAATTGTAAGTTTTCATCTAGTTTCTGAGAAAGTTGAGCAAGGTTTCCTGCCAACAAATTTTTTTGGAATGGGGAAAAGAATCTTCTATAGTAAATCTATGATGTGAACATTTTGAGTTTTTCAGTGCCTGAGAAGTTTAATTATAGTTGTTTCTCAGTGACTTTGAAAAGTTTTGGCTGTGTCCAAAGCAACAAATACACTTTACATTTGTTCCTAATCTACACAACAGATCTGTACACACACATATGTTCATATACATATAAACACATATATACATCTATAGAAAATGTAAGAAAAGCTTTGTGAAACTACTTACCCTTATTATATGGGTACATGTGATTCTCTTTTCTGTTTTATTCTAGTCTATTCTATTAGACAGAAAATGTCAGTCCCGACCTACTGAACTGACACAGACTTTGGCGAAATAATGCTTTTAGTAGACTTTGGGTTCAGTTCAGTTCAGTCACTCAGTCGTGTCCGACTCCTTGCGACCCCATGAATCGCAGCACGCCAGGCCTCCCTGTCCATCACTAACTCCCGGAGTTCACTCAGACTCACGTCCATCGAGTCAGTGATGCCATCCAACCATCTCATTATAAAGTCTGACACTGTTTCCACTGTTTCTCCATCTATTTCCCATGAAGTGATGGGACCGGATGCCATGATCTTCATTTTCTGAATGTTGAGCTTTAAACTAACTTTTTCTCTCTCCTCTTTTACTTTCATCAAGAGGTTTTTTAGTTCCTCTTCACTTTCTGCCATAAGGGTGGTGTCATCTGCATCTCTGAGGTTATTGATATTTCTCCCAGCAATATTGATTCCAGCTTGTGTTTCTTCCAGCCCAGCATTTCTCATGATGTACTCTGCATAGAAGTTAAATAAGCAGGGTGACCATATACAGCCTTGACGTACTCCTTTTCCTATTTGGAACCAGTCTGTTGTTCCATGTCCAGTTCTAACTGTTGCTTCCTGACCTGCATATAGATTTCTCAAGAGGCAGGTTAGGTGGTCTGGTATTCCCATCTCTTTCAGAATTTTCCACAGTTTATTGTGATCCACACAGTCAAAGGCTTTGGCATAGTCAACAAAGCAGAAATAGATGTTTTTCTGGAACTCTCTTGCTTTTTCGATGATCCAGCGGATGTTGGCAATTTGATCTCTGGTTCCTCTGCCTTTTGGGTAGTAGGCTTGTATTATGCTGTGTACCAGATTGCTCCCTCACAAATGGCAATGCAGTTTCTGTGGATAGTCCATCCTCATGTCCCTGTTGTAGGAGGCCTCACATACCGGAAGCATCCTGAGATGCAGTACAGATGAGTTGTGCCTATCAGAACACCATTGGGTCTGAGAAGAGAGTAAGCCCTCTCCTAGGTTTCCCTCTGTGCCCCCAGCCCAGGGCCGTGCTGTGCTTGAAAACTTACAGGCAGGACCAAGTGATTTCCAGCATGGACCTTGCTCCCTGCCTGAGCACAGCCGTGCACAGCCTGCTAATGCACTCCATGGCTTCCTTGCACCTGCTCACCGGCCCAAGGGAAAACTCATGAATAGCAACGTCTGATGAATTTCTGCCCTGATCTGGAGATTTCTCTGGCATTATGCTTCCTGGCCTGCTGTCCATCCATCCCCCATAGAGGAAAATTAGTTAAGAAGTTCAGTTCTTTTCACTTTACTTTCAAATTGTTGGACTCTAGCCTGTATGTGTCAGAGATTCTATGTCTGAACTGGATAAGAAGCTGCATTTTCTTTGAAACATAAAGTTACTGTAAAACCCTAACGGTTGGTTAGAGATCCTTTCTAAATTGTGTTCACATGGACTACATGGTAGCTTACATAAAATGTTAGAGGAAAATGCCTTTCATTTTTATTTCTCTGTAACAGAAGCTTGTTCCATTCATTGTTCAGAATTCTAAAACAATTAAAAAATTAACGAACATCTTTCTGAAGTTTGCTCTGCAAATAGTGTCTGTTTGCAGGTCACGGTTTACCCAGCGCTCACTCATGTCTGGTCTCATTTCATTGTTCTGATGGTCCTGTGAGATGGTAGGATGGGGGCATCTCCCCGTGAAAGCTGTCCTGAGAGATTAAGGGGCTTGCCTGAAGCCTTACAGATAATAGTGGTATAGTTGGATTGAAATTCACTTCTCATGACTTAGTCCCTCCCTCTCTGCATGATTCCATGTAGTGTTTCTACTCAATCCTCAGAGGACATTTGAAGCTTGTTTTGATGCCTTGGTGTCAGTGTGGTGTCATTGAACCTTGTAAGAATCTGGTGTCACCCTGGTGGTTATTGAGGTTTGTAAGGATCCTTGCTTTGGCTTAAGGTAGGTCTCTGGTGCCTGCTTCTTTCTTGTTCCACTTTTGCTGTAAAGCTGTGAGCTTTCTCTTTTCACTCTTGTAGTCCTGCTTGCCTCTTGTACCCACCAGTCTCTGCTATGGGGTTTCTAATATGTTACCTTCTGTGGAGGGTCTGGGAAATCTAGCTTATTACAACAGCAGTGACTGAAGGATTATAATAAGATCCTAAGCCATGATCCTGTGAGTATTAGTGACTGAAGGATTATAATAAGATCCTAAGCCATGATCCTGTGAGTATTGCTGTCTGGTCAGAGACCATCTTGACTTCTGGGGTCTCAACCACATTTTGAGTGATTGAGTTTTTCAGAAAAATGATCTCTTGATAAGTAGAATGTTCTGTAATATGTAAATATGTTTTTCCCACATTTATCTTTTTCTGTTGGCTTTTCTTTTTACTACAGTTAAATAAAGCACATGTTTGCGTTAATGTTATGGAGTTGTGACTATATTTGGTCATCCCAGTTCTTATTGTAAATGTTAAATTTTAAACACATCTATAAAATCACTCTGAGTTTCCAAGTAGGATTACTGTATTGTTTCACTTGAAACAAGCAACATCGCTTTTAAGCTTTGGTTTCATCATTAACCACTTTCTCTAATTACATATTGAATTCTCACTCGCCACTTTTTTCTCCAACTGTCAGCTGGACACCAAATATATGTGTGTGTGTGTGTGTGTGTGTGTGTATTGTTTTCATGTGGTTGAAATGGCCTCTCCATATCTTTAGTTTCATATTTTTCTTCACATCATCTGCTTATAAAAAAGTTAAAAGATGGTGATGATAAGACATATTTCTATTATCTGAAGTTGGTTCTACTCTACTAAACCTTTTTGGCCACTTAAAATGATGTTTGATCCTTCTGAACACAAATGAGAATTATATAAAGTGTGACTGAAAAAGCTGATTTGTCTCTCTGCCTTTTCTATGACTTTCTTAATAAACCACTAACCTCCCAATTCTTGGAACTAATACGACCTTTTAATAGTCTGTGTTGAAATAATCTTCATTTTGCATCTTAGGCTTACAGTAGTTGCTCAGTGAATGTTTTGATTTATACATAGGAAAGCTGCAAAGATGTTTGGGTGCAGTTTGAAAATTTGAAAATAGAGATGTAGAAGAAAAACTTTTTCTGTGACTCAAGAAATGAGACCTACAGAAAAGTAGCAGTTTCAGTAGGGATTGCTATCCTGTCTTTCTCCAAATATAAGAGAATTGATAAAAGATGCTCACTTGTGATATCAAAAGCTTTTGATATCCAGCATAGCTACTTTGTTTTGTGTTTGTAAAGTCTCAGAGATGACAGTTGTAAAGATGTCTTTCATTTTTGATGAAGTGAAATTTGAAAGAATTCTTACTGTTGTGGTTATACCTAGAGAAACCAGCTTTAGCAACTCTTTGAGAGTGAGCTTACTGAATGAATGACCGACCACGAGTTTTTTTCTCAGTGCCATTTGAGAGCATTTTAGTAAATATTTGAATATAGTTCCTAAATTGGAGTTGTGAAGAGATCTAAGAGCTACCTTAAAAAACAAAGGTAATCTGTTAGGGCTGGAAGCAATCTCCAGGATAACCTGGTATGACGGATGAGAAGCAGGGGTCCAGGGAGGTGAGCTTGCTTGCTTTAAGACCTCACAGTCAAGAGCCCAAGGGCACAAGCCCAGTTAGGTTGTGCCCTTGTGTTGTTTTCTCCTCTTTTAAATACTATTGCAACTGTGTTCCTTTCTATTCCTTTCTTTAATTTTGGCATTCCTGACTTACCTGTGATGGTCTAGTGACAGATTCCTTTGCTGACCTTACAGAGCAGGTTTTGGAACTCTTTCACCCACTTTGTGTCACAATGAAGGTTTTCTAAATAGATGTGTTGAAGACAAGCAGCTTACTGATGATGGCAAAGGTAAAAGAGGAACAGCATTCACCCTGGAAACAGGCTCTTCTGGGTCACTTTGCTTCTGCTTACAGAGGCAGATTCATTCAGGTTTCAAGGAAATGAAGGGAAAGAAAAAAACAACCCCTCCCGCAGACAAACCGAAGACCCCAAGGGTCCCAGGCTGCAGGCTTTCCTTGGTATGAGCTAAAGGCCCTTGGAAGAAAAGTTATGTCCAACCTAGATAGCATTTTCAAAAGCAGAGACATTACTTTGCCGACTAAGGTCCGTTTAGTCAAGGCTATGGTTTTTCCTGTGGTCATTTATGGATGTGAGAGTTGGACTGTGAAGAAGGCTGATCACCGAAGAATTGATGCTTTTGAACTGTGGTGTTGGAGAAGACTCTTGAGAGTCCCTTGGACTGCAAGGAGATCCAACCAGTCCATTCTGAAGGAGATCAACCCTGGGATTTCTTTGGAAGGAATGATGCTAAAGCTGAAA
>SJYT01062469.1:177727-216659 GCA_006410635.1 Cephalophus harveyi | reverse complement strand
AAAGTCCAGTACTTTGGCCACCTCATGCGAAGAGTTGACTCATTGGAAAAGACTCTGATGCTGGGAGGGATTGGGGGCAGGAGGAGAAGGGGACGACCGAGGATGAGATGGCTGGATGGCATCACTGACTCGATGGATGTGAGTCTGAGTGATCTCTGAGAGATGGTGATGAACAGGGAGGCCTGGCGTGCTGCGATTCATGGGGTCGCAAAGAGTCGGACACGACTGAGCGACTGAACTGAACTGAATTGAAAGGCCCTAGAGACAGTGGAATAACTTACAGCGTCAGAAACCCACCTACCTCAAGAGAAATAAGTGTATTTTAAAACTGCGAACCTTCTATTATGGTTTTGACACAGACTTTTTCCTCTTGAGGGGCTGTAGACTTGCCTGGAGAATCAGGGACAAAGGGGAGCCTGGTGGGCTGCCATCTATGGGGTCGCACAGAGTCGGACACGACTGAAGCGACTTAGCAGCAGCAGCAGCAGATTTTCATTATCCTTAACAGCTGAATCTGCTGAGATGCATTAAATAAAAATAAAGCATGAAGTAAATGCCAGCTATTTCCATCAACAGAATTGTAAGTGACTTCTGTTAGATGTTAAGTGAAGAAGAGGGGAAAAAGAGAAAAGGAGAGAGGAAGAGAGAAAGAAGATGGGCAGGAAGGGAGAGAGGAAGAGATAAAACAAAAATAAAAATGGAAAAGCCTCAAATCTGTTTGATCAAAGAGGAGAATCAGAAAAGAGCTGCTTCTGTGGGATGTTCTACCTACTGTGGCTCATGTAACTCTGTGATTATCCTGCACTGTGGCAAGAAGCCACCCTGCAATTGGTCTGCCAATTGAAGAACCACTTTCTTGCTTATTTTTAAACTCCTAAGGACAGGGAAAAAGACTGAAGTAGCCTAAATGCTGCGGTTTCCTCAAACCATTATTGTTGTAAATCCTATGGGTCCTGAAATAACTTGCTATTCCTGAATTTTCAAACTGCCTGGCTGCTTAGAAGACTTGGCAGTTGAAAGGGAAATGATTAGCTCTTTCCTTTAAGTATTGTCCGCAAGGTTTAAGTGGGTCAGAAGTTGGAGAATGTGGTGACATCAGAAATAAACTACTCTTTTTAAATGGAAATTCTCTAGTTCTTTATACAGGGCTTTGAGTTTTTAAAATATTTTATAAATCAAAATATTTTAAATGTATAAATCTTAAGTAACTTAAATGTTAGATTATTTAATTATCTATGCAGAAATTTTCAGGAGCCTGAGCAATTTAACTTGGTATCTACTTTTTAATGTTTATGATATTGCTTGATGATTAAAAGTAATTAAGTAATTATAGTCCAGTAACTGTCTCTGGTTATGGGCTTATGTTTTACTAACAAGTAAATTGTGGCTGAACTTGTGTTCCTCGTGGTTGGCTGGTACGTGATCTTGAACTCTGTTGATTTGTAGTCTGACTTCTCTTTAGAATGATTTAGGACCGTGATTTTGTGGATAGAAGATCTTGTGTTGTACCTGTTTCTATAGTTGAAGGTTGACTAATGTTTTAACTTCCTCACATTACTCAGATGCTTAGGAGAAAATGATACAAATGACCTCTTTATTTTAGGTTGGTTGGATTTTTGTGGGAAGGGTTGCCATTGAAATGTGTATGTTTGGAGTCAGTCCCTTCACAAGCACATTGATGAAATACACAGCATGAAAGGATGTGAGGTTATTTTGATGCTCCAAAATATACACTTATTTGGTGCGCTGACAATGGTAAATCTTGAAGAGAATAAAATTTTACACTGTGTTTTATTTTGCTTCAATAATACATTCATTGTAAATGCACCAAGAAAGGGGATCTGGGGTCATTATTATGACATCTTTTGGTGTACTCCCTCCAGCTGGACACACTGACTTCAGCATTCTTGTATGGATACTTCCAGAAAAAAAATTTTTTTTCCTTTTCTACTTCCATCATCCTTCAAATATTTAATTAGGCTGAACGAGAGAAGGAAAAACTGCCTTCTGAGTTTGTTCTGATGAACTTGCCTTGAAAGAGAATAGCATCTATGTTTGAAAATGAAGCCTCTTTGGACTAGTAGTCTTTAAAGAAATGATGATTTATAAAAATTCTACCCTATGTTCAACTATTTAATAACTATTAGTTAATGATGAGTTTTAGTACAATTGTGTGTAGGGCAGTAGTATCTAATTCTAAGGAATATGTTACACATTTTTATGACTTTTCGTAGGAATCATTGTGCTATTGCATAGATAGCTCATGCAGATTTTATACACTTTCCTTTGTTTGCTTTTGAATGAAATAGTAGAGTGATGGTAATTCTGGTTTAGGCTATGAGCACGCATCCTCTGTTGTGTTTCAGGTACTTCACAGGGCTTTGAAAGTAGGTGTGCATGAGCAAGTCCTTATTTTGACAAGTAACTCATTTTAGATGGGCAGATAGAATTGTGACACTATCACAGCTACCTAAATAAAGCTGGGGGAGAGAAGAGTGGTCAAGGGTGGCTTCGGAGAAGTTAAAAAAAAAAAAAAGACACCAAAACAAACAAGCTGTGAAGGTAGGGCTGTATTCCAGACAGTGATAGTCTGATCCAGGACAGTGCAGATAGGAGACCATATGGATTATGGAACAAAGCCTACTGATGGGGCGGCTTAAAGAGAAATGGCCAGAAAATTTGCAGAAGAGAATTGAGTTCAAGTCCAGATTTATTGCTGGATGAGGAGTTTGGGGTTTATTCTTGTGTTTCTTACATAAGTAGAAACATGTGTTTTGTTTTGTTTTCCTCTCCCCTTAGGGAGAGAATGGAGTAGTTTGGGCTCTTTTGGAAAGATGCAGTAGGTATGACAGTGGTTTAAGAAGTCTTGACTTAGAAAAAAATAAACTACTATAAAGTTATAAAGGAATATTGTCGCTTGAAGAAATATCTTAGCCATTCGCACAACCTTTTGAAGCTTCTTCTGGCTGGATGAATGGAGCGAGGTTTCACATTAAAGGCTCCTTCCTACTGTCATTGCCCAGGAAGTATCCTGTGCTCCTACGTGGGGTGGACTGAACCCCAGTGGACAGCAATGGAGCCAAGGAATCTCTGCGCATCTAAGAGGAACAGGAGAGGCTGTAGGATGATCTAAGAGCTCAGGTCAACGTGGACACTTATCCTACATTCCCTAGGGACATAGAACCACAGGGGCCCAAGGGTTCTTAAAAAAAAGAAGAAAAAAATCATTGAGTGTTAGAAGAGCTAGGGTTTCATGACTGAGATAAGAGACAGATTTCATGATAAAGAGACAAATGATGGCTTCCTTCGTGGTTGTGATGTCAAGAAGTCTAGATTTGGCTCTGAAGGAAAAAAAAAATGAAATAACTCTAAAAACTGCCTCAGGAGAGTATATTTTAAACTGGCCAATTAAAGCAGATTTTCCATGATTCCAGGAGGAAATACAGTGACTCAAAGAGGCTACCTACAGCCAGAAACCATTCAAGAGCCCCCAGTGCAGTATTTGCAGGACACCTTGGGGCTTCCCTGGTGGTTCAGAGGTTAAAGCGTCTGCCTCCAATGCGGGAGACCCGGGTTCGATCCCTGGGTCGGGAAGATCCTCTGGAGAAGGAAATGGCAATCCACTCCAGTATTCTTGCCTGGAGAATCCCATGGACAGAGAAGCCTAGTAGATTACAGTCCACGGGGTCGCAAAGAGTCGGATACGACTGAGCGACTTCACCTCACCTCTGGAGCTTCATGGTTGGTTTGTGTTCAGCACAAAGTTAGCTCTCTTTAATAAGCCAGGATACAAAGGTCTCCTGAAAGAAAAGTGACTGCAGGAAAGGATAAAAGTTGCCCTTCGGATCAGGTTGGTCAGCCCTGGCTGCAGAGTGCAGAAAAATCAAACAGGATACCAGGTTAGATGAGGTTAGGAGGAGGAAGTGTCCATAGCAAAGTCCCGTGTGCCAACTTTCCCAGTGATGAGCAGTGCTGCCTACAGAGGTGGCCAGACTGGGGCACTGTGACCAGTGCATGCTGAGTCACTTAGTCACGTGCAACTCTATACGACCCTCTGGACTGTAGCCTGCCAGGCTTCTCTGTCCATGGGATCCTCCAGGCAAGAATACTGGAGTGGGTTGCCATGCCCTCCTCCAAGGGATCTTCCTGACCCAAGGGTTGAACTTACGTCTCTTACATCTCCTGCATTGGCAGGCAAGTTCTTCACCATAAGGGCCACCAGTAGTAGCTTTAAACTAGCCAGTTTAAAGGTACCATGTTATCATTTTTTCCCTCTTCTTTCTTTTGGGTCTGTGGGAGTGATAAATATGCAGAAAAACCCAGACTGAATCTCTTCTGAGAAATTCTGAACATTGGTAAGAACCAGCACAGTGGGTGAGATGAGAATGACTAATACTTTGGTAAGATGTTCAGATGGTGTCAGTCAGCTTTGGCCACTACCATGGCTTTTTCTGTGGACATTCTTGTACAAACAGTCTCACAGGGTTTCAACATCTTCAGCCTCTGGCAGTGTGTAGTGGAAATAGGAGCACCTGTGACTGGGAATATGTGTTTGGTCTCCTCTGACTTTTATAAATTATATTTTAATTTATTTTTAACTGGAGGATAATTGCTTTATAATATTGTGTTGGTCTCTGCCATACATCAGCATGAATCAGCCACAGGTATACATATGTCCCCTCCTTCTTCAACCTCCCCCCCACCTCCCACCCCATCCCATCCTCTAGGTTGCGTCTGATGTGAGCTCCCTGCACCACGCAGTGAATCTCCACTGGCTATCCATTCTGCATTTGGTAATATACATGTTTCCAGGCTGCTTTTCCCACCCTCTCCTACCCCATCACATCCACAAGTCTGTTTTATGTGTCTGCATCTCCATTGCTGCCAAAGATACAGGTCTGAGAACAGACCTTGCCTGATTGAATGCCTTTTTAGTTGATGTAAAACACATCCTCAAATGGGTATGGAAAATAGTTTTTACATCTTTGGCTTTTTGAGTAAAAGACAAAATCAGGATGCATTAAAACAACAACAACAAAACTATGGTTTGCCTGTTTTTCCTGTATAATTTTGTTTTCCATTTTGCCAGGAACAAAGTAGAATTTTGACCCCATCTAGACTCACTCATTATATGTATTATGCAAATTAATTCCTAATTTACCCACATCCCTACTATTTTATTGAAACCAAACAAATTTTTTTAGCAGGCAAATGAAATAGCACTGGAGTGGTTTGGAAGACATGAGCATCTAAACATTTTTGGCTGTACTTGTGGCTACCACTCCCTCTGTCTGAGACAATAATATTAAACTTTAACATGATGCAGAATGTTGTAATCCTACAAGGGAGTGAAGAGGTTGGGGCTCTAAAGTCATGGTTGGCAAAGGCAAGACATTTGTTCTGTCCAGAGGACTGTAAATTCTTCCAACAAACATCATCCCTGGCCTGCTCCATTCACTTAGTCTTCCTAGGGATTAAGTTTTGAATTTCACTAGCACAGAGGTGGGCTGCCGTCTATGGGGTTGCACAGAGTCGGACATGACTGAAGCGACTTAGTAGTAGTAGTAGCAGCAGCACAGAGTTGGACACGACATAGCAGCAGCACCAACGATCAGTTGTTCAGTTGCTAAGTCATGTCTGACTCTCTGCGAACCGATGGACTGCAGCACGCCAGACTTCCCTGTCCTTCTCCATTTCCCAGAGTTTACTCACATTCATGTCCGTTGAGTTGGTAATGCCATCCAACCATCTTATCCTCTGTCATCCCCTTCTCCTCCTGCCCTCAATCTTTCCCAGCACCAGGGGCTTTTCCAACAAGTCAGCTCATTGCATCAGGTGGCCAGAGTGTTGGAGCTTCAGCTGTAGCATCAGTGCCTCCAAGGAGTATTCAGGGTTGATTTCCTTTAGGATTGACTGGTTTGATCTCCTTGCAGTCCAAGGGACTCGCAAGACTCTTCTCCAGCACTCGTGATCGGTGGTAGTAGATAATAATTTTTTTCTTCTAATTTTATTGAGATGTAACTGACATATAGCACTGGTGTACAGCATCATGGTTTGCCTTACATACATTGTGAAATGATTAGCCCAGTAAGCTTAGTGAACATTTATTGTTCAGTCGCTCAGTCATGTCCAACTCTTCACAATCCCATGGACTGCAGCATGCAAGGCTTCCCTGTCCTTCACCATCTCCTGGAGCTTGCTCAAACTCATGTCCATTGAGTTGGTGATGTCATCTAACCGTTTTGTCCTCTGTCGTCCCCTTCTCCTCCTGCCTTCAACCTTTCCCAGCATCAGGGTCTTTTTCAATGAGTCAGCTCTTCGCATCAGGTGGACAAAGTATTGGGGTTTCAGCTTCAGTCCTTTCAATGAATATTTAGAACTGATTCCCTTTAGGATTGACTGGTTTGATCTCGCAGTCCAAGGAACTCTCAAGAGTCTTCTGCCACACCACAGTTCAAAAGCATCAATTCTTCGGCACTTAGCCTTCTTTATGGCCCAACTCTCATGTGACTACTGGAAAAACCATAGCTTTGACTGCACTGAACTTTGTCAGTAAAGTAATGTTGCTGCTTTTTAATATGCTATCTAGGTTAGTCATAGCTTTTCTTCCAAGGACCAGGCATCTTTTAATTTTATGGCTGCAGTCACCATCTGCAGTGACTTGGGAGCCCAAGAAAATAAAGTCTGTCACTGTTTCAATTGTTTCCCCATCTATTTGCCATGAAGTGATGGGACCAGATGCCATGATCTTCATTTTTTCAATGTTGAGTTTTAGCTAGCTTTTTCACTCACCTCTTTCACACTCATCAAGAGGCTTTTTAGTTCCTCTTCGCTTTCTGCCATAAGGGTGGTGTCGTCTGCGTATCTAATGTTATTGATATTTCGCCTGGCAACTTTGGTTTGAGCTTGTGCTTCATCCAGTCCAGCATTTCGCATGATGTACTCTGCATATAAGTTAAATAAGCAGGGTCACAATATACAGCCTTGACATACTCCTTTCCCATTTTGGACCAGTCTGTTGTTCCATGTCTGGTTCTAACTTGACACTGTTAGATCTGTTCCTTCTTGACCCACATACAGATTTCTCAGGAGGAAGGTAAGTTGGTCTGGTATTCCCATCTCTTTAAGAATTTTCCACAGTTTGTTACGATCCACACAGCCAAAGGCTTTAATGTAGTCAATGAAGCAAAAGTAGATGTTTTTCTGGAGTTCTCTTGCTTTTTCTATGATCCAGTGGATGTTGGCAATTTGATCTCTGGGTTCCTCTGCCTTTTCTAAATCTAGCTTGAACATCTGGAAGTTCTTGGTTCATGTGCTGTTGAAGCCTAGCTTGGAGAATTTTGAGCATTACTTTGCTAGCGTGTGAATTGAGTGCAATTTTGCAGTAGTGTGAGCATTCTTTGGCATTGCCTTTCTTTGGGATTGGAATGAAAATCATCTCACATAGATAGAATATTAAGGAAATAGAAAAAGGTTTTTTCTTGTGATGAAAACTCTTAAGATTTACTCTCAATAACTTTCATATTCAAATACAGCAGTGTTTTTTTAAATTTATTTTTTATTGAAACATAGTGACTCTGCAGGTAAAGAATCCACTTGCAGTGCAGGAGACACAGGAGATGTGGATTCCATCCCTGGGTTGGGAAGATTCCCCTGGAGGAGGCAATGGCAACCCACTCCAGCATTCTTGCCTGGAACATCCCGTGGACAAAGGAGTCTGGCGGGTTACAGTTCAAAGGGTCACAAAGGGGCAGACACGACTGAGAGACTAAGCATAGGACGTATCTGAATTACACTATTGTGTTGATTACTGCTCTACAGCACAATGACTCCGTTAGTATATATATATTCTTTTTCAAGTTCTTTCCAATTAGTTTATCATAGGATTTGAATACAGTTCTAGTAGGATCTTATTGTTTATCCTTTCTTTATACACCAGTTTGCATCTCATACTGCAGTGTTAACTGTATCTCTCAATTTGTACATTACGTCCCTAGTGCTTATTTATCTTATAACTGGAAGTCTGTATCTTTCGACCACCTTCATCCAACTCTGCCTCCTTCTCACCCCAGGTAACTGGAAATCTGATCACTTTTTCTATGAGTTTGTTTTTGAAGTATAATTGACCTAAAACACTGTTAGTTCCTACGCAACAAGATAATTTGATATTTCTGTGCATTTCAAAATGATTGCGCTAGTGAGTCTAGTTATTATCTGTCACTGTATAAAGATATTGTATAATCGTTAGCTATATCCCCACACTGTATGTTTCATACTTGTGACTCATTTCTTTTGTAAGCGAAAATTTGTACCTCAGTCTCTCTCACCTTTTTCTCTCCTCCCTCCACCCCCACCCCCAGATAATAATTTTAATGAATAGTTCTTATTAATTTTTCCTAGTTGGAACAGCATGCCTTTTCATACTTTATTTCTCAAACATATTCACAATTGTTTGGTGAAAACAAGGGATTTCGTTTTAAAAATGATAATCGTATTCAATTTTGATAAAGGCCTATTCCGTTTCCACTGCTTGTGTTTAATGCTGTGAACTTGTCAGACAGTGATGTCTATCATTTCACCAATCTAAGGTGGCGTTTGTGCTATTTAGCAGTGTTACATCATGGAAAGGTTTTTCTTTTTGGTAGTATACTTTTGCAGCAATAATTTAGCCACATTACATGCAGTGATTTGGGAAAACCCAAGTTTTAAGCCCTTGTAATCATAAATTGAAGTCAATTTAAAAAGAAAAAAAAAATTATACCCCCTTCTCCCACAGTCACTACCTTGCTAAATGTAGTAGTTTCCTTGAGCTGTTTGTTGTACGAAAGGACCACAAATGGGGTTGCTTAACAGAAATTTCTGGAGAAGGAAATGGCAACCCACTCCAGTATTCTTGCCTGGAGAATCCCATGGATGGAGGAGCTTGGTGGGCTACAGTCCACGGGTCACAAAGAGTCAGACACGACTGAGCAACTTCAGGTGCCGGTAGGGCCCACTCCAGTATTCTTGCCTGGTGGGCTACGGTCCAGGGGGTCACAAAGAGCCAGACACAACTGCGGGACTGAGCAGGCACACACGCAGGACCATGTTCCCTGCCAGGGCTCTGGGAGAGAATCCTTCCTTGCCTCTTCCAGCTTCTGATGGCTCTAAGCATTCACTGCCTGGTGGCTTCATAACTCTAATCCTTGCCTCTTTTCACATAGCCTTCTTTGTGTCTCTGTGTGTTCTTTTCTGTCTCTTATTATCCTTATTAATATTGCTGTTGTTATACTTAATACCACCCTAATCCAGTGTCCTCTCATCTTGATCCTTATCTCAAATATGTGTACAAAGACCCTATTTCCAAACAAGGTCACATCCTGAGGTTCTGATAGGTAGGAACTGGTGGGGAGAGGACACTGTTTAACCCATTACATTACAGATGATTTAACCTGGGTAGCAAGAGTAACTTGGTTAAATGGTAATAACCAAGAAGCTATCATTGATCATTATTAATTTTGCATATTCATCTATTATATAATTTATCCTATTGTATTATAGTTATTTGTTATATTTACTCACTTACCTCTTGCATTAAATCATAAGAAAGCAAAGATTGTCTTTTTTTCTTGACATAATGCACTTAACAAAATGCTCATTTATGTTAATGTTAATATCCATTTCTGTATATGTCACAGCAAAAAATCTTGTAGGTTAGGATAGAATCTTAGAGTTAATTTAGTCCCTACCTTCAGTCTGCACCTCTATGGGTCATAAGCTAATATACAAACCAGCTAGATAAGGCTATAGACGTCACTGCAGCCATGTTCTCTTTAGTGTCCAATTCATTGTTCTTTCTATGTTGTCGGGTTGTCTCTGTATTAAAAAGTTTAAATGTGAGTATCCTTCAGTTCAGTTAAGTCACTCAGTCATGTCTGACTCTTTGCGACCCCATGAATCATAGCACGCCAGGCCTCCCTGTCCATCACCAACTCCCGGAGTTCACTCAGACTCACGTCCATCGAGTCAGTGATGCCATCCAGCCATCTCATCCTCGGTCGTCCCCTTCTTCTCCTGCCTGCAATCCCTCCCAGCATCAGAGTCTTTTCCAGTGAGTCAACTCTTCGCATGAGGTGGCCAAAGTACTGGAGTTTCAGCTTCAGCATCATTCCTTCCATGCCACCTCTTCTTAATATCTTCTGCTTCTGTTAGGTCCAGACCATTTCTGTCCTTTATCAAGCCCATCTTTGCATGAATGTTCCCTTGGTATCTAATTTTCTTGAAGAAATCTCTAGTCTTTCCCATTCTGTTCTTTTCCACTATTTCTTTGCATTGATTGCTGAAGAAGGCTTTCTTATTTCTCCTTGATATTCTTTGGAACTCTGCATTCAGATGCTTCTATCTTTTCTCTTCTCCTTTGCTTTTCGCCTCTCTTCTTTTCACAGCTATCTGTAAGGCCTCCCCAGACAGCCAATTTGCTTTTTTGCATTTCTTTTCCATGGGGATGGTCCTGATCCATGTCTCCTGTACAATGTCATGAACCTCATTCCATAGTTCTTCAGGCTTCTCCTTTGCTTTTCGCCTCTCTTCTTTTCACAGCTATTTGTAAGGCCTCCCCAGACAGCCATTTTGCTTTTTTGCATTTCTTTTCCATGGGGATGGTCCTGATCCATGTCTCCTGTACAATGTCATGAACCTCATTCCATAGTTCTTCAGGCACTCTATCTATCAGATCTAGGCCCTTAAATCTATTCCTCACTTCCACTGTATAATCATAAGGAATTTGATTTAGGTCATACCTGAATGGTCTAGCGGTTTTCCCTACTTTCTTCAGTTTGAGTCTGAATTTGGTAATAAGGAGTTCATGATCTGAGCCACAGTCAGCTCCTGGTCTTGTTTTTGTTGACTGTGTAGAGCTTCTTCATCTTTGGCTGCAAAGAATATAATCAATCTGATTTCGGTGTTGACCATCTGGTGATGTCCACGTGTAGAGTCTTCTCTTGTGTTGTTGGAAGAGGGTGTTTGCTATGACCAGTGCATTTTCTTGGCAAAACTCTATTAGTCTTTGCCCTGCTTTGTTCCGCAGTCCAAGGCCAAATTTTCCTGTTACTCCAGGTGTTTCTTGACTTCCTACTTTTGCATTCAAGTCCCCTATAATGAAAAGGACATCTTTTTTGGGGTGTTAGTTCTAAAAGGTCTTGTAGGTCTTCATAAAACTGTTCCACTTCAGCTTCTTCAGCGTTACTGGTTGGGGCATAGACTTGGATTACCGTGATACTGAATGGTTTGCCTTGGAGACGAAGAGAGATCATTCTGTCGTTTTTGAGATTGCATCCAAGTACTGCATTTTGGACTCTTCATCTTTGGCTGCATAGAATATAATCAATCTGATTTCGGTGTTGACCATCTGGTGATGTCCACGTGTAGAGTCTTCTCTTGTGTTGTTGGAAGAGGGTGTTTGCTATGACCAGTGCATTTTCTTGGCAAAACTCTATTAGTCTTTGCCCTGCTTCATTCCGCATTCCAAGGCCAAATTTGCCTGTTACTCCAGGTGTTTCTTGACTTCCTACTTTAGCATTCCAGTCCCCTATAATGAAAAGGACCTCTTTTTTGGGGTGTTAGTTCTAAAGGGTCTTGTAGGTCTTCATAAAACTGTTCCACTTCAGCTTCTTCAGCGTTACTGGTTGGGGCATAGACTTGGATTACCGTGATACTGAATGGTTTGCCTTGGAGACGAAGAGAGATCATTCTGTCGTTTTTGAGATTGCATCCAAGTACTGCATTTTGGACTCTTTTGTTGTCCATGATGGCGACTCCATTTCTTCTGAGGGATTCCTGCCCACAGTAGTAGATATAATGGTCATTGAGTTAAATTCACCCATTTCAGTCCATTTTAGTTCACTGATTCCTAGAATGTCGACGTTCACCCTTGCCATCTCTTGTTTGACCACTTCCAATTTGCCTTGATTCATGGACCTGACATTCCAGGTTCCTATGCAATATTGCTCTTTACAGCACTGGACCTTGCTTCTATCACCAGTCACATCCAGCTGGGTATTGTTTTTGCTTTGGCTCCATCCCTTCATTCTTTCTGGACTTATTTCTCCACTGATCTCCAGTAGCATATTGGGCACCTAGTGACCTGGGGAGTTCCTCTTTCAGTATCCTATCATTTTGCCTTTTCATACTGTTCATGGGTTTCTCAAGGCAAGAATACTGAAGTGGTTTGCCATTCCCTTCTCCAGTGGACCACATTCTGTCAGACCTCTCCACCATGACCCGCCTGTCTTGGGTTGCCCTGCGGGCATGGCTTGGTTTCACTGAGTTAGACAAGTCTGTGGTCCTAGTGTGATTAGATTGACTAGTTTTCTGTGAGTATGGTTTCAGTGTGTCTGCCCTCTGATGCCCTCTTGCAACACCTACCATGTTACTTGGGTTCCTTAGAATGCTGTTAAAAGCATGCAGTCACTCCAACCCCAGGTACTAACCTATGTTCAGAAGCCTTAACTCTTCAAGCTGTAGAGTTTCTCTCTGTGTATGCAATTTAACAAGTTCAGTCTAACCCACAAGAATACTTTCAGGAATATCTTTGCAATTCATACATTGCTGAAAGACCACTCAAGATAGGAAAAGATAAAGGATGACTCCAACACTCTTGGGGGAGGGTCAGGTGGTTGAGATGGTCAAGGCTGAGTCAGGTGGTTTGACTTTGATCTTGAAGTTGCTGCTACTTAGTTGGACAAATCACCTTGTCTCTGAACTGTTCTTCCCCATCAGATGAGCTACTAGGTTCCTTCTAGTTCTGTTCTGAGAGTGAGTATCACTGTTTATCATTCCGCGTGCAGGCTTCTTTTCATTCCTACTAGCTTCTGGCTAGGGACCACTTCTGTTTCTCAGTGGTCATAGCAACTAGTATTACTACAGTGACTTCCTTATGGTAGAGAGCTTGTTAACCAGGCCTTGCTAGTGATACTAGATGAGGAGCAAAACCCACCTATGCTGAGCCCAGTGTTGAAAGCCAGAAGACTCAGAGCATCCACAGTCTGTAGCCACGGCTGCAGCAAGCACCCTAGGACACAGACAGATAGATAGATTGGTTCTGAGTCAGTTTCCTGTATCCTGTAGAGTCAAGAGGAAGACCTGCACACAGCAACGGGCTTGTGAACAATGGTCACTTCCTGTGAGCAGGAGACTGGAGAGAGTCTCTGAGGACCGGGGACACTCCCGGTTCAGCAGGCACTTTCAGGCAGGAGTACTCCTGCAGCCTCATCTGCAAACTGTTCCTCTTCAGATCTGCAATTAAACTTCAAAACAATCTGCCAGTTTTTAATCTGTGTTAAAGAGTGTACAGTAAAATAAGCCTTGAACTTGCCGGAGTGAATTTTAGCTTTCTAGTGGAGGATGAGATACTTAATGATATGCTAATGACTGCAACAGTTAGAAGTTCACATACTCTGATGCCAACTTGTGTGTGAATCTTTATTTCCTCATCTGAAAAATGGCAGTGCCATAGAAGTGTAACACCCTCCATATTTTTTATCCTAACACAAAAGCATATTAATAGTGTGTGTGTATGTTAGTCACTTCAGTCATGTCTGACTCTTTGCGACCCCAAGAGCTGTAGCCCCCCAGGCTCTTCTGCCCATGGGATTCCCCAGACAAGAATACTAGAGTGGGTTGCCATTTCATTCTTCAGGGGATCTTTCCAACCCAGGGATTGAACCCAGGTTGCCTGCATTGCAGGCAGATTCTTTACTGTCTGGGCCATCAGGGAAGCCGATATTAATAGTAGTAGTATTTATAGTGGTAGTAATAATAACAGTCCTCGATGCTTCCATGGTACTTTACAATTTGTCTGGCTCTGTTTTGAGCACTTTACACACATCCACCCATTTATGTAGACTCAGCTGTGTGTACAGTTTCATATTGCAGCGTTTAGCGCCAGATCTGTATAGTATATGAGCTGTTCCACATGAGAAAGAATGTGACTAGCAAAAGAATAATGATGACAGAGCACAGTCGTGATAATTAATAGCAAACAGTGAAACCGAATCGAGGGGTTTCTTTTTTGTGTTGTCGATCACGTGAGGTGCTCCATCTGCTGCAATGGAAAATGCTGAGAGATAAAGGCAAACTAAACCCGGCCCTCGCGCTGCCCGGCACTGGACCACACGAACAGCCACTGCCCACCTTCCTGCTCCCCTCACTTTCCCAGATGATCCTGGCCGATTCCACGGTGTGAAACTCCCCGTGAAAGATAGGGAGGTGTCAGCAGCTCAGCCCAGAAAGCTGGGGATTGGGCAGTGGCTTCCTGTAATCCCCGGCGCTGGCTGGCTGCCCCGTGCTTGGCAGTGAGGGCTGGGCGGTGGGCTGGAGACAGCTGTGTGAGCCCTGCTGCCTGCGCGGCCCGGAGCACTGGCCCCTCATGGAACTGCCGCACCATGTTCTGCCTGAAAGGTGAGGGGGCTTTGGGCCCACCAGGGTGGTGAAATAGAGGAATGTTCATTCAGCATCAGAACTGAGGGCCGGTTCTTTTAAAATCAAAGTTGGAGAGAGTTTTGTTAAGTATGAAAGTGAAAAAGTCATTGTTCTTTTCTGGTTGCAAACAGGAAGAAAGACCTCCTGCTGGGGAGATGGAATTTTTCTTTTAGACAGGATATTTCTCTCTTTGGATGCGTTTGGGATGTGTTTTGTCATAGACTAATTAAAAGTTTAGAATGAAAGGAAACTTCATTATCTAAGTGGGCATGGTTTACAGTTGGGGTATGAGTCCTGTTAGAGAAGTTTTCATGTGATGAGTTGCTCATGGAAAGGGTTAGAGAGAATAAGAAGAGGGGAGCAATCCTATTACTTGCAGCTTTAATGTATGAATTTAGGAATGAAATTAATTTTACCATAGAATAAAAATTCTTGTCCTAGCTATATGTGTATGGACTATAGCACTTTGGGAAGTCCTGGAAGATGGTGACTGTATAGAATGTATGTACTGATTCCCCCATGAGTTGGAGAGTGCTTTTCTCTCTTTAAATGATTATTTTTTCATCAACTCTTTCTTCCAACTCTGTCAATGTAATTATAATTTAAGCATTTGAGAATGTGTCTTTCAATGAGATTGTTGGAATGGGGGAGTTCAAGTGAATTTCCTTGGAACTGGAGTCGACTATTTTGTTCATATCTTTCAGTGTATGTCAGCCTGTTGATGTGAAATTCTTGACAGTTGTTCAATTTGGGGAAGTAAAGTGAGCCTGGCTTGCTTTGCTGATTGCTTTTCTGTCCTCCCTCTGTCCTCACTGTGTTTCTGAGGTGCAGACCAATGTTCTCTACTCTCAGCCTTTACAGTTTTAACCCTAACCTGACACCTTAAAAACCACCCAAGTCTTTAATATTAAATTCTGAGTTTGAGTTATTTGTATATATGGTTGGTACAAATTTGATCAAATTGACAAGGTAAAAACAGGAAAGAGCTTCACATCTTTTCCTCCCTAAGAATTCAACTAATTCTTATTTTAGTGTATTTAGTTGAAATGGATTTCTAAGGCAACCCATCAGCTGAAGTGAATTTGAGTATTTCTGAAAAAATATTCTTAGGTGAAATGAGTCATGGGCCCTCCTGATGCTGTTTCTCAAAAAATTGTTTGCTCCCAAAAAAGTGTGACTAAGAGCCAAAGTTCAGTATCATTGGCTGAGGATGCCTGCGATCCTAGTGTCGTTTCTCCAGCTGAAATCATTATGATCTAATGAGAGCTTCCGGTTTAGAGTTTTTAACTGAATGCAGGTGTGCAGTTGTTGCAGGGCTTGTCTTCTGTTGCTTCAATGTATTTGCCCCACCCATTCCCATCACAGCAATTTCATTTTATTAAGGAATCTTACCAGTTTCATGGACTCTTAGTTTCCGAGGTAACTTGGGAGATTTGAGAAAGTCAAATGAGTGGCATATGATAGCAACTGAGTGCTTTTATGCTGAAGTGTGTGTTCTAATCAGGAGTCCACAATCCCTTTTAAAATCTACTTTCCCATCTCCCAGCAGCCAGGACAACCATTGACGTGTGCTCTCTTCCTGTGATTTGTAGCCTCTTGACTTACAATAATGATTTTTAGGTTGCCCTCTAGGTCCCACGTGTATGGGCAACCCATGATAAAGTCATGGTGAGATTAAGCACAGGAATATCAAGGGCTGCTTGGGATGCTTTGTGTCCTTCCTGCATTTGTGTTTGCCTCTGTTGGAGGCTTTTTCAGAGGATTTCACTAATTGGCTTATTTCTGTGGCTCACTGAGGTCCTAGGAGCTTTTTAAGTCTGTGGTTATGATTTGCATGGATATTAAAGGAAGCATGATTGCCCTTCTTTTGGGTTAAATCATGTCTTGTGTATATCTTTAAATTGTTAAAGAAAACACATCAAACAGCCTCCCACATGCATGCAGAGTTTCCTTTTCCCCATTCAGGCTACTTTTTTTTTTCTTGAAGTCATGTCTACTCAAGTTTTGGTCGATTTGGTGCTAGAAAAATTGCCTTCTTGGATGAGATGTCATCTTTATCATTGCCGTTGACTATAATATGCTCATGTAGTTATAATCTCTACTCTCTACGGTTGCCATTGAAATAGCTCAGATACAGTCACTCCACCCTGGTTTTTTCCCCATGAGCAACATCTGAGCTCCCAGTCTCTGGGAACATGTTCTCTCAATTTCTGCCCAGTCCCTGTCAGTAACAAAGCCATGGTGTGTTGTTCTTCACTGTGTTATCGGGGGTCTTAGAAGTGAGTTTCCAGCTTATTAAATAATATGATTAACAAGAAACTACCTTGCATATATTGTATACCGTTCATGGATTACTTTATTCAGAAAAATTAGAATAAAATACTTTTACTTCTAAAATTACATGGAATACAATTAAGTTTTCCTGAGACAATTCAGAAAATGCAAATTTCTTAATGACAGTGTGCCAGCTTCATCTTTATAAATATTAATTATCTGTTCAGTGCATCTCTAACTGTGAGGACTAGGTTTTTTGCTTTTAATTTCCAATCCATCACGGATATTTTGTAAAACATAGAATCACATGCTGTGGGCTATTACCACAATGTCAAACAGCTGTAATAAAGTTCTTAAACATTTATTTCATTTCCTGTTGTAATCTTACTGTGTACTGGTAACAAGGTGTTGGCACTATTTAGTAGACAAATCTGTAGTAGTTTCCTAGAGAGACTGTGACAAATTACCACTAAGTAAGTGGCTTGAAACAGAAATGTCTTCTCGCACAGTTCTAGAAGCCAGAGTCTGACGACAAGGTGTTGGCACAGTCATTGTCTCTCCACAGTCTCGGGGGTGGAATCTTTCCTGGCTTCTTCCAGTTTCTGGTGGCCTCAGGTATTTCATGACTTGTGGCAGCACCTCTGCCTCTGTCTTCACGTGACTGTCTTCCCTAGGGGTCTGTCTGTGAGTCTGTCACTTGGTTTTCTTATTAGGACATCTGTCATTGGATTTAGAGTTCCCCCGCCTCTGGTATATGACCTCATCTTAGCTGATTACATCTGTAAAAACTCTGTTTCCAAATAAGGTCGTGTTCTCAGGTTCCCAGTGGACATGGATTGGGGGGCACTAGACACCCCATTAAGATGCCTAGTTGCTTGGATTGAGGGTAGCATCATAGGAGATGTATTTAATGGAGAGCTGTAAGGATGACCATCCAGTATAGCTATTTTGATGATATATTTGAAATGTGTAGCATTGTAAGTTTGACCAGTTTGTATAGATAGAAGGGTTGAACATGTGCCCACTACATTCAGTCGGGCAAAAGAAAGCATTGCCTTTTTGTTTCCTATAAATTACCCAGTTTCCTTCATATACTCTGATCCTGTTGAGAAGGGGGAAAAACAAAAAACAAAATCGAACTGTACTTCACTGCAGTCAACCTAGTGTGAGCCAAAAATTTAAACAGTTGCATTAGCTAGCTCAGGCTGTGGGATGACTCGGTCTCTCAGAATTCTCCTGTTATCTCTTCTCTCCAAAGTGGATTCTGTTGTTCAGTTTCTCCCTTGTTAATGTAACAAAAGTGATGCCTGCTAAATTGTGTACTTTTGAATCATGGACTTGCTTCTTACATAATTTTTGAAATGTTGGAGAAGGATACTTCTGTATAGCTGAGTTTAAAAATATAAGGTATTATTTTGAAAATGTCCTTGTTCTGAATGTGGAAATGATAAATATTTACATCCTTTTGTACTCTAAAAATAATTTCAGTATGCTTTGTGAGCATCATGGATCTTAAGCTTCTGAATTTAGTATTGGATTTTACCTGGTCAGGATTCTCTCCAGGGATTTCAACCTGGCGTCTGTGTTGGTCTAGATTCTTTCCCTTACTCTCCTCTTATGTGATGTCCAAGATCTAGAAATTGAGTTTCATGGATTAGAAAAGTGGTGCATTCTGTCAATGGGGTGTATCCCAGCTGCCTGCATACTTAGCGTGGTAGGGTCCCATCTATATCCTTTTCTGCTTCACAAGCTACAGATTTAGGAAAGCCTTTAGGTTGTCTAATAATAGCGGAGTTATGTTGGAGATTACAGCGATGAACTATGTCAGGCATGTGCGTCTGCTCCCGAGAGGGCAGTTCATCCTAGGAACCCTGTTCTGTCCTTCCTCCTCGTGCACCCTGGAGCAGATCACAGGCCTCTTCCCAGTTGTCTCGTGCATGTTGTACATGTGAAAGGATTCCTCAGATTCTTTTCTTGGCAGCATTTGGAAAATAATGTCTGGAATCAGAAACAGATTTGTTATTTCTGTGCTGAAACAAGTGCATTTTTTTCAAGTTAGCAAGCAACCATTTGCTCTGGACTGTTCCCCTACCCCCTTCTTCCCACCTTTTATAAATCCAGTAATAAACTGTCAAGTAAGCATTGAGCAGAGTTGATGCTATTTTACTATTTGATTCTGAGTATCATTTTAAAAGGCTTGAACAATCAAAATGTGAAGTGACCTCGGTAATCTTGTATCTGGGTGAATCTGGACATTTCGTTATCATACTTTCATATTTTGAATTTTACTTAAATTAGCCATAGCCTTTAGAGCCGTAGTCCTGTAAGACTTTCTTCCCTCCTTTCATTTAAAAATTGCATATAATTGCTAGCCAGTAACCTACAGCTACCAGGGGGAATTCACATTTGCTCAATCTGCAATTTAAAGTAGCACTTTTAATAAACACACTGATGATATCATGCATTTTTCAAACTGGCAGGGAAAGCCCTTGAAATTTAATAAACCAAACAAAGGTAGCCTTTTATTTCCTTTGTGTTTCCCTTGAAAACTTGATCATGCTTTCCAGTTCTCTTTCTTCCTTCCACTACTAATCAAAATCTTGCTTTTAAATATATTGCAGCAGAAGCCAGATCACTGTGCTGAAGAGATGTTATAATAGAAACTAGGAGATGCTATCCTTAAGGTATGAAAGAAAGAGCAGTTAACAGAGCTTTGCTGCCAGCAGCGTGTAGGGCTGGGGGTCTGCTTGTCTGTGGAACATGCTCTGTGCAAGGACAGTGCCCTGTGATTCGATGGAATTGAATCAAATGACCAATTACCAAAGCATTGGCAAAGGTTCCCATGAGTTTCTTTCTCCATTTGAGGATCTCCTGTCCCATTTTTACCTATTCTTGTTTTCTTTATTTGCTGATTTCCATATCTCTTTTTTCTAGTTATTCCATTTCCTCCTTTCCTCCTCCTCTGATTGCACGTTGATGGGGGTTGTATTATCCCTACGCCAGATTGAACTCCCTCTAGTTAAGAAGGTGTGATCAGTAATCTGCACATGCGTTAGTAAAGGTGATAGTTAATAGATAAAGGCAGATGGACCAGTGTGATAAAGGCAATTTACCGCTCAGGACGTCATGTCACCACCATCAGCCAGGCACAAAGGTATGCAGGGATATGTATTTTTCTATTTTAAACATCAGGAGAAAATCCTGCTGAAACAACCTAAAGGGCTTTAAAAGCAATTAATAGATTTTGCATGATTGAACGTATTGGTGATGCAGGGTAGGAAGATGGATATTCTTAAATTTGAAAAATGTCCCTTGGTTTATAAAATCATACATAGCTGTTGGATTTGAGAGAAAGAGGTCTTCATTTGACAGGCAGTAGTATAATGACAGACTATTGGGTATCATATTAGCAATGCCCATCGTCCATTTGCTGATTATGTCATGTTTATCAGGCTTTGTTAACTTGGACTTTAGAATTTGTATTGTTGTTACTGCCAAAATGTGGTTAATGCCGAGAGCCATTGAAACAAAGGCCATGATGACTTGAACGAGGATTTAATTTGAGGGGGATGGGTTACTTGCATGATAAGAGAAATGTAAGTGCTCATTGCCACTTCTTCATTGGAATGTCTTCTTATAACAAAAAGATATAAATAGCATAAACTGAGCTTTAGGAACCAGGAGTTGAAATATAGTCTTAAGCAAATTTATATTTAAGTGGAGTATGGTTTTCAAAGGTCAGGTTATATATTACATGTTTGCTCTTGAGAAATTTGGCAAGACTGCATTTGGAAATAAAAGGGGAAAATTCTCTCCTCTGATGACCATAAGAGGACATCTATGCTATTTCTGGTCTTATTTCACTGAGTGAGACTGTGCAAGCTCGGAAACTTGGAGAATGAAAGTTGTGCCACATGCCTCCACTCTCCCGAGTCACTGGTGAGCGGAGGAGGAGGGAGGGAAAGGTACGCCGCCACGTGCCCAGGGAGTGTTCTTAGGTGGAGGCGGCACAGGGCCTCCAGGAGGGTTAAAGTGGCATCAGGAGAAGGCAGGAGTACAGGAGATGTCACAGTTGGTTAGAAGACTGGCTGGGGAAACCAAGTCGTAGTGACTTTTCTGTTTTCAAACAGGAAAGTTTCCTCAGCCAGTCTACCACGGAAGATGCCATGAGGAGGCATGGCAGAGAGAGCCAGGCGTCGGGGAGCCCCTAGTCCCGGTGGCCCTGCGTCTCGCCTTCTTTGGCCGTCTCTTTCCGATTTGTTGCAGTTTTTCTTTACCCCTTTCCTCTTTTTTAAGAGGATAAAAGAAACTCTGCTGCTAAGTCACTTGCTAAGTCACTTCAGTCGTGTCGGACTCTGTGCAACCCCATAGACAGCAGCCCACCAGGCTCCCCTGTCCCTGGGACTCTCCAGGCAAGAACACTGGAGTGGGTTGCCATTTCCTTCTCCAGTGCATGAAAGTGAAAAGTGAAAGTGAAGTCGCTCAGTCGTGTCCGACTCTTCGCGACCCCATGGACTGCAGCCCACCAGGCTCCTTCGCCCATGGGATTTTCCAGGCAAAAGTACTAGAGTGGGTTGCCAATTCTATTCCTTACAAAAGTGTTGCTGAAACAGACTACCTAGTTTTATGCAAAAAATGCATATTATCCCACAGTGGCTAATTTATATATATATAGATTCACCCCAAATTTGTTGACACTCTGAGATACCTCTTGAGGTTCATCACATCTGACCAAAATGTTTTGATAGAGTTTGGGGTGTGAGTGTTCATCAGATGTTGATGACACTTACCGTGTGCCTGTTTTCCCTTGCCCCAGGAAAGCCTCCCTTCTCCCATGCCCCCAGATTTTTTTCCCAGGCCTGGGTCTTCTCAGCACCCAAGCCCTTTCCAGCTGCTTTCCTGTCCTCTCAAAAGGCAATTCTGCTTGTACCTGCTTTGAAGAGGGCAGGGGGAGTTCTTCTTTCCCCAAGTTCACTTTGAGTACAAAGCAAGGCCAGAGACTTTTTTTTTAAGGTTTTTTCCTGCTAATGACCACCCAGGTAATAAAACATCAACAGATTAGTGACGAAGATGCAAGAAATCCCAACTGTGTCCATTAATAATATGAGCCTGCATAAAAATCTCAACTGTGAGAGTAGCATGCGTGACTGCTCAGCCGCTCAGTCATGTCCAGCTCTTTGCAACCCCATGGATGGTAGCTCACCAGGCTCCTCTGTTCATGGGATTCTCCAGGCAAGAATACTAGAGCAAATTGCCATTTCCTCCTCCTGTGGATCTTGCTGACCCAGGGACTGAACCCATGTCTTTTATGTCTCCTGCATTGGCAGGTGGATTCTTTACCACTGAGCTGCATGAGAGTATCATCTACTTGACAAAAGACTGAGGAGTAAATAATAACTTACATAAGACGCTAGACATTTTATCACAAGTATGTAGCAATATTAGTTAACTGTGGCCTTGGTAAGTGCTTCGTAAAGTTACTAATTAGAGCTACCTTGGGTTTTCTGAAAGTAAAGACTAATTTGTATTTATACCATAATTTAGGAATAGGGTGTAACTATATAGTGAGAAAGGCAGATATATTTCTGGTTTTTCATTGCAACATATTTACACCAACTTCTGTAAAGTTTTCTGGCTTCACAGTTGTATAAATACACCCAGGTGAATACAAAGACTCATAAGTCACATATACTGGCAAATGAACATTATAGCAACACAAATATTTTGAAAGCCAGGGAAGCCAAGGAGAATATCCTGACACAGTTCTAACTGCTCCAGCGGAAGTATTTGCTGCCATAACATTTGAGACAAAAACCATTCCTTTTTGGAAATGTTTTCTGGCAGAACATACACTTGATAAAAATCCTAAACAAGATTTGGACTACTCATGTGGTGCTTTTTATAAAATTGCTTGTATTAAAAAATAGAAAAATCTCTCCATATCTGAATGAGAGGAACGGCTAGATGAGTGGTTTTATCCTTCATCGGTAGACATGTCTCCTTATTTCAGGTTGACTGCCGAGGAATTCGTAACTGGCTCTCCTTACTCGAGTATTTCTCCTTTCACTCAGCTCCTTCTTCCGTTGGTAATTGACCCATTTTTCCCTCTCAGAGAGAACACGTTAGTGAGTGTAAGAGTTGTCCAGCTGAATTATCAGCAAATTACAATGGAAGTTTAAAAAAAGCAGACTCAAAAGATGACATTGTATGTCCATCCTTCCAAAACTGCAGGGTCCATAAATTCCAAAAAGACTGAATGCAGATGAGTAAATTTTTGATGGCTTAAAGCGTGATTTAAAGCATTGGTTAACATGAGATAAAACATTAGCTTGATATTTGCCATCAACTTTTAGGTTTAAAATTATAAGACTGTGACAGAGATAGCTTGTTTTCAGTCACCCATTGAGAACATCTAAATTTAAACTCCTGTACATTTTCTGCTTCCCACAGAAAGTTCATATTGGTGTGGCAGATATTATGAATCTTTATTTATATCCTTTTTGGCGTATGGTAACAAATTTGGCTGAAATTGAGTTTGTCTTAGTTGCTCCCTGCCCCTCACTCACCTTCATGAAATTGGTGAATAGATTCATTGTGGGACTGTTATCTGCAAAAGATAAAGTGTCTGTGAACTCACGGGAAAACAGGAACCCCTAAAATATGTGAGATTCCTTTGGCACACGACATACCAAAGGGTTCTCCTTGACTCCTACTTTGGACAGTGTTCGACTGGATTTCCTTTAAATTTCGCTTTGCCTCGTTTCCACATTGGAAAGTGATCTGCCTGCTCTATGCATGAAGACAAGCTTTCTTTGTCTCCTGCTTGATATTGGGCTCTAGCAACTTTTGTGCGAGGCCTGCAATCAGGTCACAGGCTTCTCACATCAGTTCTAAGACAGTTTTCTAATCACTGTCAAGAACTTTTTGCTGCTTTCCAATAGGGGAATCCAGTATTAGTGATATACTGATGATTCCCACATTTCTCTCTGCAACCAAGACCGCTCCCCTAAATTTCAAATATGAATATCCAGCTGTCTCCTCCACATTTCCAGCTGGGTGTCCAATGGGCTTCGTGAACTCCTGGTGCCCCTTCCATCCCTTTACCCTCATTATCTCTTCCGCTGCAGCCTTCTTCATTCCCATAAGGGACAAATCCTTTTTTTTTTTTTTTCCAGTTGAATAAGCTATAAACCTTGAAGTCATGTATAACTCCTGTTTTTCTCTTACCTCCACCCCCGCCCTGGTTCAGTGTGTCAGAAAATCCTGTTGATTCAGTGTATCTTTTCTGGGATCTGACTCGCTCTCCCGCCATTCGCTGCAACCTACTTGCCTGGGTCTCACCTGGCAGCTATCACAGCTCCCCTCTGCAGCCTATTTTCAGCCCTGTAGCCAAAGTGAGCCTCTGTGAGTTCATGCTGCTCCTTTGCTCAAAACACCATTTTACTCAGAGTAAAAGCTGAAGCCTTGGCAATTTCTCTTTATTTTGGGAATATCAGTCACAGGCCAAAATCAAACCATGGAGGAGAAAGGTGGTTTTCTAAGCTACAGAACCGGTAGCTGGTCAGATCCTTTATTTTGGCAGAAAAGGAAGAGGTTTCTGTGCTGAAACTGCAGCCCCCAGTTAGCTGTGCTCTTGTCTGGTGCTCCTGGAAGGTGTAGTCCACTCAGAGGCCTTCATCCTTTCTGCAGTGGGAGTAAAGATCATTCCAGGCTCTGTCATTTTATCATCACATGTAGCCATGTGTGTATTTAGTGCAGCTACCGGTGTACCTTTAGTTTTTATAAAACAAATTTGATAGAGTTTCTGTTGGTACTTTGGAAAATTGATTCCCATGGCTTGCTTTTTTTTTTTTTTTATAGGGATTCAGTTAGAACTAAATAGTAGGGAACCTGTCCATATTCAGTTAGGAAGCTAACTGAAATGTTTAAAAAGCAGCTCAGTGTTTATTCTAGTGCTTATATTTGTTTTGCTGAGCTTTGGTTTGTTATAAGGAATATCAGAAAGTGCTCTCATGATAAGTGCTTGATATTTTACTCTTTCGTAGAACCCCTTTTTTTTTTTTTTTTTTTTTTTCTTTCATAGCATTATTAAAATGGAGGGCAGGCTTTGACCCCACTCATTGAGTGGAATTTCTTTGGGACATACATTACGTCGCGTGTGTGGTAGTGATAGGTGCTGTGGCTTCCCTATTAAATTCTAAGCTCCTTGAGGGCTTATCCCATTGTCTTAACCAAGAAGGAATCTAGTTGATATTTGTAATTAAGAGGGCTTCACTAGTGGCTCAGTGGTAAAGAATCCGCCTGCAGGAGACTTGGGTTTGATCCCTGGGTCAGGAAGATCCCCTGGAGAAGGAAATGGCAACCCACTCTAGTTTTCTTGCCTGGAAAAATCCCATGGGCAGAGGAGCCTGGCAGGCTACAGCCCATAGGGTTGCAAAAGAGTCAGGCAGGACTTAGCAATTAGACAACAACAGCAGTTTGTAATTAAGGGAATGAAATGTAGTATTTAGTCTAGTTCAGGTAAAAGGGACTTTAGCAATCACTCTCTGTGAAAATAAAAGGACCCTTTTGAGGATACCTTACAAATAGAAAAGTGGATTTTTCTACTTCCAGTGGGACTGAAAATATGAAGGCAATAAGCAGAGAGCAAGAAAGATTTTTAACTTTCGAAGTTTTATCCTCTATAGCAACTGGATAGAAAAACCCAGTGTGACAGTTTCAATCAGTAATGACTTAAAAGAGGGGGAAGGAAGCTGATCATGGAAGAGGAGAAAGGTTAATGTGTTTCTAGAAATTCAAACATTCAAGACAAATGAGTCTGGACTTTCTGGTGACGGGGCGGGAGATATGCTTCCCAGGTGCCCTCCTGGTCTTTGAAGTGGCAGGTCACCCTCAGGAAAACGGCCAGTCCCCTGCCGGCCCCTCTCAAGTACTGTTCTGAAGTGGTTACTCTTCTCTTAGAGGACTGAGGTTTTACCACGGAGAAACAGCCTTCAAGCACTTTCTTCCCTCTTGAGTTTTCAATTGGAAAAAAGAAAACCAAAGAACTAAAACACTCCAATGCATAGTTCCAAGAATGAGCAATTGACTTAGACTAAAGGGAAAAAAAGTGATCAAATTATCTTTAGAAATATGAGATCACATTCTCATAGCAAGTCATCATGTAACTATGGGACTTTTTTAATATCTGTTTAAATATTTCTACTGAAATTTTATCTTATTTGACCTTCCTATTCCTTATTCTAAAATTTTCAGATCCACTGAATTGCTTTCTGGGGTTCTCCTGTGTGCTTTTCATTCTATTTCCATTACAACACTGTTCCCCATTTTCTATGTAAATGTGCTTACAATTTGGTCACTGTGCTTTTCTGCCCATCTTAGGTGCAATGAGAACAAGTGGGTTATTTATTCAGGACCTTCTAGCAGAGAGTACCTCAAGGTGTTATTAATATCTGTTGATTGAATGAGTGCCTGACTGCACTGAGGACTTTATTTCCTCCTCTTTACCTCTGTGAACTATTATGATGATTAAAAATTACAGGAACTTGTAGGTTGTGTTTTCAGCTCAATAAAATGAAAGGGATGGACCTGTCATTTTAATGACCAGTTGAGATCTTAATAAAATTCACATTCAGGATGGTGAACCTGAAATTTGCACATTGCGATTAACCACGAGTAAAGTTCTTGCATGTGAAGCAGAAATACTTTTAACCTAAGAATCAGAGTTTTTCTCATCTGAGTCTGTCGCTTACTAACTCAGGAAGTCACTTAGCCACAGAACTATTTTCTTCATCTGATAAATAGAAATGACTCCCCTGCCTACTTGATGAGGCGCTCTTTATGGGAATCAAATGAGATAACGTACCTGGGATGTTAGCGCAGAAAGTGGCAGTCCTCTTTGCTACGCCCTCTTTCATTCTCCTACATTTCCTGTCCGTTCCACCTTCTTAGTATGTTCTGGATCCCGTCTCTGCTCTTTATTCCCTGGACTATCACTGCCTTAGTGTGATGACTATTAGCATTTCATGCTTTTAGTTTATTGGGCTCCTAACTTTCTGATTCTCGGCTAATTGCTCTCTAATCCCTTACTCCAAACCCTATCCAGGACGTGAATAACAGACTTATCATGTTTTTTCTCTAAAACTCTTCAGTTTCCCCCACCCAGCCCCCTACCAATACAGTGCCTTTAGGATAAAGTTTGACTTTGGAGGAGCCCTTTATTAAAGAACACATCCCTGTTTTCCTCTTCAGCGTCGATTCTCATGAGCCTTTTCACCCGTCCACATTCACAACTTGTGCTCATCTTTCTTTGTCGGGACCCTCTGCTTAGAAGGACTATCTGTTTCTCCTGTCCCTTCTACCTAACACTGAGTTTGGACTGACAGGACTTATTTCACATGCTGCCTCCTCCAAAGCCAGTTTTTAACGCCTGCTCTGTGCTGCCGGTCACACTGTCGTGAGCTGTCTTGCTTTAGGCAATAGGAACCTAAAAGGCCGGGCATGAGTATTAGTCATTGTCCTTGATGCCAAAAATCATGTAAAATCTGGTTGAATTAATTCATTAATGTTTGAAAATCTTTAAAATAGGAGGGAAAATTCTAGTGTATTATCTGGCTTAGTATTAAAAGCAAAATAGAAAACATTATACTGCCCTTGTATATATAAAGTTATAAACTGTTCATACCTGGGGTACTAAGGCTTGTTCCAACTGTTCTCTTTAAGTAATTTCTAAGGAGCTGAAATGCACTAAGAATTACACAGGTAAACTTTTTTGTCTGGGAAGAAGTAACTGCAAAAAAAGTCCTAAAATAATTTGGATTTTACCTGGGAAAACGATGATCGGGATGCAGAACCACAATTTTCTGTAGGAGTAAATGACATGGATGTTGTCAACCAAGATCAAGTGTTCAGGACTAGGGATTTATTACCTGGATGATGGTGCAAGCTAAAAATATTAACCCGTTCAAGAAAAGTACAGATAAACAATGTAATGGTTGAGCCATAATTGATTATCAAGGTAAAATGGTATGTTTGAGTCTTCTAGAATTGAGGAACCCAGATTATGGAACACTGCTCCTCTCCTCTCCTGTGATAGGCAGACTTTGGGCCCCTGGACGTTCATCACCGGGTGCCATGCCTGTCAGCATCTTATGTGCATGTGTGCTAAGTTGCTTCAGTTGTCATGTCCGACTCTTTGTGACCCTATGGACTGTAGCCCACCAGGCTCCTCTGTCCATGGGATCCTCCAGGCAAGAATATTGGAGTGGGTTTCCATGCACTCCTCCAGGGGATTTTCCCAACCCAGGCATTGGACTTGCATCTCTTCTGTCTCCTGCATTGGCAGCCAGGTTCTTACATTGCTTGGTAAAAAGGGACTTTGCAGATATAATCAAAGTTACTACTCAGTGACCTTAAGAAATGCAGATTAGCTTGGATTATCTAGGTGGGCTTCATGTAATCACATGAGCCTTTAAGAGCAAAGCAGCTGGCAACAGGGAAGTGGGAGAGTTTGTAAGGATTCAGTGTGCTGTCACTGGCTTGACTGGGGAACCTTGAGAAGGAATTGAATTCAGGGAGATCAGTCCTGGGTGTTCATTGGAAGGACTGATGTTGAAGCTGAAACTCCAATACTTTGGCCACCTAGTGCGAAGAGCTGACTCATTGGAAAAGACCCTAATGCTGGGAAAGATTGAGGGCAGGAGAAGGGGATGACAGGATGAGATGGGTGGATGGCATCACCGACTTAATGGACATGGGTTTGGGTGAACTCCGGGAGTTGGTGATGGACAGGGAGGCCTGGCGTGCTGTGGTTCATGGGGTCGCAAAGAGTTGGACCCGACTGAGCGACTGGACTGAACTGAACACCCTGAATGAGCTTGGGAGCAGTTCTTCCTCTACAGCCTCCAAGTAAGAGCCCACACCAGCTGACACCCTGATTCAGGCCTTGTGAGACCCTAAGCAGAGAACCCAGCTGAGCCCACTGGACTTCAGACCTGTACGACCGAAAGATAAATAAGTGGGTATTGTTTTAACGTGCCAAATTCATGGCATTTTGTTACAACAGCATAGAAAATGACCGTACCAACAAAACAAAGCAAAAGATGGGGCTGGCATATGGGAGCTTCTTAGTTTAGGAATCTATTTGTTAGGAAGACTTGATTTCCAGTGTCCCTTCATGTTGAGTGGACTATATTTGACAAACCCTAAAATTAAATGCTTTTTCTGACAGCCATGAGGCGGGGGGGGGGCCTCACTGATCTGAGATCACTCCCTGACCTCTGGAACATCAGAGCTGACCTGAAGCATGCCCCTGAGTGAGTGTTAGACTTCAAGGGCTCCAGTGGAAAAATCAACCTGGGGAATCTGACATTATTATATGCTGACTTTGGGCAGGAAAGGTTAACAATAATAAATCAGAGGAATGGAGATTGTTTTGGGTAGTACAATATCAAAGGCTCCAGTCTCAGTTTTTCCAAGCGATGTATAAAGTAGGACATTTAAGATGTTTGCTTCCTTTTAGCATAGTTTCTCTAATATTGTCTTTATGAGAGTCATCCTCTTTGTTAAAGGCCCCCTCAAGCCCACAACACTTGAAACACACTAAAAATCATTTGGTAATTAAAACAGAGAGGATCTGATTTTGACATCACTTTAGAAATTCTGTACTCTCATATTGCAGGTCTAAAAGCTCTTCATTTTATTTGTGATGCACAGGACAGGCAAAGACTGAAGTCTGGACCATGCTTTGTCAGTGTGGTAAATTTGTTCGTATTAAACACTAAAATAGTTGACTTGGTATCAAAATAGGGAACAATTGTGTCTGTAAAGGATGATAATAGAAGAGTTAGAAATAAACAGAGCTGATAACCTGCTTGCTTGCTTACCTTGGTAGAAATTTAAATGACACCTATTTCCATCTTTCTAGAGCACAGATGTTTTCCTCTCAGAATATGAAATAACAACCTTATAGATAATTCTTTGAATTATTAATTAGTTGAAGAATGAAAATTAAAAAGAACGGGTTGCTGGCTTAATAGACCAACAACACTAACAAAGTTTTAAAACGTGAGTTTTTCTAATTTTCTTGCTTTGGTTATTGTATATGCATAGTGAATTTAAGATGATTTTGGAAATGAATTTCATTTGACCTTCTGCACATTCATTTCATCACTCAGATATTGTCTACATTTTCTTGCTTTCCTTCATTTTGTCTCTGCACATTTTTTCAAAAGAAATATTTACTTAGTATGAGAGCAAACTTCCTGCCCAGTGGTGTTTGAAGACTCGCTTGGCTACCAAACTGTCACTGTCCCTTTCCTTTCTTTCTTGGCCCTCACACTTGGCGTACTTGTTAACCCAGATCTGCTCACTTTTTTTCTTCTAAATATGTTTCATACCTTCCTTTTGAATGCAAACCTTTGATTTTTTTCTTTTTTTTCCCCCTCTCCATTCTACCACTCTTTTTTACTTCTTTATTACTCCAGTTTCTATTAAGAATATATTTTAAAAACTATTATCGGAAACAAAATCTTGATATTTTAGGCTTTTTATATTATCGTCTGATGTTATATTTACTTATAAAGCCTTATAATTATGTTAAATAACTTGCTTTCTCTTCCTGATCCTTCTCGTCTGAGTCTTTTGTATACAGTTTACTAGTTTCTTGTAAATTACAAAGTATGAACTGGAATATGGCCCAAGAACCTCAGAGGAGGAATATTGTTGTTCAGTCGCTCAGTCATGTCCAACTCTTTGCAACCCCATGGACTGCAGCCCACGAGGCCTCCCTGTCCCTATCTCCTGGAGTTTGCTCAGACTCGTGTCCAAGAAGTCAGTGATGCCATCCAACCATCTCATCCTCTGTCGTCCCCTTCTCCTCCTGCCTTCAGTCTTTCCCAGCATCAGGATTTTTTCCAATGAGTCAGCTCTTCTCATCGGGTGGCTGAAGTATTGGAGCTTCCAGTGAATATTCAGGGTTGATTTCCTTTAGGGTTGACTGGTTTGATCTCCTTGCAGTCCAAGGGACTCTGAAGAGTCTTCTCTAGCACTGCAGTTCAAAAGAATCAGTTCCTTGGCACTCAGCCTTCTTTATGGTCTAACTGTCTCATCTGCACATGACTACTGGAAAAGCCAGAATATGGAGGGATAAATTGGGAGAGAAGTCTGGCATCTAGTTCACAGGCTCTTTTGTGGAGCTGTCTGATCACTGATGACTTCAGTTCTGCCAAGAGACTGCATGGCAGGGGATGAGTCAGTCACCTTCCCTATGTCTCGGCTCTTTCACCTCTAACACACAGATGGTAATTCTTTAACTCAGGAGATTGTTCATGCACTTTAAGTGGGATAATGCATGTGAACCTTGCTTGGAACCTGCTAGACCCGGTAACTGTTAACGACTGGTTTTCTTGCTGTCCTATATGTGTGTTCAATGTGGCATAGCCTCTGCGAATCTAGCCACTATTTGTTACACAGCAACGTCAGAGAGGCTCCTTTCATTTTGTGTTTTCTGCTTCCTAAGTGGATTGGGAGGGATCATGGTACTCACCCACTTGTTTGTACAGTTCATATGCAAATGCTCTCAGCAAGTGCCTAAACACTGGTAATCCTACTGCACTCTGACTTGCCAGTAATGGGAGCTATAAATTCAGCTGCTATTCACGAATGAAAATGAGGGGATTTGTTTTCATAGTGTGACAAGCCTTATAAGCCTTATTACTCTTGTCAGTTCAGATTTCAGAAAGAACAGAAACTTGTTTTATCGTCCTTGCACTTTTGCCTTTTCTGCTCCACAGTCCCAGGCTGCCGATTGTGGGCACCATTGGGACCACCATCTAAATGGTTTTGGTGTTTTGTTGTGGGTTTTTGTTTTCAATTTTTTATTTTATATTGGACTATAGCCAGTTAACAATATTGGGATAGTGACTCGGCCATACATACACATGCATCCATTCTCTGTGGGTTTTTTTTTCCTCCACACATAACTTTAGTTTCTAAAATATGTAACTGTGGAAAAATCCTTATCTGTACAAAATCCAGTGCAGCCTCACAGCACTGATCTTGACCTCATATGTCAATAGGATTAAAAGGAGGAGCCCGAAGAGAGACAACATTGATTTGCGTGCTGCTTATACAGCTGGCTCAATTTGCTCTCTTGTTTAAACACTGCAAAGCCAAGACAAAGAAGCTAATGTTATACATTACAGGGTGTATTACCTTTTTAAATATGTTTGAGTGTAAGGAAGCAGGGAAGATGCTGGAGTGATTTCAAAAAAGGATCAAGATTGACAAAGTTTTCTGAGTGTTATCAAGATAGACTTTATTCTATTTAATACCCTGTGTCAGATTATTTAAAATTCATTGGTATTGCAGCTAAAAGATAGAAGGAAATGAGGATATTTAAATACATAAGTAGACTCTTGAGAGTAGTAACTCAGAGGAAGTATTAAGTTTCAGAATTGATGAATTGTAGCCAAAACTGCATGCAGAGGAAAATTAGTAAACTTACATGTTTTTATTTTTAAACAAAATAAATGACTAAGAAGCTCTTGACTCCAGGAAAAGTATGAGGGTACATAGTTATTGAAGTGGCTTATAATAAAAATTGGAGAAAAATGGCAAACGCCCTGGAATTTGTTCATCATTATTATTTTCGATGTCTCTAATGCTCTTCTTTTCATTATGGTTTATCATAGGATGTTGAATACAGTTCCCTGTGTCTCGGTGCTACACAGTAGGACCTTGTTGTGTGTCCATTCTGTGTAGAGGAGTTTGTCTCCGTTAACGCCACCCTCCCAGTTTTCCCCTCCCTGTCCCTGCTCCACCTTGGCAACCGCAAGTCTGTTCTCTGCGTCTGTGAGTCTGTTTCTGGTTTGTAGATAGGTTCATTTTGGTCAGATTTTAGATTCCACATATAAGTGGTATCATATGGTATTTACTTCACTTAATCTGATAGTCTCTAGTTGCATCCATGTTGCTGCCAATGGCACTCTTTCCTTCTTTTTTAGGACTGAGTACTATTCCACTGCATATAAGAACCAGGTCTTCTTTATCCATTCACCTGTTGATGGATATTTAGGTTGTTTCTATGTTTCGACTGCTGTGAGTGGCACTGCTATGAACACAGAGGTGCATGTATCTTTTTGAATTATAGTTTTGTCCGTATATGCCCAAGAGTAGGATTGCTGGATCATATGGTAATTCTGTTTTTAGTTATTCTGAGGAACCTCCATAGTGTCCATAGTGGCTGCACCAACTTACATTCCCAGCAATAATGTAGGAAGGTTCTCTTTTCTCCAGACCTTCTCCAGCAATTATTATTGGTAGACTTTTTAATGACAGCCATTCTGACCAGTGTGAGGTGACACCTCATTGTAGTTTTGATTTGCCTTTCTCTAATAATAAGTGCTGTTGAGCATCTTTTCATGTGCCTGCTAGCCATCTGTATGTCTTTGGAGAAATGTCTATTAAGGTATTCTGCCTATTTTTTGATTGGGTTGTTTGACTTTTTTGGTTGTTAATGAGTTGTTTGAGCTGTTTATATATTTTGGAGATTAAGTCCTTGTCTATTGCATCATTTTCAAATATTTTCTCCCATTCTGTAGGTTGTCTTTTCATTTTTTTTTTTTTCCATAATTTCCTTGAAAAAGGAAAAGCTTGTAAGTTTGTAAGTGCAAAAGCTTGTAAGTTTGACTAGATCCCATTTGCTTATTTTTGTTTTTATTTCTATTGCCTTGGAAGACTGACCTAAGAAAACACTGGTATGATTTATGTCAGAGAGTGTTTTGCCTCTGCTCTCTTGTAGGAGTTTTACTGGATCTTGTCTTATGTTTGCCTTTAAGCCATTTTGAGTTTATTTTTGAGCATGGTGTGAGGGTGTGTTCTAACTTCACTGATTTACATGCAGTTGTCCAACTTTCCCAGTTGATCTGGGTGCTGTTACATGGGCATCCACTTTGTGACAATTCAGTAAGCTGCTCACTTACCATTTGTGCACTTTTCTGTACCAGATAAAAAGTACACTTATAATTCATGCTTAATTTTAGCTTTCAGTTCTTAGGCTTTGTGTGCATTTGTGTGGGACTTGGTTCTCTGCTTCCCTAAGTGCTTTTTCCTGCCATAAGCATCTCTAGAGGGCCTATGGAATGGTGAGTAATTAGGAGGTAGCCTTTGGCATTCCTGGTTCTAATGTTGGTTCTAGAACCTGGTTCTAATCCTTGGGCCACCACTGGACATGCGTAGGGCCTTTGGAAAGTACTTTGCTCCTTACTGTGTCTCCATCTCCTCAACAGCAACTCAGACACTTCAGGGCTCTGATTAGCATCGGTGAGTTAAATAAGACTATGTATGGGAATACTCAGCTCAGAATAAGCAGTGCTCACTTCTAGCTATTGTTTTTATTTAGTCTCCCTAAAGGCTATTCTGTGCCTTACAATACACAACAGTCTTACCATTTGGCACCAGGCTAGACAAGACGCTTGCTCCTTGGAAGAAAAGTTATGTCCAACCTAGATAGCATTTTCAAAAGCAGAGACATTACTTTGCCGACTAAGGTCCGTTTAGTCAAGGCTATGGTTTTTCCTGTGGTCATGTATGGATGTGAGAGTTGGACTGTGAAGAAGGCTGAGCGCCGAAGAATTGATGCTTTTGAACTGTGGTGTTGGAGAAGACTCTTGAGAGTCCCTTGGACTGCAAGGAGATCCAACCAGTCCATTCTGAAGGAGATCAACCCTGGGATTTCTTTGGAAGGAATGATGCTAAAGCTGAAACTCCAGTACTTTGGCCACCTCATGCGAAGAGTTGACTCATTGGAAAAGACTCTGATGCTGGGAGGGATTGGAAGCAGGAGGAGAAGGGGACGACCGAGGATGAGATGGCTGGATGGCATCACTGACTCGATGGATGTGAGTCTGGGTGAACTCCAAGAGATGGTGATGAACAGGGAGGCCTGGCGTGCTGCGATTCATGGGATCGCAAAGAGTCGGACACGACTGAGCGACTGAACTGAACTGAACTGAGACCTACAACATAGACATGGATTTGGGCTTCCTATTCTTAACATTCTCAGGTTTCATCCTCTCCATTATTCTTCTATTCCAGGACTTCCTATTCATGATGGTTTCATGTCAAGAATTCCCAATCAAGGAAATTGAGAATTCCCATCTCAGGGCACTGTCTTCCATTCTTGGAGCTGTTGAACTCTTTTGCTCCAGCTATTTTACCTTAAAAAGTTCTCTTTAATCCATTGCCTTCCCCTTCCCTCACTGATAGTTTCTTCTTCCTAAATACAAAAATTGCTGGGTGAGCTGCAAGACACTGTGGACAGACTTCTTTAATTGCTTTTGCTGGATACTTTTTGCTCAAATGAGTGATTCTTCTCAAGAATGTTAGGAATCTGGGTCCAGCCATTGTTTGGTGAGAAGATGGTGGTTGCAGACATTATGCAGAGAGATCATGAAAGGGTGTGGTGAGGGGTTGGAGACCTTTTCATTTTTCCATTAATGAAATTTATCAATTCAGAAAATAATTCCCTGCCTTTATGCCTAAAGATTATTGTCATTCATTAACCCCGATTATTGAATCTTATTTTGCAATGTGAATCTGAAAAGGATTTTTCAGTGACCTGTGGACACAGAAACAAACCAGAGAGCTTAATGAGAAATAAACCAAAACTTTTCTGGAAAAGGATGTTATAATGATGTATTTCAGATTTTGAAACTTTCTTGACCTCACGTATCCCTCCATGCTCACTGCCCATCCATTTTTCTACGTATCTTCGGAGCAAAACATATTAATAAACAACTCAGTAAAACCAGTGGTCTGCCTCTGCGTCCAGTCTCCTCACTTTCCCACCACTTCTTCATAGTTCTGCATGTATCTGCATTCCTGGTCTGCTGTGCTGGGCATCCTCCACAGGGGTACTCACAGCTTCTCCACGGCAAATGCAGCACTCACATTTCTGTCTTTGCCTCACTTAGGAGCACAGTCTGTGGAGTTGGCTGTTATTTATACCCCTGTCCCCCAACCTGCCCTGTAAAACTGTTCCCTCCCTTAGATTTTAAAAACCTACTTCATTGACCCCTTCATGACTCTTTCTTCCTCTTTCTAACCAAGAGCTTCAGGGCTCAATCCTCTTTGCTCTTCTCTATCCACCTTCTTTGCCCAAATGTTCTCATTCAGTGCTTTTTAAGTGCCTTTTGTATGCTCATTTCCAAGGGTTTTTTTTTTTTTTTCAATCTATTTTATTCAAGTATAGTTGATTTATAGTGTAGTGTTACTTTCTGCTATGCAGCAGAATGATCCAGTTATATATATGTACATTCTTTTTTGTGTTCTTTTCCATTATGGCTTATCACAGGATATTGAATATAGTCCCCTGTGCTCTACAATAGGACCTTATTTTCCAAATTGTCTTTAATCTCCTACCCTGGCTTCTCCTGTAGCTTCAGACTTGGATGCAATAGCCCATGTGAGATTTCCTTTTGCACTTGATGGTTTCCATGAAGCATGTTTTGACTCCCTTTTCCTTTAACCATTACCCCTTCAGAGTTCCCTGTCTCAACAAATGGCATCACTAGCATCCCCCCAGGAAAATTCTGCAAAAAAAAAAAAAAAAAAAAAACCAAACCAGACAAACAAAAAAACCCTGGAATTATCAATGATCTCTCCCTTTCTTTCTGTCCCACATCTAACAAACCTTTCTGTTCTGTCTCCTAAATATATTTTGAATCCACGCATTTCTCTCGTTTTTCAGCATGAGCTCAAGCCCGCATTATTTCTTGCCTAGTTTATGACAATAACTCCCTACTCCTTGTTGCTCATACACAATCTGTTCTCCATACAGTGGTCAAAGAGATCTGGTACTCATGTACTTGTCCCAAAAATTAGAACTCAAGGTGATCAACTTCTCATTCACGCTCTTTTAGCCACTGAAAGAAAAACACCCATCATCAAGAGTCATTCAGGGTCTTACTGAGGACTACAGCCCAGGAGACAGCCTCTCAGTGGCTCCGAGGAAACTGTTCCGAAGAGGCAGAGGGAGAAACCAGTTTATGTATGATTTTTGGTGAGAAAATATGTGCAATCAAGCATATGTCTTGGTAAAAGGTTACTGCTGATCACAGAGATCTGATATCTCAAGTGAATGATTTTTAGTGCTTTCCTGTGTATGGGAAGACGCGAAGATATGGGGTCTTTTAAATTCTCCCTGAGATATGCCTCTGCCTGAGAGACCTGCTTGTCTAAAGCAGAGAGGGCCTCACTCTATTACCATCTTAATTTCCTCCCAGGGTGCCCTGTGGGTCAATGACTGCAGCTAGTTATGGCTTAGCTTTTGCAGAACTGGGTGGTGAGCATCGCTCTGTGTTCTCTGTTCATTCCACCAGAGAGGGCTCTGACATGTTTCTTTTTTAGAGACAGAACATTTCATTATATAAACGTGAAGCAAAGAGTTGCTAATCAACCCTCTCTGAATCCTGAAATAGAAGGAATAAGAAATACGGCCCGTGTAAGTGTTCTGGATCCTTCTCCAGACATCCTGTTAGAAACCCTTGATTGTGTGTGGAGAAGTGTCCTTTCTGAAGTGCAAGGAAAAACTGGTGCCAGACAACAGCACTGTGCTTGTTTTCAATAGATCATTTTCGAAAGTTCGCCTGCTCCCTGCTGCTCTTCTGATAGGGACTATGTATTATGATGATCAAAAAAAATCTTGTACACATGTCACTCTCGCCTTGCAAAATTAAATAATTCAAATATGGGGATGGCAGCAAATTACTTTCTTCATCCAAGATGCCATTTCTCTGATTTTTTAAAAATTGGATAAGAACATTAATATTTAATGCTTTTATTATTATGATACCAGGGTGTTTATGAGGAAGTAAATATTTTGAGTTATGAGGTACATAGAAATTCCATTTGATTGTCATTTGTTTCTTGATAAGACTTTTTTGAGGTCTTTATTTTATCAAAAGGAAAATTGAACAGCAGAACAGAATTTTTTTAAGATTCACTTTCTAGTATTACCACTAAATTATGCCTTGAAAAAAAGACTGTTGAAGATAATTACTATGTACATGGTAAAGTATTTTTTCTTTGCCTCATTCAGAGAAACCTTATTTGTGCAGTGTGCTCAGAAAAATTATATTCTCTCAATAAATGCTCACCTATGGAGTGTTTAATTCTTCAGTGATGTTTTAGAATGTGTATCAAAATTTCTATATCATTGCTTAGATTATTCTGTCTCCTTCCTGAGAATATGATATAGTAGAGAATTAAGGCCAAACATAAACTTTTCTAAGCTTTATTTCTGCTCATTTTCCCCCCAGTTTTAATTATATAAGGTAATTGGGAAAGGTATTGAACTTGGTCTTTTAATATGTGAAGTCAGATTGCAACAATGTATGGAATCTTGTTTCTTGAAAATCATTCCTTTGAACCTTCCATCCTTACTTCTGTTGCCATTGTTTTTATATATAATGTGAATCTGAATGTGTCTTTTAAAGAATCTGCTGTAGTTTTTTAAGTTCTCCAAAAAGGGAATCTATAGAAAGAAACCAGTCTGAGGCTGTGTTGAGTTGATGTGTTTTGTGAGTGACCGTGTCGAATACTACTTGTGGGCTACTGATGCAGTTTGTGTAAAAGAATTCTCCAACTTTCTCAGCTTCTGATTTAAGAAGTTCAGACATAAATAACCATATTTCTGGATTTGAATCAAAAACAGATATAAAGGGTGACAAATTCCAGTTCATTTTGGAGCCTCTTAGTCATTGTTCTTGCTCAAGAACTTGGTCAGACATCCTGTAGCAGGTTCTGTCACGGCTCATTCAGCTCCATCTCACTTCCTGTCTGGCCTGACTTCTATCACATTCAGTTCAGTTCAGTTCAGTCGCTCAGTCGTGTCCGACTCTTTGCGACCCCATGAATCGCAGCACTCCAGGCCTCGCTGTTCATCACCATCTCTCGGAGTTCACCCAGACTCACGTCCATCGAGTCCGTGATGCCATCCAGCCATCTCATCCTCGGTCCCCTTCTCCTCCTGCCCCTAATCCCTCCCAGCATCAGAGTCTTTTCCAATGAGTCAACTCTTCGCATGAGGTGGCCAAAGTGCTGGAGTTTCAGCTTTAGCATCATTCCTTCCAAAGAAATCCCAGGGTTGATCTCCTTCAGAATGGACTGGTTGGATCTCCTTGCAGTCCAAGGGACTCTC
>SJYT01062469.1:158378-172349 GCA_006410635.1 Cephalophus harveyi | reverse complement strand
GCGGCCTCCGTGGGGCGAGCGGCTGGGCCACCCCGTCCGGTGTGACCGCTCAGAGCGTCGTGGTTTACGGGGGCGGGCCCTGCGGCCGGACACTGGCCACGCCGGCTTCTTGGGGCGATGCCTGCTCTCCCTGGCGGGGGGGTGCGTGGGTGCACACATCTGTGTGGCTCAGGGTCTGGAGCCTCTCGCCCCTGGCGTGTTCACACCTCAGCCTGTATCCGTGTGAGCTGTCCTCCGTGTGCACGCAGGCATGTGGAGTGCGTGTGTTTGCACCTTCTGTGTAACTGTGTGTGTGTGTGTGCAGTTCACGAGCACGCGCGTGAATAGGTGTGTGCCCACCAGGGGCGGAGAGGAGACCCTGGGTGGCCTGGCTGGAGGTTAGCACGTGCGGCCCGCTCTCCCCGATGGAGCGGCGGCTGGTGCAGCCCCCAGAGGTCCTGGGAGAGGGTCCGGGCTGGATCCCCCGCTCCAGGTCAGCCTGGGCCCCTCACCGAGCTCCGCGCAGCCCCGCTCCTGACTCGGGAGTGGGGGTCAGCCCCTTCGCTCCTCCCTTTCTGGCCGGGACCGAGACTGGCCACAGTTAGTGTCCTATCGCGAGGGCAGGGCCTCCAGCGCCCCGCCGCCTGAACGGTTAGGGCACCGGGGTCCCCTGCGCGCGCATCGGCGTTCACAGGGCCGGGCTCACGGCATCGCTGGCAGCGGTTCGGACGTCCCTCAGGGAGCGGCCTCCGTCCCCACGCTATGCTGGTTCCTCTCCATGGGGTGGGCTCGGTGTGGCGGGCGCCGCGTGGGCACCGCGTGGGCTGGTCCCCGGGCATGTCCGCTCAGCTCGCCTGTGCGTCTCTTGCAGGTCAGCTGGCCGCCGGCACCTGTGAGATTGTGACGCTGGACCGCGACAGCAGCCAGCCGCGGAGGACGATCGCCCGGCAGACGGCCCGCTGTGCCTGCAGAAAGGGGCAGATCGCGGGCACCACCCGAGCCCGGCCCGCCTGCGTGGACGGTAAGAGCCCAGGGCCCCCCGGCACCTGCCCCCAGGCCGTCCGGGACGTTCCGCCTGGGCCCCCTGCTCGCTCGACAGGGCCCCCAGCAGGCGCCTTGGGCTGCCTATGGGGGTGGGGGCTGGGGCACCGCGGTCCCCACGTGGCCTGAGGGCGATCCCTGGCTGGTCAGGCTGGCTGTGGGCGGAGTGGTCCGAGGTGCTGCCACCAGGTGAGGGGCCCAGATGCCCGTGAGGCTGCTGCCGCCCTCGGGCCTGGCAGGCGGCAGGTTCCCAGGATCCCGGGACAGCCGACGCGCTCTGGAGGTGGGCTGGCAGTTCCCCAGAGGCTGAGCCGTCGGGGGGGACAAGACGTGTCCTGTTAACGTCCTTGCCTTGGGGACCATCCTCGGACTTCACCGAGAGGGGAGCCCGTCACCTTCCACCAGGCACCAACATGGGTGCACCCCCTGGCGCAGGGGATGCCGTGGGCGCCGTGTGGGGTGCGGGGCGCTGGCCCGGGGGCCCAGCAGGAGGCCGGGCATTCCTTGCCGATGCGGTGGCCTCTTGTTTTTGTTGACTGTATAGAGCTTCTCCATCTTTGGCTGCATAGAATATAATCAATCTGATTTCGGTGTTGACCATCTGGTGATGTCCACGTGTAGAGTCTTCTCTTGTGTTGTTGGAAGAGGGTGTTTGCTATGACCAGTGCATTTTCTTGGCAAAATTCTATTAGTCTTTCCCCTGCTTCATTCCATATTGCAAGGCCAAATTTGCCTGTTACTCCAGGTGTTTCTTGACTTCCTACTTTTGCATTCCAGTCCCCTATAATGAAAAGGACATCTTTTTTGGGTGTTATTTATAAAAGGTCTTGTACGTCTTCATATAACCGCTCAACTTCAGCCTCTCCAGCATTACTGTTTGGGGCATAGACTTGGATTATTGTGGCATTGAATGGTTTGCCTTGGAAACAAACAGAGATCATTCTGTCGTTTTTGAGATTGCATCCAAGTACTGCATTTCGGACTCTTTTGTTGACCATGATGGCTATTCCATTTCTTCTGAGGGATTCCTGCCCGCAGTAGTAGATATAATGGTCATCTGAGTTAAATTCACCCATTTCAGTCCAATGCTAATAGAGTTTTGCCAAGAGAATGTACTGGTCATAGCAAACACCCACTTCCAACAACACAGGAGCAGACTCTACATATGGACATCACCAGATGGTCAATACTGAAAACAGATTGATTATATTCTTTGCAGCCAAAGATGCAGAAGCTCTATATAGTCAGTAAAGACAAGACCGGGAACTATTGTGGCTCAGCTCATGAACTCCTTATTGCCAAATTCAGAGTTAAATTGAAGAAAATAGGGAAAACCACTAAACCATTCATGTATGACCTAAATCAAATCCTTTATGTTTATACTGTGAAAGTGACCAATAGATTCAAGGGATTAGATCTGATAGACAGAGTGCTTGAAGAACTATGGATGGAGGTTTGTGACGTTGTACAGGAGGCAGGGATCAAGACCAGCCCCAAGAAAAAAAAGCAAGAAGGCAAACTAGTTGTCTGAGGAAGCCTTACAAATAACTTTGAAAAGAAGAGCAGTGAAAAGCAAAGGAGAAAATAAAATATATATCAGGAGGTAGGTGACCCACAAACACAAGTATGATTACAATTGCACAGATTCTTCCCAAGGTGTAAGTGGTCTAAGCCCCACATCAGACCCACCCCCCTAGCTTGGGAATCCTACACTTGGTAGATGTAACCACAGAAAGTTTGGTTTTGAAGGCCAGTGAAGTTTGTGAGACAGCCAAATGTTTGTGGGAAATAGACTCTGCTCTAACAGGGAAAATAGAAAATTTTGTGTGCTCTGAGACACAGGTGAAGTAATTTGAAAGAAGCCTAGGTCAGACCCACTTGCTGATCTTGAAGAACCTCCTGGAGAGTTAGGAAGCAACAGGAACTCACTCTGATGACATAGATGCTGGTAGCAGCTGTTTATGAAGCTCACTCCACCACCTGGACACTGTTGTTCCAAGCCCCATCTTGGAATTCTCTCTGAGCTCATTAGTTCTGGGACTCAGTCCCACTCCCCAGATAGTCAGCACTAGTCACCAGTCCTGGGATGTAACAGGAGAAGCAGCTACCTGGGCAGGGACCCAACCCCCACCCACAAGTAGGCTGGATGCCATAGGACCAACTGAGCCTCCAGTCATGTTGGGGCCTGACTCTACCCACTTTAAGACATTATCCCCCACCAGGGAGCTAATATCAGAATTGGAATTCCTTGGGTACTGACCCCACCTACATATGGACTGAAACCAACTCTGGTACCTTCAAGGCCTTGTGGTCAGAGAACATGGAGCTGGATTCTCACCAGTGGGCCAGCGCTAGCTCTAGGACTGAATCTCACCCTGTAGGCAGCTACCAGGCCCAGAATACCCTGAGCCCTAGTCCTGCCTACCAGCAGGCATACATGGCAACAAGAACATTGCAGCACTGCAGCAAACTTTGTCAGTGTGTGGTGAACCCACCAGTGGACCTGCACCAGCTTGGATTCCCTGAGCACCAGCCCTACCCACCAGCAGCGTGACACAAGCTCCTGGACAGCTGGGCCCAGCAATCAGAGACCCTAAGACATAGCTCTGCCTGGAGCATGAACTCACCACTAGTGTAAGGACATCAACCCTTAAATACCCTACCAGCAATCATGGATATCACTGTGACCCAGAAGCAAGCTATTTCATGAAATAGCATTACCAACTAGCACAGTAACACCAGCACTATGATTCTGTCCCTGGGGCCATAGACTCACACACCAGTGGTACAACACTAGCTCAAGGACCACTCAGAGTTCCATAGACAACTGCCTAGTGATGTAACCCCATCCACCAGCAGACAAGTGGCTTCTCACAAAGCAAGATTGCCGGAAGCCAGCGTAAGGAACTCCGCCCATGGTCATGAGGAATGAGGCTTCGGCATACACAAAGGCAGGATTGAGCCTCAGGAAACCCCCTGTTCCCGAGCATCTACCCCCAAAACCAGAGTCTACCTACTTTACTGTTTCATGCTTTCACCTATATCTCTGACTTTATGGGGGGCTGACCCCCATTACCTCTCTCAGAGAAGGAGTTAACTTACAACTCCAGGTGAGGTGAAGTCGCTCAGTCGTGTCCGACTCTTTGCGACCCCGTGGACTGTAACCTACTAGGCTTCTCCGCTCATGGGATTCTCCAGGAAAGAATACTGGAGTGGATTGCCATTTCCTTCTCCAGGGGATCTTCCCGACCCAGGGATCGAACCCAGGTCTCCCACATCAGAGGCAGACGCTTTAACCTCTGAGCCACCAGATCACGGGGGCGGTGTGTCAAGAGTATTTCAACTTACGAACTCCTCTGAAGGTTATCTAGCCTGTCTGTACAGGTTCCTCCAGCAATATGTGATTGTTTACAGCCTCCCAATCGTGAGAGGCACGAGATGTTTTAGACTTACTAAAGGCAGATTCTTTTGGGAAGTTAGAAATTATTAGTATAGTGGGTTGTTTAGGAATTATATTGGTGAAGGGTTTTTCATTTGTTGGGCCAATAATTGCTGCTAATTCCCTGCCCTGGGTGTGACAAGGGTGTCTCAGGTCAAACCTCTCTACTGACAGACTAGCTTGTGTGACAACCTCTCAACCATAAACAGGACAGAGAGTTTGGAGTATTTTGAAAGTCTTAATTAGCATAGGGCTTTTCTCATTGTTGAATCAATGATTGCCACCAGGCCTCCATATCCTTAGGCACCGAGGAATATATTAATGTATTTGGAATATAGAAAAAGAAATGTAGTTTTTGATGTTAGCAATACTAGACTTTTTGAGTTAATGAATTTTCTCTTTTGTTATAGATCACTGTACTTTGTTATAAATCACTGTGTCCTTGCTATGTAAAAATATAATATCAATAACCTCAGATATGCAGATGACACCACCGTTATGGCAGAAAGTGAAGAGGAGCTAAAAAGCCTCTTGATGAAAGTGAAAGAGGAGAGCGAAAAAGTTGGCTTAAAGCTCAACATTCAGAAAACGTCTGAACTGAATCACTATCTTAAGACTAAATAGATCTTAAGGGGAACATTGGTGAAGGGTTTTCATTTGTTGGGCTGATGTTTACTGCTAAATCTCCATATTCCCTGCCCTTATAATGAATATAACTAGCATATAGGAGAAATAAGTATTAACCTTTAAGATTAATCATGTTAACCTTAGGTTAAATAAATTCCTTTCTTAGTTGTAACCCACTACACTCTCACGCTATAGGAATGCAACTTTATCTGGTACCTTCAGAGGGTGGCACCTGGTTTAAGAAAAAACACCCTTGGAAAAAATAAGTTTTTTGGTTATCAGAAAGAAAGGATTATAAAATGTCAGCAGGCTTCATGGCCAGAAGATGGTAAAACCCCTAAGACCTTTTTTAATACATTTATGTGAAGCACCTGATTTTGATAAAGGTCAGGACTGCTGACCCCCGCATGACTTTAAAATTTCCATTTGTCTCTATGTGTAACAAAAGGTATATAAGCAAACTTAAAAAATCAAGAAATTGGATCAGTTTCTGGAAAGACTGATTCCCCCGTGTCATTTCTTTCTTGCTCCCCGTTTTTCTGGCTGAATTCCCATCTGGAGCGTGGGTGCTCGCCATGTCTACTTACTTGCCCTGGCTTCTAAGATCTGTGAGAGAGGGAGCCCAAGGTGGGGCACCCTCCAATATTCAAACAGGCACCGGTGGCCCAACGTAGATGGTGCAATTTCCTTGTCTTGGAGTTTTATTGGTATCACATGTAAACCAAGTTATTCAGCCTCTTTTTCTCCACTAATTTTCCTACTATGCTGTTTCTCTCTAATCTCTCTCTATGTCTGTAATTAAATAAGTTTTTTCTTAGGACGCCAATTCCATCTCCCCTTTGAATTACCCTGAATCCACCGGGGCTGGACCCTGGCACAAGATCTGGCAGCCAACTGGACTATAGGCCAGCCACACCTATTACCATGTCTGGGGAAATTAAAAGGACACATGCTAAATGATAATATTTTTTTAAGTCACATACAGCCACACAGAACACACCTAGAGCTTATAGCTCTGGTGATTAGATTAGAGCGTACTGCTGGGTCATATGGACATTTCCTTATATGAAATCCCTCTTCAATGATGAGAAAATATGCAACATAAATAGAAACATAGAAAATCAAGCAAAATGTGGTGGCAGAGGAGTGTGTTTCAAACAAAGGAATAAGATATTATCCCAGAAGTTGAGCTAAGCTATGTGGAGATAAACAATCTACCTGATGAAGTGTTCAAGGTAATGATCATAAAGATGCTCAAAGAATTTGTGAGAAGAATGAATTAACAGAGTAAGAAGTTATAAGTTTAAAGTCAAGAGTTAGAAAATATGAAGGACCAAAAAGCTGAAGAATTACCATACTAAGTGAAGTAAGCCAAAGACAATATTTGATATTACTTATATGTGAAATCTAAAAAAATATGATACAAATGAACTTATTTACAAAACAAAACAGACAGACTTAAAGAATGAACTTATGGTTACCGGGGTTGGGGAGAAAGACAGACTGGGAGTTTGGGATTGATGTGTACACACATATCTATTTAAAATAGATAACCAACAAGGATCTACTGTAAGTAAATAAAAGAAAAGAATGTCTGAGCAGAAAAAGAAGTTATAAATATAAAACAAATAGAAACTATGAAGGATCAAATGGAGCTTAATAATTAAATTACTGAAATAAAAGATACATTAGTAGGAATCAAAAATGGATTTGATGACCCAGAGGAATGGGTCAGCAAACTGGAAGACAGAACAGTGGAAATTACACAAGCTGAACAGAAAAAAACATTGATAAAAAAGATGACCTTTTAGGATACCTCTGGGATAATATCAATCATACTAACATCTGCAATTCAGAAGTCCAGATGGAGACGAGAGAAAGGGGCACAGAACATATATGGACATAATAGCTGAAAATTTCACCAATGTAGAAGAGAAACTAGACATCCAGTTTCCAGAAACACAGAAAATTTTGAACAGCATCAACTGAAAAAGGACCACACCAAGACATATTTTTACTAAAATGGCAGAAATTAAAGATAAAGAGAGAATATTAAAAGCATCATGGGAAAAAAACCAAGTTATATACAGGAAAACTTACATAAAGTTATCAGCTGATTTTTAAGCAGAAACTGAAGGTCAGAAGGAAGTAGAATAATATATTAAAAGTGATAAAAAATTACAACAACAAAAATCTCTACTGGCAAGGATTTCACTCAGATTTGATAGAGCAATTAAACTTTCACAAAAAAGCAGAAGCTAAATGAGTTCAGCACCACCAAATCACCTTTACAATCACTTTACAAGAAATATTAAAGGGGCTTCTCTAAGTTAAAAAGAAAAGGCCACGACTGTAAACATGAAAATATGAAAGGAAAAAACTAATTTTGGGGTACTTCCCTTGTGGTCCAGTGGCTAAGACTTCATGCTCCCAATTCAGGGGTCCTGGATTTGATCCCTGGTCAGGGAACTAGATCTCACATGATGCTACTAAGGCCCAGAACAGAAAAAAACATAAATAAATTAAAATTAAACATTATTATTTTAAAGTTAGTAGTTAAAGTAAATAAAAAGTATATATTATAAATCAATCACATACAAAGCTAGTAAGAAGGTTAAAAGAAAAAAGTAGTAAAATCAAAATCATCTATGTGTGTGCCCTCAGTCACTTCAGTTGTGTCCAGTTCTTTGTGACACTATGGACTGTATCCTATGTCCACGTGACTCTCCAGGCAAGAATACTTGATGGGTTACCATGCCCTCTTCTAGGAAATTTTCCTGATCCAGGGATCAACCCTGCATATCCTGAATCTCCTGTATTGCAGGCAGATTCTTTGGTGCTAAACAACTGGGGAAGCCCAAAATTATCTATATCCACAACAAATAGTTAAAATATACCCAAAACAAAAAGATCTAAAATATGACAACAAAAAGAGTAAACAAGTAGGAAGAACTAAGCTTCAGGACTATAAAAATGCATACTAATTTAAGAGATCAGCAACTTTAAATAATCACATATATAGACTGCTATATACAAACCACATGATAGCCAAAAAGTAAAAATATATAGTAGATACATGCATAGGAAGGCTTCTCTGGTAGTTCAGCTGGTAAAGAATCTACCTGCAATGCAGGAGACTCTGGTTCCATCCCTGGGTCAGGAAGATCCCCTGGTGAAGGGATAGGCTCCCCACTTCAGTATTCTTGGGCTTCCTTGGTAGCTCATATGATAAAGGATCCACCCACAATGTAGGAAACTATGGTTCAATACCTGGGTTGGAACGATCCCCTAGAGAAGGGAACAGCTACCCACTCCAGTGTTCTTGCCTGGAGAATTCCATAAATGGAGGAGGCTGGCAGGCTACAGACCATGGGGTCTCAAACCACACTGTAGCCAAAAACTAAAAATATATAATAGATGATGGTGGTGGTGGTTTAGTCACTAAGTTGTGTCCAACTCTTGTGACTCCATGGACTGTAGCTGGCCAGGCTCCTCTGCCCATGGGATTCTCCAGGCAAGAATACTAGAGTGGGTTGCCATTTCCTTCACCATATAACAGATACTTACATAAAAAAGACAAAGGAATCCAAACATGGCATTAAAAATACTGATCAAATAACAGGAGAGATGAAAGGAAGTTGAAAAAACAAAAAATAACTACAAAATGACCCCCAAATAGTTAACAAAATGGCAGTAAGTTCAGGCCTATAAATAATTACATAAATGTTAATGGACTAAGTGATCCAATCAAAAGACATAGAGTAGCTGATAGAGTATACAAAAACAAGACTCATATATATATGAGTTACTCAGATCTAAAAACAAACAGACTAAAACAGAAAACTGTACTCCATTCAAATGGAAACACAAAGAAAGTTGGGTTAGAAATACCTAAATCAGAAAAATTATACTCAAATAAGGACTGTAGCAAGAGAGAAAGAATGATATTACACAATGATGGAGAGATCAATTCAACAAGGAGATATAACAACTATAAATATACACACATGCAACATAGCTCTACCTAAATACAAAAGGCAAATATTAATAGTTATAAAGGGAGAAAGTGAAAGTAACACAATAACAACTATAAATATACAGACATGCAACATAGCTCTCAGTTCAGTCGCTCAGTCATGTCCGACTCTTTGTGACCTCATGAATCGCAGCACGCCAGGCCTCCCTGTTCATCACCATCTCTCAGAGTTCACTCAGACTCACATCCATCGAGTCAGTGATGCCATCCAGCCATCTCATCCTCGGTCGTCCCCTTCACTTTAGCATCATTCCTTCCAAAGAAATCCCAGGGTTGATCTCCTTCAGAATGGACGGGTTGGATCTCCTTGCAGTCCAAGGGACTCTCAAGAGTCTTCTCCAACACCACAGTTCAAGAGCATCAATTCTTTGGCGCTCAGCCTTCTTCACAGTCCAACTCTCACATCCATACATGACCACAGGAAAAACCATAGCCTTGACTAAACGGACCTTAGTCGGCAAAGTAATGTCTCTGCTTTTGAAAATGCTATCTAGGTTGGACATACCTTTTCTTCCAAGGAGTAAGTGTCTTCTAATTTCATGGCTGCAGTCACCATCTGCAGTGATTTTGGAGCCTAAAAAAATAAAGTCTGGCACTGTTTCCACTGTTTCCCCATCTATTTCCCATGAAGTGATAGCTCTACCTAAATACATAAGGCAAATATTAATAGTTATAAAGGGAGAAAGTGAAAGTAACACAATAATAGTAGGCGGCATTAACAATCAACTTACATCAATGGATAGACTGTCCAGAGAGAAAATCAATAAGGAAACATTAGTCTTAAATGACATATTAGGTCAGATGGAATTAATATATATATATGATATTAATTATATACATAAAATATCCCATCCAAAAGCAGTAGAGCAAAAACAACCTTTTCAAGTGCACATAGAACTTTCTTCAGGATATATAACATGCTAGGACACAAAACAAGCCTCAGTAAATTTAAGTTTTAAATTGTACCAAGCATCTTTTCCAATCACAGTATCGTGAGGCTAGAAAACAACAAGTAGAAAACTGCAAAACACACAAACATGGAGGTTAAAAAATGTGATACTAAAAACCCAATGGATCAGAAATTAATAAAAACACCTAGGGACAAATGAAAACAAAACCACAATGTTCTACAAATCTAGGGGACCCATCAAAAGTAGTTCTAAAAGGAAGCTTATATTAATAGCAATAGAGGCTTACCTCAATCAAGAGGTAAGGAAGCAAGTACAATCTCAAATAAATGACCTAATCTTATACCTACAGTAACTAAAAACAATAAGCAAAGCCCAAAGTTACTAAAAAGAAAGAAATTACAAAGATCAGAGCAGAACTAAATGAAATAGAAATGAATGGATAATAGAAAAAGTCAATGAAACTAATCCTGGTTATTTGCAAAGATAAAGAAAATGGATAAAACTTTAGCCAGCCTCAGTAAGAAAAAAGAGTGAACATCCAAATGAATGAGATAGGAAAAAAAATTCAACCAACACTACAGAAATCATAAGAGATTATCATGAAGAGTTATGTGCCAATAAAATGGACAACATAAATTATATAGAAAATTTCCTAGAAATGTAGAATCTCCCAAGACTAATTTAGGAAGTAGAAAATGTGAGCAGACTAATTACTAGTGGGGCTTCCCTGGTTTCTCAGATGATAAATAATCTCTCTGCAATGTGGGAGACCTGGGTTCAATCCCTGGGTTGGGAAGATCTCCTGGAGAAGGGAATGGCTACCCACTAGTATTCTTGCCTAGAAAACCCCGTGGACAGAAGAACCTGGAGGGTTACTGTCCATGGGGTCACACAGAGTTGGACACAACTGAGTGACTAACACTTTCACTTTAAATTACTAGTAACAAATTGAACCAGTCATTAAAAACAAAACAAAACAAAAAAAAACCTCCAAACAAATAAAAGTCCAGGACCAGATGGCTTCACAGCTGAATTCTACCAAATATTTAGAAAAGAGTTAACACCTATTCATCTCAAACTATTCCAGAAAAATTAAAGAGGAAGGAACACTTCTGAATTCATGCTATGAGGCCACCTTCATTCTGACCCCAAAATCAAATATTCTACTAAAAAAGGAAATTACAGACAAATGTCACTGATCAGCATTCATGCAAAAACCCTCAATAAAATGTTAGCAAACCAAATTTAACAATACATTTTAAGGATCATACACTCTGATCATGTTGGATTAATCCCAAAGATCAATGGCTTTTTTTTTTTTTTTACAGAACTAGAACAAATAATTCTAAAATTTATATGGAAACACAGAAGTCCTCAGACAGTCAAAACAATCTTGAAGAAGATTGCAAACTGTATCAATTGCAAACTGTGCTTCAAACTTGCAATAATAAAAGACATTTATCAGCACAAAAACAGACACATAGATCAGTAGAACCAAATGCAGAACCCCAGAATTGGACCTACACTTAAAACGGCAANAGTCAAAACAATCTTGAAGAAGATTGCAAACTGTATCAATTGCAAACTGTGCTTCAAACTTGCAATAATAAAAGACATTTATCAGCACAAAAACAGACACATAGATCAGTAGAACCAAATGCAGAACCCCAGAATTGGACCTACACTTAAAACGGCAATTGATTTATAACTAAGGAGGCAAGAATATATAGAGGGGTAAAGACAACCTCTTCAGTAAATGATGGAACAACTGGGTAGCTACATTCAATGAATCAGATTCACAGATTCAGATAACAAACAGATAGTTGTCATAGGGGAAAATAATTTAGGGAGAGGATAGAAGTAAGTGAGGGAGATTGATGCAAATACTTTAAGCTAGACAATAACTGAGTCATGGGTATGAAGTGTACAGTGTAGTGAATATATTTTACAATTATACAATATCTTTGTAAGTTAATAGATGGTAGTTGGAATTATCATGCTGATTATTTTTGAAATAAATTGAAGTTTTGAATTTGTATGCTCTGTATTCAGAAATAACAGTGTGGTTGTGGCAAGATGCCTGAGGAATAGGATGGGGAGACCACTTTTTCCTTCACGAATTCATCAAGAGATCACTTGAATGCTCAGCAACTTACACAAAACAACTTCTGAACACTGGAGGAGGACACCAGGCACCCAGAAACATAGTCCATTCTTTTCAAAAGAGTAGGACAAAATATAAAAGACAAAAAGAGAGACACAAGAGTTAGGGACAGAGACCTGTCCTGAGGAAGGAGTCGTGAAGGAGTAGAAGTTTGCAAACAGCAGGAAACCCTCTTACTAGCTGGTCTGTGGGGGAGTTTTGGAATCTCAGAGGGCAACATAACAGGGAGGTAAAAAAAAAAAAAAAAAACATAGAATATGCATCTAACCGCTACTCCCAACGGAGAAGTAGCCCAGATGCTCCTGTCTGCCACCAGCGAGCAGGGCTGGAAAGGGAGGCACAAGTTGCATGCTTAGCATAAGAACTGGGCCAGAATGCCTGAAGACAATGGACAATCTGAGGGAGCTAACGTGAGATAACAACCCAAACTGTGGGATACCCAGAGAGAGAAAAAAAGGAAAAAATAAAAAAGAGAGAACTTTCCTTCAAAAGGCTCTAAGTTAATGCACAGCCTGACCCGCTTACAGAAAAAAGGATTGAGTGAATACCAAAGGAGAGCTAGCCAGCTGCATACAGGCCCCTCCCCGACTGCTGGAAGCTGAGAGGCAGACGTGCAACAGCCAGAGCCAGAAGGCAAGAAGCAGTCTTGGCCCCAGAGACCAGCATCCACCAGCGAACTGTGAGCAGGCTCACAGTTGCTAACCAAGTCTTCCTGGGATCCTGAACAATTGGCATCTGCCAGGAGGGTCACAACCTGAGATCAGCTCCCCAGGGGAGACACATGAGCACCAGAGATGGTGCTCTTGAGGTGCACCTGGGAAGCCAAGCAACTGGGACTGGGGAGGTGATTAAGACATACAGCCCACCTGGGACAGTGTGCTCACCAAGCACCTGGTCAGCTGAGCTGCTCTGACCTGGGAAGAGCACAAAACACATGCCCAACAGAGTCTGTGCCCTTCCGGAGTACCCAAGAACCTGTACCTGAGCAGCTCAGACCTGGGAAGTGCACAAAATGCAGGGCCCGCTTAGAACAGTACCCCTGCAGAGCAACCTGGACCCTGAGAAGTGTAGACCTGGAAAGCACAGAGGCTATGAGCAGGGGCAAACCCAGTGTGGCCCAGACACTATAAGCATTCCCCACACAAGCCAGTGATATTTGTTTGCAGTATTCCTCCCTCCCCACAGCAAAATTGAACAAGTGAGCTTAAATAAGTGACCCCTTTCACCCCTTGTGTCAGGGTATAAATTAGACACTGGAGAGAACTGCAAACAGAGGAAGCCCTAAAAAAAATAAAAGAGGGAACTGCTTTGGAAGTGACAGATGCAACAGATTGCAACCCTGTACCTAACATTGACTAGTAGTAGTTGCTAACTACTGTAACTACAGTCATTACTGTAGTTAATGATTAAGCATTGGAAGGGGCCTACAGACCTTGAGAAGAAGTACAACCTGGAACAAGGAACTATCTGAAACTGAACTGACCCCACACTGCCAACAAGAGCTCCAGAGAAATTTCTCTATAGGTATACTTTTACTATTATCATTTTTAATATTTCATTTTAAAGTTCTTTGTTACTCCTTTAATTTTCATTTTTATAGCATACTATTACCTTAGAAAAAACGTTATATTTTTAAAGCAAATTTCATATATAAATATATTTATAATTTTGTGATTGATTTTGTTTTATATTTTTAATATTGTATCTTTGAGAGTCTAACCTCTACTCTAGAATTTTAATCTTTGCTTTTTGGTAGTTGTTATCAATTATGTAC
>SJYT01062469.1:129312-158184 GCA_006410635.1 Cephalophus harveyi | reverse complement strand
TCTAGATTTTTAATCTTTGCTTTTTGGTAGTTGTTATCAATTATGTATTTTAATAAACTAATCTTCAGTATCCAATTTCACTTAGGGGTGTGATTATTGACTTGATTACTCTCTCCCCTTTTGACTCTCCCTTTTCTCCCCCAGGTCACCTCTATCTCCTCCCTCCCCCTTCTCTTCTATACTTAATTCTGTGGGTATTTCTGGGTGTTCTAGGCTGTGGAGAACACTTAGGGAACTGATTACTGGCAAGATTGATCTCTCCCCTTTTGACTCCCCCTCTTCTCCTGGTCACCTCTATCTCCCTCCTCCCTCTTCTCTTCTCTATGTAACTCTGTGAAACTCTCTGAGTGTTCCAGACGAGAGAGCACAAAGGGAATTAATTACTGGCTAGATTGCTCTCTCCCCTTTTAACTCCCCCTCTTCTCCTCCTGGTCAACTCTATTTCCCTCCTCCCTCTTCTCTTATCATGTAACTCTATGAATGCCTATGGGTGTCCCTCACCATGGAGAATCATTTCACCATTAACCAATATGTTTTATAATATCTGTTGTGTGGATGGAGAAGTCTCGAGGCTACTGTAAGAATAAGACTGAAAGCCAGAGGCAGGAGGCTCAAATCCAAAACTTGAGAAAACTCCTGATTCCAGGGAACATTAATCAACAAGAGCTCATCCAAAAGCCTCCATATCTATACTGAAACCAAGCTCCACCCAAGAGCCAACAAATTCCAGAGCAAGATGTACCATGCTAATTCTCCAGCAATGGAGGAATACAGCCCTAAAAATTAAAATACAGGCTGCCCAATGTTATGCCAAACCCATAGAAACCCCAAAACTCATTATTTGACACTTCATTGCACTCCACAGAGAAGAGATCCATCTCCACCCACCAGAACACAGTTGCAAGCTTCCCTAACCAGGAAACCTTGAAAAGCCACTAGTCCAACCCCAACCACAGGAGCAACCTCGACAATAAAGAGGAAACACAAACTTCTAGCCTACAGAAAAGACAACCCAAACACAGCAATTAAAAAAAAAAAAGGCAGAGAAAAAATCAACAAGTAAAGAAACATGATAAATGCCCACCAAATCAAACAAAAGAGGAGATAAGGAGTCTACCTGAAAAAGAATTCAGAATGATAGTACAGATGATCCAAATTCTTGAAAACAAAATGGATTAACAGATAAATAGACTAGAGACAAGTATTGAGAAAATGCAAGAAATGTTTAACATGGACCTAGAAGAAATAAAAAAGAGTCAATCAAAAATGAATTATGCAATAACTGAGATCAAAAGCACTCTGGTAGGAACCAACAGTAGAATAACTGTGGCAGAAGATGGGATAAGTGAGGTGGAAGATAGAATGGTTGAAATAAATGAAGCAAAGAAGAGAAAAGAATTAAAAGAAATGAGGACAACCTCAGAGACCGCTAGGAAAATGTTAAACTTCCCAACATTCAAATCGTAGGAATCCCAGTTAAAAAGAAGACAAAAGAAAAGAGCATGAGAAAACACTTGAGATAATAGTTGAAATTTTTCCTAAAAAGGGGAAGGAAATAGCACTCAAGTCCAAGAAAGCCAGAGAGTCCCAACCAGGATAAACCCAAGGCAAACACCCAAGACACATATTAATCAAATTAACAAAGATCAAACACAAAGAACAAATATTAAAAGCAGCAAGGGAAAAACAAAAATAACACACAAGGGGGTTCCCATAAGGGTAACAGCTGGTCTTTTAATAGAAAATCTTCAGGCCAGAAGGGAATGGCAGGATATACTTAAAGTGATGAAAGAGAAAAACCTACAATCCAGATTACTGTACCCAGCAAGGATTTCATCCAAATATGAAGTAGAAATCAAAAACTTTACAGACCAGCAAAAGCTGAGATAATTCAACATCACCAAACCAGCTCTTCAACAAGTGCTAAAGGATCTTCTCTAGATAGGAAACACAGAAAAGATGTTTAAACTCTAACTCAAAACAACAAAGTAACTGGCAAAGAGAAAATTCTTATCAATAATTACCTTAAATGTAAATGGGTTGGATGCCCCAACCAAAAGACAAAGACTGCCAGAATGGACTGGGTCATAGCAAAAAGAGCTTACCTTAAGAAACAAAAGAAAAAAAAATAAAAAAAAACAACTTTACACCTAAAGCAACTAGACAAAGAAGAAATGCAGAACCCCAGGGTTAGTAGAAGGAAAGAAATCATGAAAATTAGGGCAGAAATAAATGAAAAAGAAACAAAGGAGATTATAGTAAAAATCAGCAAAAATAAAAGCTGGTTCTTTGAGAAGACAAATAAAATAGACAAACCATTAGCCGGACTCATCAAGAAAAAAGGGAGAAGAATCAAATTCACAAAATTAGAAATGAAAATGGAGAAATCATAACAGACAACACAGAAATACAAAGGATCATAAGAGAGTACTCTCAACAACTATATGACAATAAAAGGGACAACTTGAATGAAATAGAAAAATTATTAGAAATGTATAACCTTTCAAAACTGAACCAAGAAGAAAGAGAAAATCTTAACAGACACATCACAAGCACAGAAATCAAAGCTGTAATAAAAAAAATTTCCAACAATCAAAAGCCCAGGACCAGATGGCTTGACAGATGAATTCTACCAAAAATTAGGGAAGAGCTAGCACATATCCTACTCAAACTCTTCCAGAAAATTGCAGAGGAAAGTTAACCACCAAACTCATTCCGTGAGGCCACCATCACCCTAATACCAAAACCAGACAAAGATGCCACAAAAAAAGAAAAAAAAAAGAAAGAAAACTACAGGCCAATATCACTCATGAATATAGATGCAAAAATCCTCACAAAAATTCTAGCAAACGGAATCCAAAAACCTATTAAAAAGATCATACATCAACCAAATGGGCTTATCCCAGTGATGCAAGGATTCTTCAATATTCAAATACCAATCAATGTGATACACCATGCTAACAAATTGAAAGATAAAAACCATATTATTATCTCAATAGATGCCAAGATCATAAGAGAGGTGACAAAATTCAGCATCCATTTATGGTAAAAACCCTACAGAAAGCAGACATAAAAGGAACATACCTCTACATAATAAAAGCCATACATGATAAACTAGCAGCAGACATTAGCCATTGAAATATTGAAAGCACTTCCCCAAAAGTCAGGCACAAGACAAGGGTGCCCACTCTCATCACTACTATTCAACATAGTTTTGGAAGTTTTAGCCACAACAATCAGAGAAGAAAAATAAATAAAAGGAATCCAGCTTGGAAAAGAAGTAAAATTCTCATTGTTTCCATATGACATGATCCTCTACATAGCATACCTTAAAGACACCAGCAGAAAATTACTAGATCTAATCAATGAATATAGCAAAGTTTCAAGATATAAAATTAATACACAGAAATCCCTTGCATTCCTATACACTAACAATGAGAAAACAGAAAGAAAAATTAAGGAAACAATCCCATTCACCATTGCAATGAAAAGAATAAAATACTTAGGAATAGATATACCTAAAGAAACAAAATACCTATATATAGAAAACTATAGAACCCTGATGAAAGAAATCAAACATGAAACAGACAGATGAAGAAATATACAATGTTCATGGATCAGAAGAATCAATATAGTGAAAAAGAGTATACAACCCAAAGCAATCTATAGATTCAATGCAATCCCTATCAAGCTACCAATGGCATTTTTCAGAGAACTAGAACAAATAATTTCACAATTTGTATGGAAATACAAAAAAACTTGGAATAGCCAAAGCAATCTTGAAAAAGAAGAATGGAACTGGAGGAATCATCCTGCCTGACCTCAGATTATACTACAAAGCTGTAGTCATCAAGACAATATGGTCCTTGCACAAAGACAGAAATATACATCAATGGAAAAAAGTAGAAAGCCCAGAGATAAATTCACAGACCTACGGACACCTTATGTTTAACAAAGGAGGCAAGAATATACAATGGAGAAAAGACAGTCTCTTTCACAAGTGGTGCTGGGAAAACTGGTCAACCACTTGTAAAAGAATGAAACTAGAACACTTTCTAACATCATCTACAAAAATAAACTCAAATGGGTTAAGAATCTAAATGTAAGACCAGAAACTACAAAACTCATAGAGGAAAACATAGGCCAGAGACTCTCTGACATTAATCACAGCAAGATCCTCTCTGACCCACCTCCCAGAGTAATGGAAATAAAAGCAAAAATAAACAAATCGGACCTAATTAAACTTAAAGCTTTTGCACAATGAAGGAAACTATAAGCAAGGTGAAACGACAGTCTTCAGAATGGGAGAAAATAATAGCAAATGAAGCAACTGACAAAGAATTAATATCAAAAATATAAAAGTAGCTCGTGCGGCTCAATTCTATAAAAATAAATGACCCAATCAAAACATGAGCCAATGAACTAAACAGACATTTCAACAAAGAAGACATACAGATGGCTAACAAACACATGAAAAGACGCTGAACATCACTCATTATCAGAGAAATACAAATTAAAACCACAATGTGATACCATCTCATGCCAGTCGCAATGGCTGCTGTCAAAAAGTCTGCAAACAATAAATGCTGGAGAGGGTGTGGAGAAAAGGGCACTCTTTTCCACTAATTGTTTGAATGCAAATTCATGCAGTGACTATGGAGAGCATTGTGGACATTCCTTAAAAACCTGGAAATAGAACCAGCATATGACCCAGCAATCCCACTGTTGGGCATACACATGAAGGAAACCAGAATTGAAAGAGACACGTGTACCCCAATATTCATCACAGCACAGTTTACAATAGCTAGGATATGGAAGCAACTTAGATGTCCATCAGCAGATGAATGGATAAGAAATCTGTCATATATATACATAATGGAATATTATTCAGCTATTAAAAAGAATCTGTTTGAATCAGTTCTAATAAGCTGGATGAAAATGGAGCCTATTATACAGAGTGAAGTTAGTCAGAATGAAAAACACCAATAAAGTATTTTTACACATATATATGGAATTTAGAAGTATGGGAACAATGACCCTATATGAGACAGCAAAAGAGACACACATATAAAGAACAGATGTTTGGACTCTGTGGGAGAAGGCGAGGGTAGAATGATTTGAGAGAATACCATTGAAACATGTATATTACCATATGTGAAATAGATAACCAGCCCAAGTTCAATTCATGAAACAGATACACTGGGATAAACCTGAGTGATGGGATGGGCAGGGTGGTTGGAGGGTGGTTCAGGATGGGAGATTCATGTACACCATGGCTGACTCATGTCCATGTATGCAAAAAGCCACTGCAATATTATAAAGCAATTCAGTTCAGTTCAGTTCAGTCACTCAGTTGTGTCTGACTCTTTGCGACCCCATGAATTGCAGCATGCCAGGCCTCCCAATATCTGAGGTTATTGATATTTCTCCCGGCAATCTTGATTCCAGCTTGTGCTTCTTCCAGTCCAGCGTTTCTCACGATGTATTCTGCATATAAGTTAAATAAGCAGGGTGACAACATATAGCCTTGACGTACTCCTTTTCCTATTTAGAACCAGTCTGTTGTTCCATGTCCAGTTCTAACTGTTACTTCCTGACCCGCATATAGGTTTCTCAAGTATTCCAATCTCTTTCAGAATTTTCCACAGTTTATTGTGATTCACACTGTCAAAAGCTTTGGCATAGTCAATAAAGCAGAAATAGATATTTTTCTGGAACTCTCTTGCTTTTTTGATGATCCAGTGGATGTTGGGAATTTGATCTCTGGTTCCTCTGCCTTTTCTAAAACCAGCTTGAACATCTGGTAGTTCACGGTTCATGTATTGCTGAAGCCTTGCTTGGAGAATTTTGAGCATTACTTTACTAGCATGTNCTCTCTTGCTTTTTTGATGATCCAGTGGATGTTGGGAATTTGATCTCTGGTTCCTCTGCCTTTTCTAAAACCAGCTTGAACATCTGGTAGTTCACGGTTCATGTATTGCTGAAGCCTGGCTTGGAGAATTTTGAGCATTACTTTACTAGCATGTGAGATGAGTGCAATTGTGTGGTAGTTGGAGCATTCTTTCGCATTGCCTTTCTTTGGGATTGGAATGAAAACTGACCTTTTCCAGTCTTGTGGCCACTGCTGAGTTTTCCAAATTTGCTGGCATACTGAGTGCAGCACTTTCATAGCATCATCTTTCAGGATTTGAAATAGCTCCACTGGAATTCCATCACCTCCAATAGCTTTGTTCTTAGTGATGCTTTCTAAGGCCCACTTGATGTCACATTCCAGGATATCTTGCTCTAGGTGAGTGATCACACCATCGTGATTACCTTGGTCATGAAGATCTTTTTGGTATAGTTCTTCTGTGTATTCTTGCCACCTCTTCTTGATATCTTCTGCTTCTGTTAGGTCCATATCATTTCTGTCCTTGATCAAGCCCATCTTTGCATGAAATGTTCCCTTGGTATCTCATTTTCTCGAAGAGATCTCTAGTCTTTCCCATTCTGTTGTTTTCCTGTATTTCTTTGCATTGATCGATGAGAAAGGCTTTCTTATCTCTTCTTGTTTTTCTTTGGATCTCTGCTTTCAGATGCTTATATCTTTTCTTTTCTCCTTTGCTTTTCACTTCTCTTCTTTTCATAGCAATTTGTAAGGCCTCCTCAGACAGCCATTTTGCTTTTTTGCATTTCTTTTCCATGGGGATGGTCTTGATCCCTGTCTCCTGTACAATGTCATGAACCTTTGTCCATAGTTCATCAGGCACTCTATCAGATCTAGTCCCTTAAGTCTATTGCTCACTTCCACTGTATAATCATAAGGAATTTGATTTAGGTCATTTCTGAATGGTCTAGCAGTTTTCCCTACTTTCTTAAATTTCAGTCTGAATTGGCAATTAGCAGTTCATGATTTGAGCCACAGTCAGCTCCTGGTCTTGTTTTTGTTGACTGTGTAGAGCTTTCCATCTTTGGCTGCAAAGAATATAATCTATCTGATTTCAGTGTTGACCATCTTGTGATGTCCATGTGTAGAGTCTTCTCTTGTGTTGTTGGAAGAGAGTGTTTGCTATGACCAGTGCATTTTCTTGGCCAAACTCTATTAGTCTTTGCCCTGCTTCATTCCATATTCCAAGGCCATATTTGCCTGTTACTCCAGGTGTCTCTTGTCGTCCTACTTTTGCTTTCCAGTCCCCCATAATGAAAAGGACATCTTTTTTGGGTATTAGTTCTAAAAGGTCTTGTAGGTCTTCATAGAACCATTCAACTTCAGCTTCTTCAGTGTTACTGATTGGGGCATAGACTTGGATTACTGTGATATTGAGTGGTTTGCCTTGGAAACGAACAGAGATCGTTCTGTCATTTTTGAGATTGTGTCCAAGTACTGCATTTCGGACTCTTTTGTTGACCATGATGGCTACTCCATTTCTTCTGAGGGGTTCCTGCCTGCAGTAGTAGATATAATGGTCATCTGAGTTAAAGTTACCCATTCCAGTCCATTTTAGTTCTCTGATTCCTAGAATGTTGACGTTCACTCTTGCCATCTCCTGTTTGACGACTTCCAATTTGCCTTGATTCATGGACCTAACATTCCAGGTTTCTATGCTATATTCCTCTTTATAGCATAGGACCTTGTTTCTATCACCAGTCACTTCCACAACTGGGTATTGTTTTTGAGTTGGCTGCATCCCTTCATTCTTTCTGGATTTATTTCTCCACTAATCTCTAGTAGCATATTGGGCACCTACTGACCTGGGGAGTACCTCTTTCAGTATCCTATCATTTTGCCTCTTCATACTGTTCATGGGGTTCTCACGGCAAGAATACTGAAGTGGTTTGCCATTCCCTTCTCCAGTGGACCACATTTTGTCAGACCTCTCCACCATGCCCACCCTTCTTGGGTGGCCCCAAAGGGCATGGCTTAGTTTCATTGAGTTAGACAAGGCTGTGGTCCTAGTGTGATTAGATTGACTAGTTTTCTGTGATTATGGTTTCAGTGTGTCTGCCCTCTTGCATCACCTACCATCTTACTTGGGTTTCTCTTACCTTGGACGTGTGGTGTCTCTTCATGGCTGCTCCAGCAAAGTGCAGCCACAGCCCCTTACCTTGGACGAGGGGTATCTCCTCACTGCCACCCCTCCCAAGCTTGAACATGGAATAGCTCCCCTAAGCCCTCTGGTGCCCATGCAGCCACAGCTCCTTGCATGTGGAGTCACTCCTCCTGGCTGCTACCCCTGGGGTCAGGCGGGGGTAGCTCCTCTCAGCTGCTCCTGAGCTGTCACAGCCTGGCGAGTAATTAGCCTTCAGTTAAATTAATTAATTTTTTAAAAAAGAAATAACAATGTTCTCAATCAGTTATATTTTTTTAAAAAAATTAACTCATATCAAAGGAGATCAGATTTGTTGTTACCGGTGATAAGGTACATTGACATTTCCAGCATCAGTGAACTAAAATGGACTGGAATGGGTGAATTTAATTCAGATGATGATTATATAAAATACTGTGGGCAAGGATCCCTTAGAAGAAATGGAGTAGCCCTCAGAGTTAACAAAAAAGTACAAAGTGCAGTACTTGGGTACAATCTCAAAAATGATGGAATGAAGATGTGTATAAGAGACAGATTTGAAATGATAGATGTTCATTAACTTTATTATATTAATTGTTCCACAATGCACATAAGTCAAATCATTATGTGGTATATGTTATACTTCTACATTCTCTATGTTAATTATATCTCAATAAAACTAGAACAAATGATCCAATAGAATTTGCCTTGCTAGTTTTGAGAATTGCATGAGACTCATAATCTTTTTCTTCTTTCCAATTTTTCTCTTTTGAGTGAAAAATTTAATCCCATATCTATCCACCATTGTACTTTGGAAGCAAATAACTTGTCTTATTTCACAAATTCATAGTTGAAGAGAAATTTTAAGTCAGAGTGAAACATGGCTCTGCTCTCACCTATATATGGTGTAGATGAGACTTGAATGAGACTTTGAGCCTTAGATTTTAGATATGTTGCTGCTGCTGCTGCTAAGTCGCTTCAGTTGTGTCCGACTCTGTGTGACCCCATAGACGGCAGCCCAGCAGCCTCTGCCATCCCTGGGATTCTACAGGCAAGAACACTGGAGTGGGTTGCCATTTTCTTCTCCAATGCATGAAAGTGAAAAGTGAAAGCAAAGTCGCTCAGTCATGTCTGACTCTTCGCAACCCCATGGACTGCAGTCTACCAGGCTCCTCCGTCCATGTGAGTTTCCAGGCAAGAATACTGGAGTGGGGTGCCATTGCCTTCTGTGAGATATGTTGCTAGGAAAGGTTAAAACCTTCTGGGCTCTTGGAATAAAATTCATGTCTTTTGCATGTGAAGACATGAGATTTACGAGACTAAGAATGAAGTATAATGGACTGAATATTTGTTTTCCTGCAAAATTCATAAGTTGAAGCCCTATCCCCTAAGTGATGGAATGGAGATGGAGTCTTTCATAGATAATTAGGGTGAAATGAGATCATGGATGTGGGACTCTGGTGATGGGATCAGTGCACTTATGAGAAAAGACACTAGAGAAGTTGCTCTCTTTCTCATCTCTACCATGTGATGAAGAGCAAAGAGAATAAACCAGCTGTGTATTAGTCAAGAAGACAGCTCTTACCAGGAACTTAATTGCCTGGCACCTTCATCTGAACTTCACAGCCTCCAAATCTGTGAAAAAATAAATCTTAGTCATTTAAGTTGCCTATACTGTAATTTATCATTACAGTCTGAGCTGACCAGTCTGAGCTACTCTCTTTATTACTCCCTTACGCCACATACCTCTAGACATATGAGTTGGTATTCCTGTCTCCAACACATGGTGTTCTTTATTCATGTTCTTCTGTTCCTAGCTAACTAGGAGCATGTTCACTGAAAATTATGACATAGATTAAAATGGAAAGATAGTGCAATCCATTGATCCTTCTCCTTTCAGTCCTTTTTATGCATGAGGAAGCCCAAGGGAGAGATTTATGGTAGAATGTATGTCTATCAAAGAGTCAAATCAAAGCATTTGAGTTAGTTTTGTGCAGCATTTCTCCTGCTCTGCTAAGAACAAAATACATATGTATGTACAAGATATAAAATAAGAACTGAGAAATATATAGGATCCCACATAGTATTTATAGTTGCATTTAAATTGTCTTGCACAATACAAAAATGAATGGTAAAATGTATGCTAATAATTTAAATATAAATTTGCTTTACTTATAATAATAACAAATAGTAGATTAAAAGAAACACCTTAACAAGTCCACAGACTAAAACTTTATATTTAATGGTATATTTTCGCCTCATATTTGAACAAGGAGTCCTCAGTTTTTATCTTTTACTGAGCCTTGAAAATTATGCAGCTGTATAAAATACCATTTGTTTTGAGGTTACATGACTAAAACTGTTATTTGGTTAATCTGATCCTTATATAACACAGGCAATTCAAAAAATTATTTCTTTCAAAAAGGAAGAGAAATTTTCTGCCAGGACATTTTCACAGTTCCTCCAGTAGGGAAGTAATCTTTCAGCCTAGGACTAATTTTTTTCCCTGTCATTTCAACTCACGCCTGCCTCTTTTAATTTAGCTTGTGGCAATCATTTCTGTTGACACTGTAGTAAGGTTAATAGTAAGCTTTGTAGTCAGTTGAATCTGGATTTGAATCTTGTCTCGACTCTTCATTTTCTGGATCATTTTGAGCGAGTTACCTACCCTTTTTAAATGTTTGTTAGGTCCCATCCTTGGAGATTCTGATTTATTAATCAAAGATATGGTGTGGAGGAATAGGACTCTGACTTTTAAGTAATTGCTCATGTGACTCTGATGTAGCTAATCTGCATACTGTTATTTGGGAAGCCCAGGACTGGATAAATTTTATAAAGTATAAAAGCTTCTCAGATCTTTGCTGCACATGTGCTTTAGAATGATGTCCTTATTATCCTCTTGATAGGAAACAAATGCTTCATTATAACACAATGCTCAATAGAAAAGTATGCAGAAGAATCAGGTCTTTCTTATTATATGTTTATACAATTTCCTCAAGATAGCATGAAACACTACGTAGTTCTGGTGCCTAGTGTTATAAAAGCAGATAAATATGTGACCTATGGAAAGCATTTTTCCAAAAATAGTTACCAATATATTGGGTCACATCCTTCTAGGATATGGACATGATGAAACAGGCATAAAATACAAAAGGCAAATTTACAGGTGTATGTGTGTAGATAATTGGTGATTAGCAACACATAATTTGGATCCATTAGTTATCCTTTAAAAAAATAAAACACAGAGGAGGATGGAGATGGTGGGGTAGGAGGATATAGAGCTCACCTCCATCCACAAACACACAAAAATATACATCTAAATGTGAAACACTTCTCACAGAAAACCCACTTTTGAAAAAAGCCTCAGGATGGCACTAAAACACCTGGGAGCGATCAGTGAAAAAGAAAACGTCCACATAGGCAAGGCTTCACCCTGGGGAGCCACTTTTTCTACTATAAAGTCTGTTGGGAAGTCTGCTGGGATGAAGAGATGGCTAGGGGAAGGCTGGGCTCTGCTCAAGAGGAGTATGCCTGTGGTGAATTGCTAGCAATCAGGGTGGAGAGAGACCAACAATGGCAGGTGCTGCCTCACCACACTTTCCAGTCCCAAGCACACAATGGATGGGACTGCTATAATATTAAGTGGCTAGGTGTTGAATCTCCAGTGTACAGATTCTGGGCAAAAAACTTAGTATAGCTACACTGACGACCTGGTTTGCCTGGGGTGTGGTTTGGGCTGAACCTCAAAACCCATTTTCAGCATAAACAAAAGGTCCAGCTGTGCTGGGCACTGTTGGAGCATACACCAGGGTGGGACCACAAAAGTGCATGCTGTAGCTGGATGGTCCCTAGGGAGACCAGTGGGATCCCTCTGCCTCTGCACAGTCCATGCTGCAAGTTGGAGCTGGATATGGGATGGAAAGGCCCTGGGAGAGATCTGCCACAGAGACATCCCAGGAACCAGGTGGCAGCACCACCATGTCAATTCCTGCAGCTACAGCACAATTGCTCTAGCAAAACCCACTCCACTCCACAGCCTACCACTAAGTCTTGGAAAAACATAACAGTGGGCTGCACCTGGGTAAAACTGCAGATTTTTGAGTAGGCCATGCATAGGTTCACTGTGACCACACAGGCTACAATTGCTTCAACAGTTTTTTCCTTTGATACAGAGCATGCACTGAAGGGCAATGGTACCTTATCAAACCAGACTGTCAGAGTTTTTATTTCAACAGCTGGGGAACAGATTCCACCCCTGACAGGGTTGTGACAGCCATGAAGCAAAGAGGGTACCCTGCTCAGCATTCAGTTCAGGCTCTGGACAACACAATACCAATTGCATATTCCATCAAGAAGATAGTGGTCAACACATTCTGAAGAAAGACAAGGCTGGTATCCATTAAAAAAAAAAAAAAACTCATAAAACAAGCCCCAAAATATTGGATTCACACTGTCTACAAAGGGATGCTCCCACACACACACAAATCCCCTCAAGACCACAGTAGAGAACTATTTCCCCTAAATTAATAAAGACAGAAAAAATTAAGTAAATTTTTAAAAAGTAAGTTAAAAAGCAAAGGAACTACACCCAGTTTAGAGAAAAAGAGAAATCCTCTGAAAAAAAAAAAAAAAGAAAAGTAGCTCATAAGTCTACTAGACCAAGAGTTCAACAAAGAGATAAAAACGCTAAAGACATTAAGAAAGATTATTGATTACTTGATTGCAGATTACTATAAGAAGGAACTATTACAAAAATAGAAAATAAAAAGATGAACCAAATAAAAGTAGACAACTCAATTGCTGAGGTTAAAAAAAAAACTAGAAGCAATATTAGCAGACTAAATAATGTAAGAGAACAAAATAGTGACCTGAAAGATATAATAATGGAAAACGTCCAATCAGAACAGTAAACAGAAAGGCAATTCAAAAAATAAAGAAAACAGTATATATTAAATATGGGATAATGTGAAGCATGATAACTTTTTATAAAATGGGTTCCAGAAGAGATAAGGAAATCAGAAATGTATCTGAAGAAATTGTGACTGATAATTTCACTACCAAACCAAAGAAGGATACCAGATACAAGATACCATACCAGATATCCAGGAACAGGAAGCACAGGGGAGTCTCAAACAAGATAAGCCAAACATATCAACACCAAGATGTATCTTAATTAAAATGGCAAAATTTAAACATACAGAGAGGCTTCTAAGGGCTGCAAGACAAAAACAAAGAATTGGTTACAAGAACACCTCCATAAGGTTAATGTCTGACTTTTCTGCACAAACTTTGCAGGCCAGAAGTGAGTGGCATTATACATTAAAACTCTGGAAAGGGAACACACTGAAATGTAGGATACTCTGCCCAGTAAGACCATCATTTAGAGCAAAAGGAGAGAGAAAGAGTTTTTCAGACAAGCAAAAGCTAAAAGAATACCAAATCTACCCAAAAAGAAACAGTGAAAAGTATTCTCTAAGTAGAAAGAAGGAAGAATCTACAGGAAAAATAAAGTCACAATAGAAAGGCAAATGTATAAAAGAATCAAAGATCATTTAAATAAGCCACTAAATAGATTAAAAACAATAAAAAAAATTTTGCAAAAGGCCTAAACTATACAAGATGGTGAAGTAGGAGTACACGTGCTCATCTTCTGTGAGAACTCCAAAATTGCAACACACTGCTGAACAACCATCTACAGGAGAATGCTGTATCCCACCGAAAAAAGTTATCCCACTTGCAAGGGAAAAGAAGAATCCCCAACAAGATGGTAGAGTGGGGTGAAACTGTGTTTAGATTACAGCTCATAACCGCCAGAGACACTTGGAAGGCTCAAACTACAGTTTGTGTGCACCAGGACCCAGAGGCCCCACAGAGACTGAGACAGACCTGCCTTTGAGTGTTTGAGTGTCTCCTGTGGGGGAATGGGTCAACGGTGGCCTGCTGTGGAGACAGGGGTTTTGACTGCAGCAAACATGGGTCATGCAACATGTGGCATAAACCTCCTTGGAGGAGGTCTCCTTTAGTCCCACCATAGAGCCACCAAGCAGATGAGAAGCCCTGGCGAATTTGACTTCACAGGCCAATGGGACTTGATTACAAAACTTCTACAGGACTAGAGAAACAGACTCTTGGAGGACACAAACAAAACCTTATGCACACCAGGAGCCAATAAAAAGGAGCAGTGTCCCCACAAGAGACTGAGTCTAACTTGCCTGTAAGTGTCCAGGAATCTTAGTTGGAGGTGTAGGTTGACAGGTGAACCCCAGGCTAGACAACAGGGAGGGAACACAACCTCACCCATTAACACAAAATTGAATTAAAGATTTAATGAGCATGGTCCATCAGAACAAGATCGTTTCCCTCTCAGTCAGTCTCTCCCATAAAGAAGCTTCCATAAACCTCTTATCCTGCTCCATCAGAGGACAGACAGAATGAAAATCACAATCACAGAAAACTGATCAAACTGTTAACATGGACCACAGCCTTGTCTAACTCAATGAAACTATGAGCCATGCCATGTAGGGTCATCCAAGACAGAAAGGTCACAGTGGAGAGTTCTGACAAAATGTGGTCTACTAAAGGAGGGAATGGCAAACCACATCAGTATTCTTGTCTTGAGAACCCCATGAGCAGTATGAAAAAGCAAAAAGTTATGACACTGAAAGATGAACTCCCCAGATAGGTAGCTGCCTAATATACTACTGGAGAAGAGTGGATGAATAACTTCAGAAAGAATGAAGAGATGAAGCCAAAGCCAAAACAATGCCCAGGTATAGATGTGACTGGTGATGGAAGTAAAGTCTGACATTATAAACAACAATATTGCATAGGAACTGGGAATGTTAGGTCCATAAATAAAGGTAAATTGGAAGTCATCAAACAGGAGTTGGCAAGAGTGAACATTGACATTTCCAGCATCAGTGAACTAAAATGGACTGGAATGGGTGAATTTAATTCAGATGATGATTATATAAAATACTGTGGGCAAGGATCCCTTAGAAGAAATGGAGTAGCCCTCAGAGTTAACAAAAAAGTACAAAGTGCAGTACTTGGGTACAATCTCAAAAATGATGGAATGATGTCTGTTCGTTTCCAAGACAAACCATTCAATATCACAGTAATCCGAGTCTATGCTCCAACCACTAATGCTGAAGAAGCTGAAGTTGAATAGTTCGATGAGGACTAACACCAAAAAAAAAAAAAAAGATGACCTTTTCATCATAGGTGATGGTAATGAAAAAGTAAGAATGAAAAAGGTGTCAAGAGACACCTGGAGTACCAGGCAAGTTTGTTCGTGGAGTACAACATGAAGCAGAGCAAAGACAAACAGTTTTGCCAAGAAAACACACTGGTCATAGCAAACACCCTCTTCCAACAACACAAGAGATGACTCTACAGATGGACATCACCAGATGGTCAACACCAAAATCAGATTGATTATATTCTTTGCAGTCAAAGATGGAGAAGCTCTATGTAGTCCACAAAAACAAGACCAGGAGCTGCCTATGGCTCAGATCACGAATTCCTTATCGCCAAATTCAGACTTAAACTGAAGAAAGTAAGGAAAACCACTAGACCATTCAGTTCAGTTCAGTTCAGTCACTCGGTTGTATCTGAGTCTTTGCAGCCCCATGAATTGCACTATGCCAGGCCCAACCATCACCAACTCCTGGAGTTCACTCAAACTCACGTCCATCAAGTTGGAGATGCCATCCAGCCTTCTCATCCTCTGTCGTCCCTTTCTCTTCCTGCCCCCAATCCCTCCCAGCATCAGAGTCTTTTCCAATGAGTCAACTCTTCACATGAGTTGGCCAAAGTATTGGAGTTTCAGCTTTAGCATCAGTCCTTCCAATGAACACCCAGGACCGACTTCCTTAGAATGGACTGGTTGGATCTCCTTGTAGTCCAAGGGACTCTCAAGAGTCTTCTCCAACAGGTATGACCTAAATCAAATGTCTTATGATTATACAGTGGAAGTGCCAAATAGTTTCAAGGTATTAGATCTGATACCCAGAGTGACTGAAGATAAATGGACATAGGTTCATGACATTGTACAGGAGGCAGTGATCAACACCATCCCCTAGAAAAAGAAATGTGATAAGGTAAATTGGTTGTCTGAGGAGGCCTTACAAATAGCTGAGCAAAAAAGAGAAGCTAAAGGCAAAGGAGAAAAGGAAAGCTATATCATCTGAAGGCAGAGTTACAAAGAATAGCAAAGAGAGATAAGAAAACCTTTCTAAGTGATCAATGCAAAGAATTAGCAGAAAGCAATAGAATGGAAATGACTAGAGATCTCTTCAAGAAAATTAGAGATACCAAGGAAATATTTCATGCAAAGATGGGCATAATAAAAAAAATGATATTGACCTAACAGAAGTAGAGAGCATTAAGAAAAGGTGGCAAGAATACACAGAAGAACTACACAAAAAAGATGTTAATGACCCAGATAACCATGATGGTGTGATCACTCACCTAAAGCCAGACATGCAGCATTGTGAAGTCAAGGGGGCCTTAGGAAGCATCACTATGAACAAAGCTAGTGGAGGTGATGGAATTCCAATTGAGCTATTCAAGTACTAAAAAATGCTGCTGCTTTAGTGCTGCACTCAATATGTGAGCAAATTAGGAAAACTAGGCAGTGGCCACAGGACTGGAAAAAGTCAGTTTTCATTCCAAGCCCAAAGAACAGTAATGCCAAACAGCATTCAAATTATCCCACAATTGCACTCATCTCACATGGTAGCAAATAAATGCTCAAAATTCTCCAAGCTAGGCTTCAGAATTTAGTTCAGAATGGGGAACTTCCAGATGTTTAAGCTATATTTAGAAAAGGCACAGGTACCAGAGATCAAATTGGCAACATCCATTGGATCCTCAAAAAGCATAGAGAGCTCTGGAAAAGCATCTACTTCTGCTGGGTTGACTACACCAAAGCCTACTGTGTAGATCACAACAAACTGGAAAATTTTTCAAGAGATTGGAACGCCAAACTACTTTACCTGCCTCCAGGGAAATCTGTATGCAGGTCAAGAAGCAACAGTTAAAACCAAACATGGAACAACAAATTGGTTCCAAATTGGAAAAGGATTATGACAAGGTTATATATTGTTACCATGCTTATTTAACTGCAGCATACATCATGGGAAATACTGGGCTGGGTGAAGCACAAACTGGAATCAAGATTGCTGGGAGAAATATCAATAACCTCAGATAGGCAGAAGATACCACCCTTATGGTAAACAGCAAAGAACTAAAGACCCCCTTGATGAAAGTGAAAGAGGAGAGTGAAAAATCTGGCTTACAACTCAACATTCAAAAAACTAAGATTGTGACATCTGATCCCATCACTTCATGACAAATTGATGGGGAGACAATGGAAACGGTGGCAGACTTTCTTTTCCTGGGCTCCAAAATCACTGCAGATGGTGACTGCAGCCATGAAATTAAAAGATGCTTGCTCCTTGGAAGAAAAGCTATAACCAACCTAGATAGCATATTTAAAAGCAGAGACATTACTTTGCCAACAAAGGTCCTTATAGTCAAAGGTATGGCTTTTCCAATAGTTTTGTAAGGATGTGAGAGTTGGACCATAAAGAAGACTGAGCACCCAAGACTTGATACTTTTGAGCTTTCATGTTGTAGAAGACTCTTGAGATTCCCTTGGACTACAAGGAGATCCAACTCTTCAATCCTAAAGGAAATCAGTCCTGAATATTCATTGGGAGGACTGATGCTGAAGCTGAAGTTCCAATACTTTGGCCACCTGATGCAAAGAACTGACTCACTGGAAAAGACCTGATGCTGAAAAAGATTGAAGGCATGAGGAGAAGGTGATAAAAGAGAATGAGATGGTTGGATGGCATCACCGACTCGATGTACATGACTTTGAGCAATCTCCAGGAATTGGTGATGGACTGGGAAGCCTGGCATGCTACAGTCTATGGGATGGCAAAGAGTCAGATATGACCGAGTGACTAAACTGAACTGAATTATAAGTACTATGCTTAGCTGTGCTTAGTCAGTTAGTTGTGTCTGACTCTTTGGGACCCCATGAACAGTAGCCTGCCAGTCTCCTTAGTCCATGGGGATTCTCCAGACAAGAATATTGGAGTGGGTTGCCATGCCCTCCTCCAGGGAATCTTCCCAACTCAGTGATTGAACTCAGATATCCCACCTATAGGTGGATATTTTACCATCTGAGCCACCGGGGAAGCCCACAATCATCAAGAAAAGAATAAACCTGAAGATATAAAATAAGACATCAAAAATCACAAAATGTGGGAGAGGGAATTAAAATTGTGTAGATCTTTTAGAATGTGTTTGAACTAGTATGATTATCAATTTGAAGCAAGCAGATTTAGCTATGGGTTGGTTAACATACTTGAAAATCAAGTTAATCACAAAACAAAAAGATACAAAAGATTCACAGAAACACAAAAATGAAGAAACTCAAATGTTTAAAAAATATATATACCACAAAAGGGAAAGTAAAAAGAAGAAGGGAACAAAGAATTACAAAATCAATTGGCAAACAAAGCTTAAAATATCAGTAAATACATGCTTACCAATAAAATCGATAGAGTAATAGAGGTCCCAATGACACAATAGACCAGCTAGAATTAACTGATATTTTCAGGACACTATATCCTAAAAAAAGTAAACCAAAACCCCAAAACAAACATTATTTTCAGGCACACATGAAGTATTCTCTAGGATAGACCACAGGCTGGGTCACAAAGAAGTGTCAATAGATTTGTGTGTGTGTGTGTGTGTGTGTGTGTGTGTGTGTGTGTGTGTGTGTGTTCTTTGGGATTGGAATGAAAACTAATCTTTTCCAACCTGTGGCCACTGCTGAGATTTCCAAATGTGCTAACATATTGAGTGCAGCACTTTCACAGCATCATCTTTCAGGATTTGAAATAGCTCCACTGGAATTCCATCACCTCCACTAGCTTTGTTTGTAATGATGCTTTCTAAGGCCCACTTGAGTTCACATTCCAGGATGTCTGGCACCAGGTGAGTGATCACACCATTATGATTATCTGGGTCATGGAGATCTTTTTTGTACTGTTCTTCTGTGTATTCTTGTCACCTCTTCTTAACATCTTCTGCTTCTGTTAAGTCCATACCATTTCTGTCCTTTATAGAGCCCATCTTTGCATGAAATAGTCCCTTGGTATCTCTAATTTTCTTGAAGAGATCTGTAGTCTTTCCCATTCTGTTGTTTTTCTCTTTCTTTGCATTGATCACTGAGGAAGGCTTTCTTATCTCTCCTTGTTATTCTTTGGGACTCTGCATTCAGATGCTTATTTCTTTCCTTTTCTCCTTTGCTTTTCACTTCTCTTCTTTTTACAACTATTTGTAAGGTCTCCTCAGACAGCCATTTTACTTTTTTGCATTTCTTTTCCATGGGGATGGTCTTGATCTCTGTCTCCTGTACAATGTGATGAACCTCCGTCCTTAGTTCATCAGGCACTCTATCTATCAAATCTAGGCCTTTAAATCTATTTCTCACTTCCACTGTATAAGGGATTTGATTTAGGTCATACCTGAATGGTCTAGTGGTTTTCCTCACCTTCTTCAATTTAAATCTGAATTTGGCAATAAGGAGTTCATGATCTGAGCCACAGTCTGCTCCCAGTCTTGTTTTTGCTGACTGTATAGAGCTTCTCCATCTTTGGTTGCAAAGAATATAATCAATCTGATTTCGGTGTTGACCATCTGGTGATGTCCATGTGTAGAGTCTTCTCTTGCATTGTTGGAAGAGGGTGCACAGAAGTGCACCAGCTGTGACAGACCTTGCAGAAGTGTGGCCGAGAGGAGCTGCCCCATGCCTGAAGTCAGGGGCGGCAGCCGAGAGGAGCTGCCCCACGCCCGAGGTCAGGGATGGCGGCCGAGAGGAGCAACCCCACGTGCAAGAAGTGGCTGCTGGGCACAAGAGGGCTGAGAGGAGTTACTCCACATTCAAGGTCAGGAGGGGAGACCTCGTCCAAGTTAAGGAGCAGTGGCTGTGCTTTGCTGGGGTAGCCGTGAAGAGATACTCCATGTCCAAGGTAAGAGAAACCCAAGTAACACAGTAGGTGTTGTGAGAGGGCATCAGAGGGCAGACACACTGAAACCATAATCACAGAAAACTAGCCAATCTGATCACATGGACCACAGCCTTGTCTGACTCAATGAAACTAAGCCATGCTGTGTGGGGCCACCTAAGATGGACAGGTCATGGTGGAGAGGTCTGACAGAATGTGGTCCACTGGAGAAGGGAATGGCAAACCACTTCAGTATTCTTGCCTTGAGAAGCCCATGAACAGTATGAAAAGGCAAAATGATAGGATACTGAAAGGGGAACTCCCCGGCTTGATAGGTGTCCAATATGCTACTGGAGATCAGTGGAGAAATAACTCCAGAAAGAATGAAGGGATGGAGCCAAAGCAAAAACAATACCCAGTTATGGATGTGATTGGTGATAGAAGCAAGGTCTGATACTGTAAAGAGCAATATTGCATGGGAACCTGAAATGTTAGGTCCATGAATCAAGGCAAATTGGAAGTGGTCAAACAGGAGATGGCAAAAGTGAACGTTGACATTCTAGGAATCAGTGAATTAAAATGGACTGGAATGGGTGAATTTAACTCAAATGACCATTATATCTACTATTGTGGGCAGGAATCCTTTAGAAGAAATGGAGTAGCCATTATGGTCAAAAAGAGTCCGAAATGCAGTACTTGGATGCAATCTCAAAAACGACAGAATGATCTCTGTTCATTTCCAAGACAAACCATTCAATATCACGGTAATCCAAGCCTATGCCAGTAACGCTGAAGAAGCTGTAGTTGAACGGTTCTATGAAGGCCTACAAGACCTTTCAGAACTTTAGACCTTTAACACCCCCAAAAGATGTCCTTTTCATTATAGGGGACTGGAATGCAAAAGTAGGAACACCTAGGGTAACACGCAAATCTGGCCTTGGAATACAGAATGAAGTAGGCAAAGGCTAATAGAGTTTTGCCAAGGGAATGCACTGCTCATAGCAAGCACTCTCTTGCAACAATTCAGGGTAAACCAACTAGTAATTATATTGGTTATTTTTTGTCTCCTTGGAGACAAATTGATACTGAGTATGTTCTAATGATAGTTTCTTATATCTTATGATAGCAAATTCGAACATTTATATTATTAGAAATAACATGGCTTAATTTACAGTAAGAGTGTGTTATATTTCTGGGAAATTGGAATTCTGTTTCATTTATTCAAAACAGTCAGCTGTGAATCTTTCGTTTGATGTTTCACTGCATCTTAAGTGCAAAGAAAGAGTTGACATATTGATTTTAGATTGAGACTTTGGAGAAATGTCACAAGACTGTGATAAGACGGAAACCTTTGAGGACAGAGTTTAAATGAATCTACAAGATTGGGTATATGCAGGGAATTTAGTATTTCAAACACAAAACTATTCAAAGAGCTATCTCCATGCTAGTTAAAATTGCCAACTCTTAGTACAACTGCTACTTTGCTGTAAAGTGTCTAACTTAAAAATAAAACTCCATTAAGCTTATAAACAGAATTTTATTGTCTAGCTAAGTGGTATTATAATTTTTCTCTTCTTTTCCAATTATTTAACTTAGAGGATTTAGGATATATTTATTTCTCATTGATGTGACAATAAACTTTTCAGTTAATATTCAAATGCACTAAGATAGGGTTTTCCATAATTACTTCTTATGTATCTTAACTTCTTATTAGTTTGTATTTTTCTACTGTGTATGCTTCTTCAAATGCATTATCAAGCTATTCTTTCCATTAAAATTCATCTCCTCATCTGAATAATTTTCCCAGCTGTCCAAATCCATCTGTATTTTTGATCAAACTGATTTATTATCTCTAGTTTCTAGCATTCTGTTATTGCAGAGTTGGATGTGTACTCTTTATATTTTCTACTGACTGCTTAATGAATATAGTGAATAATATCAATGCACATTCTGATCCCCAGGGACCTTCTTTGATACTTCTATCTTCCAATGAGGCAGAAAATAATTGAAGTTTTCTATTTGCTGGGCTAATTTGTGTATTCTTATTGTGCCATTATTTGTATGCAAGAAAACTGAAACCTCTCATTTAACTAGATTTTTTTTTTCATCTCTCAGCTGTTAGAAAAAGCAGTTAATGGTGTAACATTAGCTAGCAGGTATTGTGTTTAAAAACTACTTTATGGAGTCCTTGCTCAGTTTTATTTAAGCTCAGATCATTTCTCTCTGGTAGCTAAAATGACAAAGTTTTAAATCGTCTAAGATGTGGTACAACAACATTCCCAGCTACTCTATTAAGAAAATATGCCCTAGACATTGGAGAAGGCAATGGCACCTTGCCTGGAAAATCCCATGGACGGAGGAGCCTGGTGGGCTACAGTCCATGGTGTTGCGAAGAGTCAAACACGACTGAGCAATTTCACTTTCACTTTTCACTTTCATGCATTGGAGAAGGAACTGGCAACCCACTCCAGTGTTCTTGCCTGGAGAATCCCAGGGATGGGGGAGCCTGGTGGGCTGCCGTCTATGGGGTCGCACAGAGTCAGACACGACTGCAGTGACTTAGCAGCAGCAGCATGGTGTATTATGCCAACCATTCCCAGTGCAACTTGCAAGCAGACACACACCCATTTTTGTTGTTGTTGCTGCTAATCGATGTTCGGAGATCATTGATCAATGATCAATAAGTGCATATTTGTGCGTGTGTGTGTGTACACAGAGAGAAAAATCAGTAAATTTTTCAGACAAAGAATTATGGAGACCTAGGTCACCATCTCTTCCTGGTTAGATAAGGTGAACTTGCTTGCTTAACTTAAAACAAATTGACTAATCTCTGATGTGGAAAATTGTAGATTTTGAATAAATATCTTTTCCACACATTTCTGGAAATATAAGAAACCTGGTACACTTGGGCACATAATCTCCTTTATCCTACATTTTCAGTTCAGTTCAGTTCAGTCATTCAGTCGTGTCCGACCCTTTGAGACCCCATGAACCACAGCATGCTAGGCCTCCCTGTTCATCACCAACTCCCGGAGTTTACCCAAACACATGTCCATTGAGTTGGTGTTGCCATCCAGTCATCTCATCCTCTGTCATCCCCTTTTCCTCCTGCCCTCAATCTTTCCTAGTATCAGGGTTTTTTTCCAGCCCTTCACATCAGGTGGCCAAAGGATTAAAGTTTCAGCTTCAACATCAGTCCTTCCAATGAACACCCAGAACTGATCTTCTTTAGGATGGTCTGGTTGGATCTCCTTGCAGTCCAAGGGACTCTCAAGAGTCTTCTCCAACACCACAGTTCAAAAGCATCAGTTCTTCTGTACTCAGCTTTCTTTATAGTCCAACTCTCACATCCATACATGACCACTGGAAAAACCATAGCCTTGACTAGATGAACCTTTGTTGACGAAGTAATGTCTCTGTTTTTTAATATGCTGTCTAGGTTGGTCATAACTTTTCTTCCAAGGAGTAAATGTCTTTTAATTTCATGGCTGCAGTCACCATCTGTAGTGATTTTAGAGCTGCAAAAAAATTAAGTTTGAAACTGTTTCCACTGTCTCCCCATCTATTTGCCATGACGTGATGGGACCGGATGCCATGATCTTAGTTTTCTGAATGTTGAGCTTTAAGCCAACATTTTAAATTCTATCAGATCAGCTACATGAGGTATGGGTGCATATATTCTAATGCTATTTTCCCTTCAGAACAGAGAACTTAACAGCTCAAAGTGAGTCTTGCATTATCATGGCCAAGCTCAGCATTATATCTGAGTCTGCCCTTCAAAGCAAATCCTCCCTTCCTTACCTCTGCCTTACTAATTGCTGCTTCTTAGGTACCACTTTCTTCCTTAAGAAAATATTAAGGCAGTGTTCCAAATTTGCAATCTCTAATTGGTCCTACATCTTTATTGCCTATTTCCAAAAAATCTTTAAATTTCAGCTCTAATCAAGAAACTTGATCAGATTCTCAAGAGACTTTATCAAGCAAGACTTGTTTGGAATGAGCATATAATCAGCCCATGGTAAGGTGGCTATATATCTAACACCCAAAATGAAATATTCTGTGATTTGCATTTCAATAAGTATAAATGAGGTGGTAGTGATGATAAAGAAAGCAGTTTCTAAATGGAGAAAATATCTTAAAAAATAAAAGAGGAACACAGAATGCATGTTGGTTAATTTATATGAGATTAAAATAAGAAAGGGAGAATAAATAAAAAGGATACCTAATATTCTGTGATTTGCATTTCAATAAGTATAAATGAGGTGGTAGTGATGATAAAGAAAGCAGTTTCTAAATGGAGAAAATATCTTAAAAAATAAAAGAGGAACACAGAATGCATGTTGGTTAATTTATATGAGATTAAAATAAGAAAGGGAGAATAGATAAAAAGGATACCTAGAATGTCTATTACAGCATGCAAACTCTACTCTGGATTATCCAGGTTAAACTGTATAACCAAGCCAATCCTTGTTATGTTTATAGTTTTAAAACAGCAATTATAAATCCTGTATTGCTACTTGGGTTTAAATATCAAAGTAGACATAAATCCTCTATGAAAGTGGCTTGTTCATAATAGATAAGTGCCCATAAAGTGTTAGCTACATATCACCTTCTGCCCTAGGGAAGTACTTCAGAGGTATTTCTCCAACTGTTTAGATTAAATTAAGACATAATGAGGAGGGCATATTGGAGACAAATTGACATAGATGGCAAAGAACTGGGAACACAGTGGTTAAGTCTAAAAACTCCAGAGAGGAACCCTATGGTATGCCAATTCATTGAATCAGTGAAACTTGTATTAAAGTAGCACAAACATGACAACATTTGCTCAATAAAACCATTATGCTAGCTGTGATATAATGTTAGCCAATATTGGGTATTCACTTTTACTTCTTTAAGAAGCAGCTTTATATATTTATTTACATTTTAAGTTCTTTGAAATGTTGATAGCCTTTAAAACTGTCATAGATCAAACAGTGAAAGTTTGCCTGGGCTTAAGGAAGCTTTTTTTTTTTTTCTTTTCTGGTGACATGACTGGATAATCATTTCCCCAACATTTGTATAATCAATGGAGTATTTAAAAACAATTTGAGAAAAAAATATGGTTTCTCATTATTGCTTAAAAATATGCCATGAAGTTCTCTGGAAAATTCAGTAGAAAAACAAAATCTAGTGTGCATAACAGAAGTAAGGGACAGTAAAAACTATTTGGAGAGAAAAGCAGAGGATATTTTAAAAGCAGAGGATATTGTATCATCAATATTCTTGGTGTCACCACAGCGAATATTATTTTAGGTAAAATACAGAGAATGACAATTCTGTGATTCCAAAGAGCCAGATTCTGAATGAAAGGTTTTAGGAATAACAATCACATTATTTCTCTTGTCCTTTATTTTTAATGTATATACCAAGAATGATATATGAATCAAAAGTTTTCATTGAGTCTGAAAGATATCTTTCCACAAGCATAAACTAAACAAAAACATATTGCAATAACTTTTAATTGGCAGTGTTCTCCTATTGTTCTTTCTTAATAGCAATTACCATAACAGTGTGTCATGCAATTGACTGAGTTTTGAAGTTAATGAAGTATAGAAGCTGCTCAGATCCTAGAAAATAGTGACCTAGAATGTATCGTATGATGAGTATTTTTATGAATATATTCGAGTTTTTCCTTGTCTTTCTCACTAGAGTAGGTATATCAACCAGTAGAAACACCATTGGTGGATGCCGCACAAAGTTACAAGATTCATATGTTTGGGCATGATAGGATATTTGAGTGATACCTCAAAAGTGTGAATTTTTTAATGATTCTAAAAGATGCAATATAACAGTCTTACTTTTCAAAGATTTTCAAATGATGTAAAGTAAGTCTGCTAGGCAAAAAGAAAGCTGAAAAAAAAATCAGAGGAAAATGATTTACATGGCCAAGCATATAGATTAAATGAAAACACAGAGATACTTAGGTCCAAATTTGCTCAATTGTGGCCTCCATTTTGCACCTGCAGTGTGTGGGCACCATTCAAATGAGATAACATCTGGCACATTGTAAGTATAGTAATTGGCTATTGCAGAAGCATTTAAATTGTAGCTGTACTTATGGAGAAGGAGAGAAAACGCAATTAAAAAGATGTGAGTCTAAGATAGATTTAAACTCATACTTTCCGCATAACTTATTTTTCAGAAGAGAGACTGGAGTCAGGTCTGAACAGGATCAAAGAGGGTGCTCAAGGTTATGAAACTATAAGGTGCTCAGTCAGGGACTGGGGGAAAGAGCAGTGTCTTTAAGGATGATCAGATGTAATTTCAAGCCCAAAGAACAGTAATGCCAAACAGCATTCAAATTATCCCACAATTGCACTCATCTCACATGGTAGCAAATAAATGCTCAAAATTCTCCAAGCTAGGCTTCAGAATTTAGTTCAGAATGGGGAACTTCCAGATGTTTAAGCTATATTTAGAAAAGGCACAGGTACCAGAGATCAAATTGGCAACATCCATTGGATCCTCAAAAAGCATAGAGAGCTCTGGAAAAGCATCTACTTCTGCTGGGTTGACTACACCAAAGCCTACTGTGTAGATCACAACAAACTGGAAAATTTTTCAAGAGATTGGAACGCCAAACTACTTTACCTGCCTCCAGGGAAATCTGTATGCAGGTCAAGAAGCAACAGTTAAAACCAAACATGGAACAACAAATTGGTTCCAAATTGGAAAAGGATTATGACAAGGTTATATATTGTTACCATGCTTATTTAACTGCAGCATACATCATGGGAAATACTGGGCTGGGTGAAGCACAAACTGGAATCAAGATTGCTGGGAGAAATATCAATAACCTCAGATAGGCAGAAGATACCACCCTTATGGTAAACAGCAAAGAACTAAAGACCCCCTTGATGAAAGTGAAAGAGGAGAGTGAAAAATCTGGCTTACAACTCAACATTCAAAAAACTAAGATTGTGACATCTGATCCCATCACTTCATGACAAATTGATGGGGAGACAATGGAAACGGTGGCAGACTTTCTTTTCCTGGGCTCCAAAATCACTGCAGATGGTGACTGCAGCCATGAAATTAAAAGATGCTTGCTCCTTGGAAGAAAAGCTATAACCAACCTAGATAGCATATTTAAAAGCAGAGACATTACTTTGCCAACAAAGGTCCTTATAGTCAAAGGTATGGCTTTTCCAATAGTTTTGTAAGGATGTGAGAGTTGGACCATAAAGAAGACTGAGCACCCAAGACTTGATACTTTTGAGCTTTCATGTTGTAGAAGACTCTTGAGATTCCCTTGGACTACAAGGAGATCCAACTCTTCAATCCTAAAGGAAATCAGTCCTGAATATTCATTGGGAGGACTGATGCTGAAGCTGAAGTTCCAATACTTTGGCCACCTGATGCAAAGAACTGACTCACTGGAAAAGACCTGATGCTGAAAAAGATTGAAGGCATGAGGAGAAGGTGATAAAAGAGAATGAGATGGTTGGATGGCATCACCGACTCGATGTACATGACTTTGAGCAATCTCCAGGAATTGGTGATGGACTGGGAAGCCTGGCATGCTACAGTCTATGGGATGGCAAAGAGTCAGATATGACCGAGTGACTAAACTGAACTGAATTATAAGTACTATGCTTAGCTGTGCTTAGTCAGTTAGTTGTGTCTGACTCTTTGGGACCCCATGAACAGTAGCCTGCCAGTCTCCTTAGTCCATGGGGATTCTCCAGACAAGAATATTGGAGTGGGTTGCCATGCCCTCCTCCAGGGAATCTTCCCAACTCAGTGATTGAACTCAGATATCCCACCTATAGGTGGATATTTTACCATCTGAGCCACCGGGGAAGCCCACAATCATCAAGAAAAGAATAAACCTGAAGATATAAAATAAGACATCAAAAATCACAAAATGTGGGAGAGGGAATTAAAATTGTGTAGATCTTTTAGAATGTGTTTGAACTAGTATGATTATCAATTTGAAGCAAGCAGATTTAGCTATGGGTTGGTTAACATACTTGAAAATCAAGTTAATCACAAAACAAAAAGATACAAAAGATTCACAGAAACACAAAAATGAAGAAACTCAAATGTTTAAAAAATATATATACCACAAAAGGGAAAGTAAAAAGAAGAAGGGAACAAAGAATTACAAAATCAATTGGCAAACAAAGCTTAAAATATCAGTAAATACATGCTTACCAATAAAATCGATAGAGTAATAGAGGTCCCAATGACACAATAGACCAGCTAGAATTAACTGATATTTTCAGGACACTATATCCTAAAAAAAGTAAACCAAAACCCCAAAACAAACATTATTTTCAGGCACACATGAAGTATTCTCTAGGATAGACCACAGGCTGGGTCACAAAGAAGTGTCAATAGATTTGTGTGTGTGTGTGTGTGTGTGTGTGTGTGTGTGTGTGTGTGTGTGTGTGAACACACACTTAGTCATGTCTGACTCTTGGTTACCCCATAGACTATAGTCTGCCAGGCTCCTCTGTTCATGAAATTCTCCAGGCAAGAATTCTGGAGAAGCTTGCCATTTCCTACTTCAGGGAATCTTCCCAACCCAAGGATTGAACCTGTGTTTCTTGACTCTTCTGCATTGTCAGGTGATTTCTCTAGCCGCAGTGCCACCTCTGAGAAGCCCATTCAACAAATTTAAGAGAACAGAAAGATTTCAAGCATCTTCTCTGACCAAAATGGTTAGAAACTAGAAACCAACCGGAAAAAGAAAAGCGGGGGGGGGGGGGGAAGAACAAAAGGAGACTAAACACACTAAAAATAAAAAAAAA
>SJYT01062469.1:107789-129217 GCA_006410635.1 Cephalophus harveyi | reverse complement strand
GGGGGGGGGGGAATGAACATATGGAGACTGAACACACTAATACTAAATCAAATAGCTCAACAATGAAATCACATAAGAAATTAGAAAAACAGCGAGAAAAACAGCAATGAAAACACAACCTTACAAAATCAATGGGATGCAGCATTGTATCCCATTGTACCCCCAAAAGCATTTCTAAAAGGTAAGTCCATAGTAATTCAGGCTTCCTCAAGAAACAAGGGAAACCTCAAAACAAAGACAAAAACAAAAACCTATCTATCACATTAAAAAACTTAGAACAAGAAGAACAAACAAAACCTAAAGTCAAAAGAAGAAAGAAATAATGTAGATTAACGAGGAAATAAATGAAGGAGTTAAAAATGGAAAAGATCAATAAAAAGAAGAGGTGATTTTTTTAAAAGATAAAATCTACAAACCTCCAGCCAGGTTCATCAATAAGAAGAGAGAGAAGAATCATTAAACCAAATAAGAATGAAAAAGGAGAAAAAACTGATACCATGGAAATATAAAAATTCACAAGTAAATACTGTGAACTTTTATATGTCAATAAATTGGAAAACTTGAAAGAAATCTGCACATTTCTAGAAACATACAGCCTACCAAATTTGAGCCAAGAAAAAACAGATGATTTGAAGAAAATCATCACTAAAAGTGAAATAAAAATTGTAAACAAAAGCCTGGGGCTGGATGGCTTTGTTGGGGAATTCTACAGAATATACAAAGAACTCACACATATCTTTATCAACCTATTCTGAAATACTGAAGAGGAGGGAACACGCCCAAAATAATTATACATAGCCACCATTATCCAGATATGAAAATGAGGCAAAGACACTGCAGAAAATTATAAGTCAATGTTTTTGATGAAGATAAATGCAAAAATTCTCAACAAAGTATCAGAAAACAGAATCGGTCAGTACACTAAAAGGATCATATATCATGATCAAGATGGATTTATTCTGGGGTCAAATTATGGTCTAACACGCAAGTTAATCAATGTGATACAACACATTAACAAAAGTAAAGATAAAAACCATATGATCGTCTCAAAAGACATAGAAAAAACATTTGAGAAAATTCGACATCCACTCATAATGAAAAGTCTCACTAAGGAGAACATAGAGGAAAAATACTTGAACTTAAAGTGCTTCTGTTGGCTTCCAGTTCAAGAATGGCAGAGTAAAAGGATGTGCACCCATCTCCTGCAAGAGTACCAAAATTGCAACTAGCTGTTGAACAACCATCAACAGTAGGACCACTGTCCTACTGTCCTAAGAAAGTTGGAACCCACCAAAAAAGATAACCCACGTCCAAATACAAAGAAGCCACAGCAAGATGGTAGGAGGGGCACGGTCATGATAAAAGTAATACCATACCTGTTGGGTGGGTGATCCACAGACTGAAGAAGAATAATACCAAAGAAGTTCTTGCACTATTGTGAAGGTTCTGAAGCCCATGCCAGGCTTCCCAGCCTTGGGATCTGACAAAGGGACAGGGAATTGCTAGGGAATCTGGCCTTAAGGACCAGTGGGATTTGATTATAGGACTTCCAGAAGACTGACGAAAACAGAGACTCCAGTTTTGGAAAGCACAAGCAACATTTTGTGCATACCAAGACCCAGAGGAAAGGAGCAGTGACCCCACAGTTGATAAAACCAAAACCATCTGCTAGTTTCAGAGGGCCTCCTGTGGAGGCATGGGTCAACAGGGGCTCACCCCAGGGACAGGGGCACTGGAAGGTCCCCCTTGGTGTAAACCCTCTTGGAGTTTGCCATTAACCCTACCATAGATCTTCTAGACCCCAGGGCTGGGTCGCCTCAACCCAAAAAACTACCAGGGAGGGAGTTCAAGCCTACTTATCAGCAGATAATTAGATTAAAGCTTTACTGAACAAGGCCCTGACAACCAGAGCAATGTCCAGATTTTCCCAACACCAATCCCTCACATCAAGAAGCTTACACAAGTCTCTTAGCCTCATCCATCAGAGGGCAGACAGAAGAAGCAAGAAAAAGCATAGTCTCACAGCAGCTAAAATAAAAACCATAATACAGAAAGTTAATCACAATGAAAAAGCAAAAACTTATATCCCAGATGAAGAGACATGATAAAATCTCAGAAAAACAGCTAAATGAAGTGGAGATAGGCAACCTTCCAGAAAAAAAATTCAGCATAATGATAGTGAAGATGATCCAGGATCTCAGGAAAATAATGAAGACGATGTAAGAAATGTTTACCAAAGACCTAGAAGAACTAAAGAACAAAAAACAGAGATGAATAATACATTAGAAGGAATCAATAGCAGAATAATTGAGGCAGAAGAACAGATAAATGATCTGGAGGACAGAATGGTGGAAATCACTGCCACAGAACAGAATACAGGAAAAAAAGAATGAAAAGAAGACAGTCTAAGAGACCTCTGGGACAACATTAAACACACCAACATTCACATTATAAGGGTCCCAGAAGGACAAGGGGGAGAGAAAAGACCTGAGAAAATATTTGAAGAGATAATAGCTGAAAAATCCCCAATATGAGAAAGGAAATAGTCAACCAAGTCCAGAAAGCATAGAGAGTTCCAGAGGGAAAAACCTAAGAGGGAACACACCGAGACACATAGTAATCAAACTGACAAAAATTAAAGACAGAGATGAATTATTAAAAGCAATAAGGGAAAAATGACAGACAACATACAAGGGAATTCCCATCAGGCTATCAGCTGACTTCTCAACAGAAACTCTACACGCCAGATGAGAATGACATAATATATTTAAAGTGATGAAAGGGAAGAATCTACAACTAAGATTACTCTACCCAGCAAGACTCTCCTTCAGATATGATGGAGAAATAAAAAGCATTTCAGAGAAGCAAAAGTTAAGAGAATTTAGCACCACCAAATCAGCTTTACAACAAATGCTAAAGGAGCTTCTCTAGGCAGGAAACAAGAGAAGGAAATGAGCTACAGAAAATAAACCCAAAACAATTAAGAAAATAATAATAGGATCATCCATATCAATAATTACCTTAAATGTAAATGGACTAAATTCACCAGCCAAATGACATAGATTGACTGGGTGGATGGAAACATGTACATGAATGCACTTCCACTTACCACATCACTCTGCTTGATCCTCCCTCAAATTGTATGTAATTATTTTATATTGATAAGTTAATCATGTCCCCATTATGGCTTGCAATTGTAATTATCTTTTATTTTTTGTCTGGCCCTTGATTGTGAAAACTGATAAACATCTTTTAATGTTGTGATTATGCAACTATTACTCATATAATACCATTGTATCATGATTGGTCAACATAAAAATAATAGAACTCTATATCATCAAAACTAGGGGCTAATAGAAAAACCTGTAATCACTTTTAAAAATCAGATACATATCAGAATTAGCTTGAAAATTTTTGAAAAATACTCAGGTATTGCTCAGGTATTGCCTTTTTTTTTTTTTTTCTCCAGAGCTCCAGATATGTTTCTAATGAGCAGTCATGTTTAAAAACAACTGGACTTCATGATGATTTTTTACTTATATCTAGTTTGTTTCATTTTTTGCATCTCATATTCAGTGCTTCTATTTCATTTAGCTTATATTCTCCAATTTCTCCATTTCTTTTTTTAATCATTTGAGTGCTGAGCAACTTCCACAAAAAAACTTCTGAAAGCTGGTGGAGGACACCAGGCACCCAGAAAGGTAGCTCATTCTCTTCAAAAGGAGGTAGTACAAAATATAAAATACAAAAAGAGAGACAAAAGAGTTAGGGATGGAGACCCATCCCAGAGAGGGAGTCATGAAGGAGGAGATGTTTCCGAATACCAAGAAATCCTTTCACCAGCGGGTCTGTGGGGAGTTTTGGAATCTCAGAGAGGCAACATAACTGGGAGGAAAAAATAAAAATAAAAACACAGAATAGGTGCCTTAACCACACCTCCCAGCAGAGAAACAGCCCAGACACTCACATCTGCCACCAGCGAGAGGGGGAAGCATGGGTTGCATGCTTAGGGTAAGGACTGGGCCTGAATGCCCTGAGGACAATCTAAAGGAGCTAACATGAGATAGCAACCCAAACTGTGGGATAGACAGAGAGAGAAAGAGAGAGAGAGGAAGAAAAAAAAAAGAGAGAACTTTCCAGCCAAAAGCTCTAAATAAGGCACAGTTTGGCCAGCTCACAGAACAAAGGATCAAGCAAATATCAAAGGAGAGCTAGGTGGCTGCAGACTGGCCCATCTTTACTCTGGAGACAGAGAGGAAGGAGGGTGGCAGCCAGAGCTGGAAGGCAAGAGGCAATTTCTGCACCAGAGACAGCATCCTCCACCAAAATGTGAGCAGGCTCCCAGTTGCTAACCATGTCTTCCTGGGATCCTGGATGGTTGACATATGCCAGGAAGGCTGCAGCCTGAGATCAGGCCCCCCAGAGGAGACACACAGTACACCTGAGATGGCACTCTTGCGGTGCACCCAGGAGACTGAGAGGCTCGGACTGGGGAGGTGATAAGATGCACCACACATCTGTGATAGTGTGCTCACCAAGCACCTGGTCGCCTGAGCTTCTTGGACCTGGGAAGGGTACAAAAGGCAGGCCCAACCGAGTCTGTGCCTTTGTGGAGTACTCGAGAAACTGAACCTGAACAGCTTACACATGGGAAGTGAACACAACCCGGGCCCACTTTGGACAGTTCTCCTGCAGAGCAACCTGGAGCCTGAGGGTTGTAGACTCAGAAAGCACACGCCTCCGTGAGCTGGGACAAACCCAGTGTGGTCCATACACTGCGAGCACTCTCCACACATGCCAGTGATATTTATTTGCAGGGTTCCTCCCTCCCCACAACACAACTGAATAAGTGAGCCTAAATAAGTGACCCCCTTCGCTCCCTTGTCAGGGCAGAAATTAGACATTGAAGAGGTTTTCAAACAGAGAAAGCCAAAATAAATTAAGAAAAGGGAGCTGCTCTGGAAGTAACAGGTGCAGCATATTAAAACCCTGTCATTAGCATTGACTAAGCATTGTAAGGGGCCTATAGACCTTGAGAATAAGTATAAGCTGGAACAAGGAACTCTCTGAAACTGAACTGACCACACACTGCCCTCATCAGCTCCAGAGAAATTTCTAGATATATTTTTATTATTATCTTTTTTTAAATTTTTAAGTTCTTTATTACCCCTTGAATTTTCATTTTTGTAAGCTACTATTACTTTGCAAGAAAAGACCCTATTTTTAAAGCAATTTTCACCTATACTTTGCCAGGAGCCAGCATGGGAGATTCCACCCACGACAAGGTCATGCAGAGAGGGCTGATGGGCAAGGCAAGTCAGGTCTCAAGGGGTCCTCTGTCTGAGCATCTACTCCAAAACCAAAATCTGCCTGTTTACTGACTGCTATACTATACTCTTCTGACATTATCACCTTTTCTCTGGAAAGAGTTAATTCAGAGCTCCAGTTAACAGTCTCCTGCATATAAAAAGAATGTCTCAGCTTAAAACCCCTTTGATGGCTTTCTAACTTATCTGACTGGTCTACCCAACTTTACAATTTGTGGATTGTTTACAGCCCCCAACCATGAGAGGCACGAAGCTTAAAACATCTTAAAGATATAGAGCCTTTTGGAACTAAGAATTAGTTTGGTGAAGAGTTTGCTGAGTTAATGTTTGCTGCCAGGCTTCCATATCCTTTATCTTTTAGGCACCTGGGAGGATATTAATCAATGTAGATGGGATGCAGAAATAGGAATATAGTAGTTTTGATGTTAGCAATACTAGACTTTTGAGTTAATTAATTTTCTCTTTGTTATAAATCACTGTACTCCTTTTCCTTGTTATAAATTGTTGTGTCCTTGCTATGTAAGAATGTAACTTTATTTAGTGCTTTCTGAGTGGCACCAGACTTTGGGAAGAACAACACAAATAAGTCTTCTGGTTGACAAACCCTTATCAGAAAAGGGCCGTAAAATGTTAATTGGCCTTCTGGCCATAAAATGATGTAAATCACCTAAAGCTTGTGAATACAACTAGGTATGCAGAGAGAAAGCCTGGTCTTGATAAGAGTCAGGGCTACTAACACTGCATAATTTTGTATTATACATTGATTTTTATGTAAAAAAAAATCAAGAGTATATAAGGCCTTTCCAGACAATAGAGGAGGGGCAAGTCACTGGAAAGACTGGTTTCCCCCGTGTCTTCTTTACTCTACTTTCTGGCTGAATTCCCATCTGGAGTGGGGAGGCTCACCATGTCTACTTACTTGCCCAGGCTTCTAAGATCCATGCAAGAGGGAGCCCAAGGCAGGGCACTCTCTGCTATTCAAACGGACGCCGGTGGCCTAATGTAGATGGTGCAAACTTATTGTCCAGAAGTTTTATTGGCTTTCACCATAAACCAAGTTATTCAGCCTCTTTTCTCCACTAAATTTTCCTACTATGCTATTTTTTCTTAATTTCTCTTTATATTTCTAAATAAATAAGTTTTCCTCGCCTGCACCATCTCCCCTTCGAATTACCCTGGAACCACTGGGGCAGGACCCCGGCAATATTTTTTTATAATTTTTATGACTGACTTTTTTTTGTATTTTTAATATTTTACTTTTGAGAGTCTACTCTACTCCAGGTTTTTAACCTTTGCTTTTTGGTATTTGTTATCAATATTGTACCTTTAAGAATAAAACCTTTAGCACCCACTTTACTTAGGGGCGTGATTACTGACTTGACTGCTTTCTCCCCTTTTGGCTCTCCCTTTTCTCTGTCAGGTCACCTCTATCTCCTCCCTCCCTCTTCTCTTCTCTATTTAACTCTGTGAATCTCTCTGAGTGTTCCAGGCTGTGGCAAACACTTAGGGAACTTATTATTGGCTACATTAGTCTCTCCCCTTTTGACTGCCCCTCTTCTCCTCCTGGTCACCTCTATCTCCCTCCTCCCTCTTCTCTTCTCCATGCAACTCTGTCAACCTCTCTGCATGTCCCTCACTGTGGAGAATTTTTTCACCATTAAACTAGATGTTTTATCATCTGTGCTGTATGGATGGAGAAGTCTTGAGGCTACTGTAAGACTAAGACTGAAAGCCAGAGGCAGGACGCTTAAATCCAAAACTTGAGAAAACCAGAGAACTCCTGACTCCAGGGAACATTAATCAACAAGAGCTCATCCAAAAGTCTCCATACAAACACTGAAACCAGGCTCCAAGCAGGGGCCAACAAGTTCCAGAGCAAGACACACCACACTAATTCTCCAGCAACACAAGAACATAGCCCTGAGCATTAAAATACAGGCTGCCTAAAGTCACATCAAACCCAAAGACAGTTCAAAACTCACTACTGGACGCTTCATTGCACTCCACAGAGAAGAGATTGAGTTCTACCCACCAGAACACTGACACAAGCTTCCCTATCCAGTAAAACTTGACAAGCCACTAGTCCAACCCATCCACAGGGAGCAAGCTCCAAAATAAAGAGGAACCACGAACTTCCAGCATGCAGAAAGATCACACCAAACAGAGCAGTCTTAAAAAAAAAAAAGAAGAAAAGAAAAAGCAGATAAATATTCAGCAGGTAAAGGAACATGATAAATGCCTACCAAACCAAACAAAAGAGGAGGAGGTAAGGAGTCTACCTCAAAAAGAATTCAGAATAATGATAGCAAAGATGATCAAAAATCTTGAAAACAAAACGGAGTTACAGATAATAGAAGAGAGACAAGGATTGAGAAGGTGCAAGAAACGTTTAACAAGGACCTAGAAAAAATAAAGAAGAGTCAATCAATAGTTGATAATGTAATAACTGACATCAAAAGCACCCTGGAGGGAACCACCAGTAGAATAAATGATACAGTACACAGGATAAGTGAGATGGAAGACAGAATGGTGGAAATAAATGAAGTAGAGAGGAAAAAAGAAAAATGAATTAAAAGAAATGAGGACAATCTCAGATACTTCTGGAACAATGTTAAATGCCCCAACATTCTAATCATAGGAGTCCCAGAATAAGAAGACAAAAAGAAAGACCATGAGAAAATACTTGAGGAGATAATAGTTGAAAACTTTCCTAAAATGGGGAAGAAAATAGCCACTCAACCCCAAGAAACCCACAGGGTCCCAAAGAGGATAAACCCAAGGTGAAATACCACAAGAAACATACTAATCAAATTAACGAAGTTCAAACACAAAGAACAAATATTAAAAGCAGCAAGGGAAAAGCAACAAATAACACACAAGGGGATTCCCATAAGGATAAGAGCTGTAGAAACTCTTCAGGCCAGAACGGAATGGCAGGACATACTTAAAGTGATGAAAGAGAAAAATATACAAACCAAATTATACTATCCAGCAAGGATTTCATTCAAATATGAAGGAAGAATCAAAAGTTTTACAGACAAGAAAAAGCTGAGAGAATTCAGGACCATAAAACTAGCTCTTCAAAAAATGCTACAGTATCATCTCTAGACAGTAAACTCAGAACCCAAAGCAGCAAAGTAAATGGCAATGGAATCATACTTATAAATAATTACCCCAAATGTAAATAGATTGAATGCCCCAATCAAAAAACAAAGACTGCCTAAATGGATACAAAAATAAGACCCTTACTTATGCTGTCTACAAGAGATCTACCTCAAAACAAGGGATACATACATACTGAAAGTGAAGGGCTAATAAAAGATATTTCACACAAATGGAGACCAGAAGAAAGCAGGAGTAGAAATACTCATATCAGATAAAATAGACTTTTAAATAAGGCCATGAAAAGAGACAAAGGACACTACATAATGATCAAAGGATCAATATATGAAGAAGATATAGCAATTATAAATATATATGCACCCAACATAGCCCCACAATATGTAAGGCAAATGTTAACAAGTATGAAAAGGGAAATTAACAATAACACAATAATAGTGGGAGACTTTAATACTACACTCACATCTATGGATATATCAATTAAACAGAAAATTAGCAAGAAAACACAAACTTTAAATGATACAATGGACCAGTTAGACCTTACTGAAATCTATAGGACATTTCACCCCAAAGCAATGAATCTCACCTTTTCTTCAAGTGTACATGGAACACTCTCAAGGATAGATCACACCCTGGGCCATAAATCTAGCCTTGGTAAAAAACAAAAACAAAAACAAAAAAACTGAAATCATTTCAGGCATCTTTTCTGATCACAATGTGGTAAGATTAGATGTCAACTACAGGGAAAAAACTGTTAAAAATACAAACATATGGAGCCAAAACAACACGCTTCTGAATAACCAACAAATCACAGAAGAAATGAAAAAAGAAATCAAAATATGCATAGAAATGAATGAAAATGAAAACATGACAACCCCAAACCTATGAGATTCAGCAAAAGCAGTGCTAAGGGGAAAGTTCACAGCAATCCAAGCTTACCTCAAGAAACAAGAGAAAAATCAAATAAATAACCTAACTTTACACCTAAAGCAACTAGGAAAAGAAGAAATGAAGACCCAGGGTTAATAGAAGGAAAGAAATAAAAATTCAGTTCAGTTCAGTTCAGTTCAGTCGCTCAGTCGTGTCCGACTCTTTGCGACCCCATGAATTGCAGCACGTCAGGCCTCCCTGTTCATCACCATATCCTGGAGCTCACTCAGACTCACGTCCATCGAGTCCGTGATGCCATCCAGCCATCTCATCCTCGGTCGTCCCCTTCTCCTCCTGCCCCCAATCCCTCCCAGCATCAGACTCTTTTCCAATGAGTCAACTCTTCGCATGAGGTGGCCAAAGTACTGGAGTTTCAGCTTTAGCATTATATCCTCCAAAGAAATCCCAGGGTTGATCTCCTTCAGAATGGACTGGTTGGATCTCCTTGCAGTCCAAGGGACTCTCAAGAGTCTTCTCTAACACCACAGTACAAAAGCATCAATTCTTCGGCACTCAGCCTTCTTCACAGTCCAACTCTCACATCCACTTATGACCACAGGAAAAACCATAGCCTTGACTAGACGGACCTTAGTCGGCAAAGTAATGTCTCTGCTTTTGAAAATGCTATCTAGGTTGGACATAACTTTTCTTCCAAGGAGTGAGCGTCTTCTAATTTCTTGGCTGCAGTCACAATCTGCAGTGATTTTGGAGCCCAAAAAAATAAAGTCTGACACTGTTTCCACTGTTTCCCCATCTATTTCCCATGAAGTGATGGGACCTTCCTCCATTATTCTACTGTTGGTTCCCTCTATAATGTATTTATCTCGTTTATTTAATTATTCATTATATATTGACTCTTTTTTATTTTTTCTAGCTCCTTATTAAACATTTCTTGCATCTTCTCAATTCTTAACTCTAGGCTATTTATCTGTAACTCCATTTTGTTTTCAAGATTTTGGACCATTTTCACTATCATTATTCGGAATTCTTTTTCAGGTAGATTCCTATCTCTTCCTATTTTGTTTGGTTTAGTGGGCATTTATCTTGTTCCTTTACCTGCTGGGCATTTCTCTGCCTTTTTATCTCATTTATATTGCTGTTTTGGGGGTGGCCTTTCCGTATTCTGGCAGTGTGTGGTTCCTCTTTATTTTGTAGGTTCCTCGCTGTGGGTGGGGTTGGACAGGTGGCTTGTCAAGGTTTCCTGGTTAGGGAAGCTTTTGTCGGTGTTCTGGTGGGTGGAGCTGGATTTCTTCTCTCTGGAGTGCAATGAAGTGTCCAGTAATGAGTTTTGAGATGTCAGTGGGTTTGGTGTGACTTTGAGCAGCCTGTATATTGAAGCTCAGGGCTATATTCCTGTGTTGCTGGAGATTTTGCGTGATATGTCTTGCTCTGGATCTTGTTGGCCCTTGGATGGTGCTTGGTTTCAATGTAAGTATGGAGCGTTTGATGAGTTCTTATCAATTTATGTTCCCTGGAGTCAGGAGTTCTCTGGTGTTCTCAGGATTTGGACTTATGCCTCCTGCCTCTGATTTTCAGCTTTACAGTAGCCTCAAGACTTCTCCATCTATACAGCACTGATGATGAAACATCTAGATTAATGAAGAAAAGTTTCTCCACAGTGAGGGACACCTGGAGAGGTACACAGAGTTACATGGAGAAGAAAAGAGGGAGGACGGAGATAGATGTGATCAGGAGGAGTAGAGGGAGAATCAAAAGAGGAGAGAGGAAGCTAGCTAGTAATCACTTCCCTATGTGCTCTCCACAGTCTGGATCCCACAGAGATGTTCACAGAGTTACACAGAGAAGAGAAGGGCAAGGAAGGAGACAGAGGTGGCCAGGAGGATAAAAGGGGGAATCAAAATGAGAGAGACATATCTAGCCAGTAATCAGTTCCCTAAGTGTTCTACACAGCCTGGAACACACAAAAAGACTCACTAATTTGGGTAGAGATGAGAAGGGGGAGGGAGGAAATAGAGGCAACCTGGTGGAGAAAAAGGAGAGTCCAAAGGTGGAGAGAGCAATCAAGCCAGTAATCTTGCTCCCAAGTAAAAATGGGTAATGAAGATTGCATTCTTAAAGGTACAAAATTGATCACAAATACCAAAAAGCAATGATTAAAAATCTAGAGTAGAGTTTAGATTCTCAAAAATGCAATATTAAAAAAGAAAACAAAGTCAAAAATTATAATATATATATATATATAAATATAATATGAAGTTTGCTTTAAAAATAGTGTCTTTCCACAGTGAGGTACCATTTCACACCAGTAGTCAGAATGGCTGCAATCCAAAAGTCTGCAAGCAATAAATGCTGGAGAGGCTGTGGAGAAAAGGGAACCCTCTTACACTGCTGGTGGAAATGCAAACTAGTACAGTCACTATGGAGAACAGTTTGGAGACTCCTTAAAAAACTGCAAATAGAACTGCCTTAGGACCCAGCAATCCCACTGCTGGGCATACACACCAAGGAAACCAGAATTGAAAGAGACACATGTACCCCAATGTTCATTGCAGCACTGTTTATAATAGCCAGGACATGGTAACAACCTAGATGTCCATCAGCAGATGAATAGATAAGAAAGCTGTGGTGCATATACACAATGGAGTATTACTCAGCCATTAAAAATAATTCATTTGAATCAGTTCTAATGAGATGGATGAAACTGGAACCTATTATACAGAGTGAAGTAAGACAGAAAGAAAAACACCAATACAGTATACTGACACACATATATATATGGAATTTAGAAAGATGGCAATGATGACTCTGTATGCGAGACAGCAAAAGAGACACAGAAGTATAGAATGGACTTTTGGACTCAGTGGGAGAGGGAGAGGGTGGGATGATTTGGGAGAATGGCATTGAAACATGTTTACTATCATGTAAGAACGAAGCACCAGCCTATGTTCGATACAGGATACAGGATGCTAAATGATAGTAGTAAAAATATATCTAGGACTTTCTCTGGTGTTGTTGACAGTGTGGGGTCAGTTGATTTTCAGATAGTTCCTTGATCCAGCTTATACTTCTCAAGGTCTATAGGCCCTTTGCTATGTAGTTGGTGCTAACTGCAGGGTTTTAATCTATTGCTTCTGTCACTTCCAAAACGGTTCCCTCTGTTTGTTTTAGCTACTTCTGTTCGCTGCTCTCTTCAGTGTCTAATTTCTTCCCTGACACAAGGGGGTGGTTGTGGTCACTTTTTTAGGATTACTTGTTCACTCGTGCTGTGGGGAGGGAGGAATACTGCGAACAAGTATCACTGGCTTGTGTGGGAGTGTTTGCAGTGTCTTGGCCACACTGGGCTTGCACCCGCTCACTGATGTGTGCGCCTTCCCAGTCTACACTGTTCATGCTCTAAGTTGCTCTGCTGGGAACTGTCTGGGATGGGAATGACCAGGTGCTTGGCAAGCACAGTCGTCTGCAGTTGGGGGCTGTGTCTTATCGCTTCCCTGGTCCCAGCCACTCTGTTTCCTGAGTGTACAATCTGCATGCCTTCTCAGGTGTGCCGTGTGTCTGTTCTGGGGTGCTGATCTCTGGCTGTGACTCTCCCAATCCCAGCGGATGTCGACAGTCCAGAATCCCAAGAAGTCTTGGTTAGCAAAAAAGCCTGCTTGCAGTTTGGTGGATGATGCCTTTCTGGGGCCACAATTGCCCCTTCTGGCTCTGACTGCCCTAGCCTGCCTGTCTCCAGCGGGAGATGCGACAGTCCGCAGTTGGCTACCTCTACTCAGTCCTTTGTTCTGTGAGCAGACCTGGCGGTATCTTCAGTTCAGTTCAGTTCAGTCACTCAGTTATGTCCGACTCTTTGCGACCCCATGAATCACAGTGCGCCAGGTCTCCCTGTCCATCACCAACTCCTGGAGTTTACTCAAACTCACGTCCATCGAGTCGGTGATGCCATCCAGCCATCTGATCCTCTGTCATCCCCTTCTCCTCCTGCCCCCAATCCCTCCCAGCATCAGGGGCTTTTCCAATGAATCAACTCTTCCCATCAGGTGTCAAAAGTATTGGAGTTTCAGCTTTAGCATCAGTCCTTCCAATGCACACCCAGGACTGATCTCCTTTAGAATGGACTGGTTGGATCTCCTTGAAGTCCAAGGGACTCTCAAGAGTCTTCTCCAACACCACAGTTCAAAAGCATCAATTCTTCAGTGCTCAGTCTTCTTCACAGTCCAACTCTCACATCCATACATGACCACAGGAAAAACCATACCCTTGACTAGATGGACTTTTGTTGGCAAAATAATGTCTCTGCTTTTGAATATACTATCTAGGTTGGTCATACCTTTCCTTCCAAGGAGTAAGCATCTTTTAATTTCATGGCTGCAATCAGCATCTGCAGTGATTTTGGAGCCCCGAAAAATAAAGTCTGACACTGTTTCCAGTGTCTCCCCATCTATTTCCCATGAAGTGATGGGACCAGATTTCATGATCTTCGTTTTCTGAATGTTGAGCTTTAAGCCAACATTTTCACTCTCCTCTTTCACTTTCATCAAGAGATTTTTAGTTCTTCTTCACTTTCTGCCATAAGGGTGATGTCATTTGCATATCTGAGGTTATTGATATCTCTTCCGGCATTCTTGATTCCAGCTTGTGCTTCTTCCAGCCCAGCGTTTCTCATGATGTACTCTGCATATAAGTTAAATAAGCAGGGTGACAATATACAGCCTTGATGTACTCCTTTTCCTATTTGGAACCAGTCTGTTGTTCCATGTCCAGTTCTAACTGTTGCTTCCTGACCTGCATACAGGTTTCTCAAGAGGCATGTCAGATTATCGTAAAGAATCATAAATATATTAGTGCTCCAAACAATACCTTGTGAATATATATTACTTCCCACTTCCAAATATGTATAGATGCTAAAGTGTCTTAGGTTAGGGCTTTTTGCGGGATTTTATAGCAACCCACAGTCTGGGTTGCTATCTCAAGTTAGTTCCCTCAGATTGCCCTAGGGGCATTCTTGACTGGTCCTTACCTTAAGCAATTCAGCCCGCACCTCCCTGTCCAGTCCCAGCTTGCTAGTGGTGGATACGAGAGTCTGTGTTGCTTCTCTGCTGGGAGTTTCTGTTAGGCATGTAATCTATGGGGTTTAAATATTTATTCCCCCCCCCCAATTATGTTGCCCTCTGAGGTTCCAAGGCTCGCCACAGACTCACCGGTGAGAGTGTTTCCTGGTGTTTGGACATCTCTCTCTTTTTTAAGACTCTGTTCCCAGGATGGATCTCCGTCCCTATCTTTTTGTCTCTCTTTTTATCTTTTATATTTTTTCCTACTTCCTTTTGAAGACAATGGTCTGCCTTTCTGGGTGCCTGATGTCCTCTGCCAGCATTCAGAAGTTGTTTTGTGGAATTTGCTCAGTGTTCAAATGTTCTTTTGATGAATTTGTAGGGGAGAAAGTGGTCTCCCCGACTTAGTCCTCCACCATCTTAAGACTGCCCCTCTGGTTTCATTTTAAAGTGTACTGCATAGAAAAAGCTTTCTTTTTCATTTTTCTTTCTTACTCTCACTTGCCCTCTTTTTTCCTCTCACTTTTCCCTTCTTTCCCCCTCTTTTCTTCCTTCTTCTCTGTCTTTTTTTTTTTCTGGAGCCACTTCTATGTGTCATCAACATATGACCATCACAAAAGAGAATAAATATGAAGTGGAAAGTAGCTTCACATTAAGAGTTTTCCTCTCAAACAGATGTCCTGATTTTCTATGAGACTGCCACTCTTAACCATTGCTTCTTTTTTCTTTATTTTCATACTTTTTTGATATCTATAATATCATTCAGTTAAGTTCTGTTCAGTTTCTCAGTCATGTCCAACTCTTTGTGACCCCATGAACTGCAGCACCCCAGGTGTCCCTGTCCATCATCAACTCCTGGAGTTTACTCAAACTCATGTCCATCGAGTCGGTGATGCCATCCAGCCATCTGATCCTCTGTCATCCCCTTCTCCTCCTGCCCCCAATCCCTCCCAGCACCAGGGTCTTTTCCAATGAGTCAACTCTTCCCATCAGGTGGCCAAAGTATTGGAGTTTCAGCTTTAGCATCAGTCCTTCCAATGAACACAGGACTGATCTCCTTTAGAATGGACTGGTTGGATCTCCTTGAAGTCCAAGGGACTCTCAAGAGTCTTCTCCAACACCACAGTTCAAAACCATCAATTCTTCGGCACGCAGCTTTCTTCACAGTCCAACTCTCACATCCATACATGACCACTGGAAAAACCATAGCCTTGACTAGACGGACCTTGTTGGCAAAGTAATGTCTCTGCTTTTGAATATGCTTTTGAGGTTGGTCATACCTTTCCTTCCAAAGAGTAAGCGCATTTTAATTTCATGGCTGCCATCACCATCTGCAGTGATTTTGGAGACCCAAAAAGTAAAGTCTGACAGTGTTTCCACTGTTTCCCCATCTATTTCCCATGAAGTGATGGGACCAGATGCCATGAACATAGTTTTCTGAATGTTGAACTTTAAGCCAACTTTTTCACTTTCCTCTTTCACTTTCATTAAGAAGCTTTTTAGTTTTATCAACAGGGACAGGTATAGGATGAAACAATGCTGAAAGCATTCACATTTCCAGTGTGGGAGGAAGNTTTGGAACCAGTCTGTTGTTCCAAGTCCAGTTCTAACTGTTGCTTCAGTGTCTTAGGTTAGGGCTTTTTGCGGGATTTTATAGCAACCCACAGTCTGGGTTGCTATCTCAAGTTAGTTCCCTCAGATTGCCCTAGGGGCATTCTTGACTGGTCCTTACCTTAAGCAATTCAGCCCGCACCTCCCTGTCCAGTCCCAGCTTGCTAGTGGTGGATACGAGAGTCTGTGTTGCTTCTCTGCTGGGAGTTTCTGTTAGGCATGTAATCTATGGGGTTTAAATATTTATTCCCCCCCCCCAATTATGTTGCCCTCTGAGGTTCCAAGGCTCGCCACAGACTCACCGGTGAGAGTGTTTCCTGGTGTTTGGACATCTCTCTCTTTTTTAAGACTCTGTTCCCAGGATGGATCTCCGTCCCTATCTTTTTGTCTCTCTTTTTATCTTTTATATTTTTTCCTACTTCCTTTTGAAGACAATGGTCTGCCTTTCTGGGTGCCTGATGTCCTCTGCCAGCATTCAGAAGTTGTTTTGTGGAATTTGCTCAGTGTTCAAATGTTCTTTTGATGAATTTGTAGGGGAGAAAGTGGTCTCCCCGACTTAGTCCTCCACCATCTTAAGACTGCCCCTCTGGTTTCATTTTAAAGTGTACTGCATAGAAAAAGCTTTCTTTTTCATTTTTCTTTCTTACTCTCACTTGCCCTCTTTTTTCCTCTCACTTTTCCCTTCTTTCCCCCTCTTTTCTTCCTTCTTCTCTGTCTTTTTTTTTTTCTGGAGCCACTTCTATGTGTCATCAACATATGACCATCACAAAAGAGAATAAATATGAAGTGGAAAGTAGCTTCACATTAAGAGTTTTCCTCTCAAACAGATGTCCTGATTTTCTATGAGACTGCCACTCTTAACCATTGCTTCTTTTTTCTTTATTTTCATACTTTTTTGATATCTATAATATCATTCAGTTAAGTTCTGTTCAGTTTCTCAGTCATGTCCAACTCTTTGTGACCCCATGAACTGCAGCACCCCAGGTGTCCCTGTCCATCATCAACTCCTGGAGTTTACTCAAACTCATGTCCATCGAGTCGGTGATGCCATCCAGCCATCTGATCCTCTGTCATCCCCTTCTCCTCCTGCCCCCAATCCCTCCCAGCACCAGGGTCTTTTCCAATGAGTCAACTCTTCCCATCAGGTGGCCAAAGTATTGGAGTTTCAGCTTTAGCATCAGTCCTTCCAATGAACACAGGACTGATCTCCTTTAGAATGGACTGGTTGGATCTCCTTGAAGTCCAAGGGACTCTCAAGAGTCTTCTCCAACACCACAGTTCAAAACCATCAATTCTTCGGCACGCAGCTTTCTTCACAGTCCAACTCTCACATCCATACATGACCACTGGAAAAACCATAGCCTTGACTAGACGGACCTTGTTGGCAAAGTAATGTCTCTGCTTTTGAATATGCTTTTGAGGTTGGTCATACCTTTCCTTCCAAAGAGTAAGCGCATTTTAATTTCATGGCTGCCATCACCATCTGCAGTGATTTTGGAGACCCAAAAAGTAAAGTCTGACAGTGTTTCCACTGTTTCCCCATCTATTTCCCATGAAGTGATGGGACCAGATGCCATGAACATAGTTTTCTGAATGTTGAACTTTAAGCCAACTTTTTCACTTTCCTCTTTCACTTTCATTAAGAAGCTTTTTAGTTTTATCAACAGGGACAGGTATAGGATGAAACAATGCTGAAAGCATTCACATTTCCAGTGTGGGAGGAAGACACCTTGCAAAAGACCCTTTTATTTGGCAGAAAGCAGAATTCAGAGACTTCTGTGACTGTAGCTTTCCATTTTAAACAGGCTTTCTAGTTTCTGTTCTTGATACCTATTTTCCCACTTCCTTTTTAAATCCTCTGTGTTGATTTTATTTTCATTATAATGATTTTTAAAAATCAAGGGAGAGAAACCAGCCTGTCTTCTCTGTGGGGAGAAAACAAATTAGCCAAGATGGTGTGTTCAGGCTCTCTTGCCCTACATTTTGTAAATAATGACTATAATAGCTGAGATCATTTGTAGCACTGCTCATTCACGTCATGAGGTGCTCACTTGGTCATGGTTGTGTGCTGTACATGTGTGTGAGTTCCACCTAGAAAGCTGCTGCATTATTGCTGAATCACATCTGTGTCCTTTGGGTCAGTCAGGAGAGGAGAGAATACAGCATGTCTACTGCTATGGCTGCTGTGTCAGCCAGGAGAGATTGAGAATACTTTTATGGCTACTATGTAAGCCAGGAGACAGGTCGTATTGTGTTAGGTTATTCTATGGCTGCTGTAACTGCTGCTACGTCAGCCAGGAGAGGAAAAAACACTGTCTTCAGTTTCTACAGCTCCTGGCATCTTCTTCCAGCCTCTGAGCTCAAGCCTTGCCTACCCTGGGTTCAGCAAACAGTGCAGACAATGTGAACAATGAGACAACTGGTGCTGTGAGCAGAATCAGCAAAACACTTTTCATTATTTATTCCTCCCTTGGCTATCGGGTGCCTTGACTTTTAGAGACGTGTGTAATGCATCATTTTCCTTGATGCAAATTTGAGTACCATGGTTGAAACAGCCAACCTCCCACCAGATCTTTTGCTCTAAGGAAAAAAAAATTTTACTTAAATATTAAAAGGTGTCTTAAAGTCACCTTTTAATATTTATGTATGCTTTTCATCCATCATATATGGAAATATGACATCCTAGTTTCAGTAGATTTGTCTCTTTGCAAATAGGTAGAAATGACCTGTCATCACCAGGTGACTCAGAAGGTGAAGAATCCACCTGCCATGCAGGAGACCTGGGTTTGGTCCCTGGGTTGGGAAGATCCCCTGGAGATAGGGACAGCTACCCACTCCAGTGTTCTGGCCTGGGGAAGTCCATGGACTGTATAGTCCATTGGGTCACAAAGAGTTGGAAATACCTGAGTGATTTTCAATTTCCTTTAGTGGAACTGAAGGAAAGAAGCAAAAGAGAAAATAAAGCAAAATAAAGCATGTAGCTTGATCAGTTTTGTCCAAAAGAGGTACATATCCAAATACCAATTATTCTGTAGTCTCACCTTTTACTAGAAGCCCTCTCTAACCATCCCAGCCTTCATTAATCTCTGCATCCTCCAAGTTCTTGTGCTGTCAGATGTTTATGTAAGGCAATTTTTGAACAACATAACTTGCCCAAGGTTACACAAAATAAGTGACAAAACTGGGATTTTAACTCAGGCAGTATGGTTTCAGAGCCTGCCTGTACTTTTAGTCACCATTCTATACCATCTTCCTTGAAAGAACATAGTGAAAGTGAAAATTGTTCAGTCGTGTCCAACTATTCGACCCCATGGACTCTATAGTCCATGGAATTCTCCAGGCCAGAATACTGGAGTGTGTAGCCTTACCCTTCTCCAGGGGATCTTCCCAACCCAGGGATTTAACTCAGGCCTCCCGCATTGCAGGCAGATTCTTTACCAGCTGAGCCACAAGGGAAGCCCTCATGATATTAGAAAAAAAGCATTGATTAGGTAAATTTATAGCTATGGAAGAAAGAAGTAGAGGGTGCTATAGATGTTGGCTTGCTTTCATCACATAATTTCCTTTTAATCTAAGTATGTTATGCTGTTAATGACTAAAATGTATTGACTTAAAAGAAGAGGAGAGTATTTAAGAAGTCCTGAATTTCTTGTTCTTTCAATTGACTCTTTAATTTTCTTGACATGTTCTGGAGGTGAAGAGACTAAGAAGAGGCGTGCTGCTAGGAATTGGAAAAATGGCCCAGATAAGTGTTATCTTGAAAGCCTCTGGGGCAGAAGAGACAGCATTACCTATATAAACTAAAAACATTGCTGGGCCATAGAGGAAATCCATTTCTTAACCCTACTCTTGCTTGGTTAGTGGGCTTTGTCTTCATTGGTATTTTCCAATTCACTGATATTGTTGTGTGTGTTTTAATCTAATCTCCCCACTCTCCTACCTCAGTTCTCAGGATGCCACAGTTTTTCTCAAATGCTTTCAGGTTTTAAGTGATTGCCTCTGGGAATATCCCTCAATTGTCACCTATTTACTTTTTCCAACCCTCTTACAAGAGAAAAAAAAATGGTGAAAAAATTATGAAGTTTCAATAAAAGGAAGGAGGAGGAAATGACCCTATACAGGTTAATGTTTATATATGCTATTTGACAGAAGTGAAAACCATACTTCTTTTATAAAATTCAAGCTGGCCACTTATGCTTTTCTAGGTCCCAGTTCTTTGGTTCAACTCTGCTGATTCATAACTGTGTGACTTTGAGCAAATTCACTTTAGACTCTTTTCCTCTTTGATAAATGAGATTGTTAGAACAGCCAATCAAAAAATCTCTCAAACACATGAATGTGGTGGTTCTAAATGTTAAGGTAAGCTCCAGCAGAGAATTAACTATGAATATCTCTAACTTGTATTGCATTTTCACCTTCTAATGTCAATTTGTGCCGTTACACACACATATCACCAAGGAAAATGAAATAATAATAATAATAGCTAACAATTAGAGTGATCTTCATTATGTAGCAAGCATCATTTTCTCAAATTTCTATGCGTTTGAGACACAAGCTTAGAAGATAGTCACCATCATTACCTTTGTTTTATAGAAAACAAAATCCACTCCCATAAGAGAGGCTAAAACACAAATTCACAGAACTAATAAGTGGTAGAGTTATAATTTGAACTCAGCCAACATGGCTCCAGAGACCATGCATTCAACTACTATACTATACTGACAACACTTCTTAATAGTATTTGAAAACATAACAAATGTTGATTTAAAAAGGCAAAACTATATGTCAAATAGCAAATTTTCACAAACCTCTTCTCTTCACAGAATTCCAGGGGTTACACTAATGTCTAGCTATTTATGCATTGCTTTCCTTTCCCTAAAGTTAAAAAGCAATCAACATTATTGAACCTTTTGTCTGTATGTTTTACATTTTCAAATCTACCTTAATGGGAACACAGTAAAACTCTTAAAGGACTGAATTATACAGGTCAGATTCTATCCATCCATTTATAAATAGCCACATCCTTATATAGAGAATAAGTTTACTGTTTAGATATGGCTAACATGTCTATTTGCAGTGGAGTTCTTGTCTGAAAATGGGCCACAGAGTATAATGTGTGATGTGTAAAAGCCACATATCTTTAACCGTTTTAAAAAAGCCATTGGTCTTGGTTATTCATCAGTTCAGTTCAGTTCAGTCGCTCAGTCGTGTCCGACTCTTTGCGACCCCATGAATCGCAGCACGCCAGGCCTCCCTGTTCATCACCATCTCTCGGAGTTCACTCAGACTCACATGCATCGAGTCAGTGATGCCATCCAGCCATCTCATCCTCGGTCGTCCCCTTCTCCTCCTGCCCCCAATCCCTCCCAGCATCAGAGTCTTTTCCAATGAGTCAACTCTTCGCATGAGGTGGCCAAAGTACTGGAGTTTCAGC
>SJYT01062469.1:91579-104154 GCA_006410635.1 Cephalophus harveyi | reverse complement strand
GGTGGCCCCTCCCAGCTGCCACCCCTGGCCTCGGGCTTGTGGTGGCTCCCCGGGGTCACCGCCCCTGGCCTCAAGCTCGAGGTGGCTTCTCCCGACTGCCCCTGACCTCGGATGCGGGGTGTTTCCCCCCGGCCGCCACTGGCCTCGGAAGTGGGGCAGCTCCTCCCGGCCGCCGCCCTGACCTCGGACCACACGGGGTGTCTGCCCCCAGCCGCCACTGGCCTCGGATGCGGGGTGGCTCCACCCAGCTGCCACCCTGACCTCAGACGCCCCTGACCTCGGACCACTCGGGGTGTCTCCCCCCGGCCGCCACTGGCCTCGGATGCGCGGTGGCTCCACCCAGCTGCCGCCCTGACAATAAAATATTTGCAACTAAACTAAATCTCTTCACTCAAAGAACATACAAAGCCGTCTTGCTCTCTTGTACTTAGGTAGTGCCTGGACTCTGATGGCTGATTTCTATGACATATGTAATTGCTTGATTTAAATTGATTTCATGCATTCACAAGTCACACACTCCATTTGGCCATTTTCTATTCTTTCTGGAGATACTTAAAAGTCATTCCAATCTCTGTACTGTACCTCTCCCAAGTTGCCTTTAGGTTCACGTTTACTGGTAACTATTTTACAAGGGAAGAGATCAGATTAAAGTCAAGTAGCAATAATTATGATCTCTCTGAATGACGGAGTCTACACACACAGTGAGGTGGATAATTGAGACAACTATCAAGATAATTCAAGACAAAAAAAAATATTGCTTCAATTATCTATTTCAGATGAGTCTGTTTTGAATTGAATTTCCTACCTAATTGCTTCAATTTTCCACTTCACTTTGTGTGGGGTGCTGCCAAGTTGCTAGGGTGCTAAGCTAATGAATATACCCCCCAAATCTACTGTTTACTCCATTTAATATACCTATTTTTCCATTAGTCTGCCTTTTTGAAAAATAGTCTTCAGAAATAATTGTATACAATGGATTAAAGACAATCTCTTTAACAAGTGGTGCTGGGAAAAGTGGTCAACCACTTGTAAAAGAATGAAACTAGAACACTTTCTAACACCAAACACAAAAATAAACTCAAAATGGATTAGAGGTCTAAACATAAGACCAGAAACTATAAAACTCCTAGAAGAGAACATAGGCAAAACACTCTCTGACATACATCACAACAGGATCCTCTATGACCCACCTCCCAGAATATTGGAAATAAAAGCAGAAATAAACAAAGGGGACCTAATAAAACTTAAAAGCTTCTTCACAACAAAGGGAACTATAAGCAAGGTGAAAAGACAGCCTTCTGAATGGGAGAAAATAATAGCAAATGAAGCAGCTGACAAAAAACTAATCTCAAAAATATACAAGCAACTCCTGCAGCTCAACTCAAGAAAAATAAACGACCCAATCAAAAAATGGGCCAAAGAACTAGAAATTTCTCCAAAGAAGACATACAGATGGCTAAAAAAATACGTGAAAAGATGCTCAACATCACTCATTATCAGAGAAATGCAAATCAAAACCACAATGAGGTACCATTTCACGCCAATCAGAATGGCTGCGATCCAAAAGTCTACAAGGAATAAATGCTGGAGAGGCTGTGGAGAAAAGGAAACCATCTTACACTGTAGGTGGGAATGCAAACTAGTACAGCCACTATGGAGAACAGTGTGGAGATTCCTTAAAAAACTGGAAATAGAACTGCCTTATAACCCAGCAATTCCACTGCTGGGCATACACACCGAGGAAACCAGAATTGAAAGAGACTCGTGTACCCCAATGTTCATCACAGCACTGTTTATAATAGCCAGGACATGGAAGCAACCTAGATGTCCATCAGCAGATGAATGGATAAGAAAGCAGCAGTACATATACACAATGGTGTATTATTCCCAGCAATTCCACTGCTGGGCATACACACCGAGGAAACCAGAATTGAAAGAGACTCGTGTACCCCAATGTTCATCACAGCACTGTTTATAATAGCCAGGACATGGAAGCAACCTAGATGTCCATCAGCAGATGAATGGATAAGAAAGCAGCAGTACATATACACAATGGTGTATTATTCAGCCATTAAAAAGAATACATTTGAGTCAGTTCTAATGAGATGGATGAAACTGGAGCCTGTTATACAGAATGAAGTAAGCCAGAAAGAAAAACACCAATACAGTATACTAACGCATATATATGTAATTTAGAAAGATGGTAATGATAACCCTGTATGCAAAACAGCAAAAGAGACAAAGATGTATAGAACAGTCTTTTGGACTCTGTGGGAGAGGGAGAGGGTGGGATGATTTGGGAGAATGGCATTGAAGTGAATATATGAAGTGAATCACCAGTCCATGTTAGATGCATGATACTGGGTGCTTGGGGCTGGTGCACTGAGATGACCCAGAGGGATGGTACAGGGAGGGAGGAGGGAGGGGGCTTCAGGATGGGGAACACGTGTATACATGTGGCAGATTCATGTTGATGTATGGGAAAACATACATATTGTAAAGTAATTAACCTCCAATTAAAATAAATAAACTTATATTTAGAAAAAAGAAATAATTGTAGGTTGTTTCAGACTTAGAGATTTGAATTCCAATGTAACCTTGGATAGTTAATGGTATCTCTCAAGACCTTAAGGAAAATTTAATAATCTCATAGGACTCTTTCAGTTCTAACATTCTATGAATGATTTTGTTTAATTGAACTAGTCTTAGATAAGTCTGGAAAAACAGCAAAGCTTAGTGTTAGGCCACTTCTGTCCATACAGCTGACATTCACATTGATGGTGATGGAAACTGACAATCTGTGGCTGGATTGTCATCTCCAGAGCTGTACTTCCAGGAACAATCACCCCCTTTGCTATAGAACATTTCTGGATGCCACCCTGCTCTGAAATTTGTCTAGGAAGGGGCTATCATTTTCAAGAGAAAAATATCCTGTGTTTGTGCATACATACATTAGAGTGTCTGCTGCTGTTGCTGCTCCTGCAAAACATTTCCTCACCAAAGCAGTGACTATTAACATGTAGCAGAGGAAACATGTAGCCATGTGTTCCTTGGCTACAAGGAACACAAAGAGGAAAATGAAAGGTGAATCAAGTAGAGTTCCTAGAGGTGTCAAATGCTTATTAAATGAAACTGTCACGCTGATTTTTAGAACGGTCTGTTTCAGAGACCTGTTAATGGGTTAAATTCACTTTCCGTGCTAATTATTTGGAGTCTTAGTTTCTACAGTAGCTTATTGTTAGACTCTTATGTAAACACTATCAACTGCTTATTATTATGGAACCAAGCAGATTCAACAACTGAACTAGAGATTTCTAGCAGAATACTGTATCTGTAGATTGTTCACCTTTACACTGAAAAGATAGTCGTCAAACCAATTCTCTCTCCCTATGTTCAACTTGTCTAAATGATATGTTAATTAGCTTTTTGATGAACTATAGTCATATTAATAGAATTTCCTGAACTGAGTTGATAGCTATATTTGTAGGCATTGTCTTAACCATCTTAGAATCATTTTAATGTGGAAGGGAAGTTGATGAGACATCCTCAGACCATATTCAAATGATTCATGATGTTGTCTGAACAGATAGTTCAATATATGATCATATTTTCCAAACTTTTTGTTCTTTTTTTATATTTTCTCCATGGTAAATTGAAACTCAGAGGTAAGTTCAAAAATGTGGCTTTTCCTATTTCTGTCTTATACTCTCACCATGAAGCCCAGAGTTTGAAAGATTTTTCTTATTACAAATTTATAAGAGAATGAGATGGTTGGATTGCATCATGGATTCAATGGACATGAGTTCGACCAAACTCCAGCAAACATTGAAGGACAGGGAAGACTGTCATGCTGTAGTCCATGGAGTCTCAAAGAGTTGGACATGACTTAGTGACTGAACAACAACAAGATGTAATGTATTCCTTTACTATTAGATAAAATAAAGGCATCTATAATTGTGGGTGATATACAGTGGTAGTTGGTGTATTTTCCTGGAGTTCAAAATCTTGTAAGGAATCAAATGACATAGTAAAATTATTTTACAAAGAATCTCCCCAATACCTTAAAAGATCAACATGACTATGGATTGGATAATCATGAGAAAGTGGCAATAATCATTTTCCTTTGATGAAATATAACATTGATAAAATTTTTATAAAATCTTCACTTTAGGCAACTATGCATTGGTAAATTTTTTCACTCTGATTGTAGGAAGAGGGAAGGCATTATATGCAGCCATCTATGGGGTTGCATAGAGTCGGAGACGACTGAAGCGACTTAGCAGCAGCAGCAGTATAGTGGTACAGGACACCACACTCAGAAAGTTCCCAGCACTTAGGGTTTAACACACTGAAGAAACTGTCTTAAGAGTCTAAGTAATTTTATCTTTAAATTGTGTTTTGTTCATAGAGTTCAAAGAAACAGTGGAATATGTTACAGGAGTTTGGAGCTTGGCTTCATATTGCAATCATTCTTCTCAGCGCTTCTCTGCCTCCCCAGGATGAGTTCTCAGTACCCATGGCTGCCCGACAGCCATTGTTACCCTCTGACCTTGTGGAAAAGATTGAGGCCTCTGTAAGTCTTAGACTAGGGCATGGGGGTAGGCACACTTTCCCTGGGCTGATGATATCATGACTTTGCTGAAAGTGAAATTTTAGCCCATCCACCTCTCCCAACTCAGGAGTAAGTCCTAGTGCTCAGTCACTTTTGGAGATCCTTTACACCAGGTGGTGCAAAGGTTAAAGCGTCTGCCTGCAATGTGGGAGACCTGGGTTCGATCCCTGGGTCGGGAAGATCCTCTGGAGAAGGAAATGGAAGCCCGCTCCAGTATTCTTGCCTGGAGAATCCCATGGACGGAGGAGCTTGGTGGGCTGCGGTCCACGGGTCGCAAAGAGTCGGACACGACTGAGCAACTTCACTTTCACTTTCACTTTACTCACTGAAGGTAAGATTTTAGGAAATAAATATGCATTGGTGGACTCTCTCTCCAAAACATATGGTACATTGATTTAGAGGCTGGCAGTAGGAAGAACCCTGCAGCCGATGGGCCTCTACCAAGTAGTGCACTTACTCCACAAGTATCCCCAACTCTTAGGCATTGCAAAATTAAAAGTTAAATAAAAAACACCATGATAGGTCAAGAGAGATAAAGAAATAAGCTTTAACAACATATGTTTCCACTGTTAAACAATAATTCTCACATTTTAATTTTGTACTGGGACCCACAAATTATGCTGCCTGTCCTGTTGAAGAGGTAGTCAAATCAACAAATTTTAGGTGGTAGTCTAACAGACTAATTGGCAAGTTTTTCCCATGTTAATAAGACTTCCTAATTGAATATGCTATGGTGGTTCAAATCCTATGCAGGAGTCAGGAGATCTGGATATGAGACAACTCTGTCAATTACATCACTGTATGATTGTAAAAATGATTATTATCTGACCTTTAATGTCTTCATTAGTAAAATGAGAGGGTTATTTTCTGTTTTTCTACATCCTTCCAATGTTAAAATTATGTGCTTTCTGTGAACATTTTGTCAGAAATAATTTTGCTTTAAGAGCCAACGGACAGTATAGTAATTATATTCTCTCTGTATCAGTGGATCTCAACAGGGGCAATTTTGCCCACCAAAGAATGTTTGGAAAAAACAAGACATTTTTTTATTGTCACAGTTGGAAGGCCATGAATACTGCTAAAGTTGCTGTCCTGCAATGCACAGTGAAGGCCCACACAACAAAGAGTTTTCCAGCCCATGATGTCAAGAGTGCCAAAGTTAAGAACTTCTGGCCTGTATGAAAGACATGCTGTCTCCTTGGACTTCTATCGATTTCACTTTTTTTTTTTCTTTAACTATGGGTTAAGGCATGGTAATGTTAGAAACAAGGCTCAATAACCAAATCAAAACACAAAAGATGCTGACTAAAGCCCTATCAGATTCTGGCCTCTGGAAACACTAACATCTGTCTCCTATAATCTTTTATTTCCCAAGATAGGAAGAAAATAATAATTAAGTGCAGTTATAAAGCTCTCTCATACATAAATTCTTCAGAAGAATAAAAGGTTAAGACTGCTTTATTAGGCTAATAGCTAAAGCAATTTTTCCCACTGATGAACGTTTTTATGGTGGTAGAATGTTGAAGGTGATGATTTTTTTGCAACCACCATATTTTTACACAAGAAATAAGCAGAGAGCTTTCTAAGAAAGCTAGTCATCACTAATAGCACAAGGAATTACAAGGCAGTTACTACTGATTCACTCTAAGACTTATTTATTAATTAATTCATTAGTACATTCATTTTTAAATAATTTTATTAGGAATTCATGGACCGATTCATGATTTTATAGAATACAGTAATTAATGCTACTACTAATCATAACTGTAAATAGGTCTTTGTTTGCATCCCAATAGTTGTTGTGAGGCATACACAACAACTAAACAAAATTTGTATTATATGAAGTGATAGCTACAAAGAAAGGATGGAATATGTGCCATAGTTTGTAAACAAAAGAGAGAGTTCTTTAGGAGTACAGGAAAAAGAGAGGTTGTTTTTGATAGGAGTGGTGAGGGAGTCTTTGTGTAATTGGTGATTATTGATCTGCATTTTATTCACATAGTAGAATTTGAATAGCTGCATGACCTGGCATGTAGTGAATACTCAAGTGAGGAAGGTAAAAAATGCAATGCATTATTGGTGATCAATCAGCTTTCTCTAATGAGGTTGTGTATGGACAGGGCTTTTTTGATTATAACTATTAGAAGCCCAAATCAAACTAAAGTAAGATGGGAGAACAGTTTTTATTAAGAATCCTGAGATATTTCAAAGAAAGTGAGAACAAAACTTGAAGAAAAATGGAGCATATGTGCAGAAAGAAGCAGAGAGTAGAGAAGGATCATCCTGGTTGTTTCAGACTCCAGTTCTAGCGATTCTTGAAACCCAGTTTCATTTCTTCTGACTCCCCAAAACTGACATGGGCCTTATTTGGTTTTGGTGCTTGTCCTAGATTATGTATGTTTAGAAAAGGAGATATACGTTATACTCACAAGTCAGCACTTTCAGCTGCTATGAATGCTGTTGGGATGGAGTGGCAATTTCCAGAAGGAAAAATTTCTATAGTCATAGGGGAGAAGCATACTGGGAAAAGTTGTCTATTGAACATAGTTCTAAACCATTCCTATGGCCTCATTGAATCCACTTTGAAATTAAATGACATACCTTACATGTATAGAAGGATAAATGCAAACCAACGTGTACAAACATAACTTGTCTCACCTAAACTTTAGCAGAGTCCTCTGAAGAGTGTTCTTTTATAACCACAGTACTTATAGATAAGCAAACTCAATCTTCCCTGAAGGAGGACATGGCAACCCACTCCAGTATTCTTGCCTTGGAGAATTCCGTGGACAAAGAAGCCTGTCAGGGTACAGTACATAGGGTCACACAAGGGGCAAACACAGCTGAAGCAATGGAGCATGCATGCATGCAATCTCAGTCTTTAAGAGGAAAAAATAATATGATCAAGGTAATATATAAGTTAGGTAGTCAAGATTTAAACACATGTACTCTGACTCAATGACTACACAATACTTTCTCAAACATTTTTGTGAAATAGTTGCAAAGCCAGCTTCATGAGCATATGATCAATACAGTCATACAAGGCAATAAGCGTGGAAGTTCCTCATTCTTGAGGTTTATTGTTCTGTGATGTTATCTTGAGATTATTAAAACCTTTCTCTTTGAATTTATGTTTTGGAAGTTATATCCAGTAGGGCAAGTAGCTTGTGCTAAGGGCTTGGAATCTAAGCTCATATGTGACACAGCCTCCTCCATCTGAATTTTTTACAACCCCATGGACTGTAACCCACCAGACCCCTGTCCATGGGATTCTCCAGGCAAGAATACTGGAGTGGGTTGCCATTTCCTCCTCCAAGGGATCTTCCTGACCCAGGGATCAAACTCATGTCTCCTGCTTGGGAGGGGGATTCTTTAACTTTGAGCCACCTGGGAAGCCCTTTTCCTTATAAATATCTCTGTGCTTGAGGAAGCATGACATTCAATAACAAATAAAAAACAAATCAGTTTGCAGAAGAGACTGCAAAAGGAAAAAAAAAAAAAAAGGGTATATGTTAGTTTGTATGCTTATGAATGCTTTTCCCCTTACTGTTTGAACAAGGGATTTTGCATGTTCATTTTTCTTGATCACTGAAAAGTAGGTAGACTGTTCTGAATAGTTGTTAAGAATGTTGTCTTGGGCCAAGTAGAGCTTCCATGTGCCAAAACTAACTGCTTAACAAAGTGATAAAAACATTATCTGTAGTCTAGCTATCTCAGACACTATCCAAGGAAAAAATAACTAATACTATCCTATGTAATTAAAGCAGCTACATTAAGCTCCATAACTAACTATCCACAAGCATTATAACATAGTGATTTTGAGTGCAGATTCTAGAACCTGTTGCCTCAGTTCACATCCTATCTTCTTTGATGTGCATCCCTGAGCAAGTTAACATCTCTGTGTTTTCATTTCCTTAAGTGTAAGGATGATGATAATAATACTGATACTTATTTATAGAATTGTTATAAGGATCTATGTAAATATATATATACATATATATATTTACAAAACATGCTCTGAACATTGCCCAATACTTAATAAGCACTCAGTAAATGTCACTGTTTTGAATAGTTATGGACCCAACATATGAGGACAATTCTATAGTATAATTAATAAATATTATCACAGAGCTTGTGTCCGAAAGTACTATTAACTTCAACTTGAACTTTAAATATCTCAAGTATACAAGCTTACTAACACTTTATTAATAGTTGCCCAGAAAATGTTTCCAATACATAATAAATCATGGAATACACAGTTCAAGTAATACATTTTCATAAAGAAAATATAATGGGAGCACTATGTAGAACATGCAGTTTTGAAAAGTATTTAAATTTCAAGCAAAAATATTCTAAATTAGGTTGAACTTTAGGAGCAAGTTTCAACACACAAAGTTTTTGTAATTGTATGCCTTTTGTCTTGCAGCCCAAGAGGTCATGAATACACACTGAAGAGATCTTCGCTTAAATGAAATTACTTGTATAAAGCATCTAGCATAGTTTCAGGAATAAAATATATGTTCAACAACTGATAGTCATTAGTAATATTGAAGTCTTTTGAAACCTCAGTGACTAGTGGGTCATCTTTTGGGAATAATTTTAACTGAGCTCTTTTAAAGGATTTTAGATCATCCTTTATCATACTGATTATAAGACTGAATAAATCAATGCCTATTACCTTTTGGGGAAGAAAATGCAGAAAGGATGTTATGAGAAAGGTCACAGATGTGAATTTTATGGGAAGTTTTATGAAAAAGCCATTAGATGTCAACAGTAGTTCACAAAGATATTCTGCTTTTTAGTAGTGTTACATATAGATGCTGACTGACAATATAAAATCACAGAAGCATCAACTCCCAGAGCTTCAAAAACATGTGGATACATATAACACAGGGTCAGGTATATAGAAAGCACTCAATAAATGCAAGCATCCTTGCCTTCTTCCTTTGAGATTTCATAGTTCAATGCTCCCCCTTTCCACACTCAGTTTTGCAAATAAGGAAATGAAAGTGAATAACATGCCAAGATTATACAGATAATTTTCTGATTGAATAGGAATTAGAATATCTATAAAATGTCTCAGAAGATTCAGATGATGTTCTTCTCCATTTTGAAACAATCAAGTCGACCCTAAGAGTTGAGAGGAGAGCTTGGGATATATAACAATGTGAATAGTGAGAGCTCCCTTTCTCTTACATATTTTCTTTTTCATATATATATATATATATATATATATATCCTGTATGTTTTCTTATATATCTTGTCTTTCTCTTATATATTTTCTCTTATATATATTTTCCCTTTCTCTTGTATATATGTTCCCTTATATATATTTCCTTTCTCTTAAAAGCAAAACAACCAAAACCAGCCTTTACAACTCACAGAAACTCTTCCCTATAAACAAAGACTCAAATATCTCTCCCCTAGCAACATCACATCCCCTTTTCCCCAGTCTGTTAATCAATATTCTCTGTAAGGAATTTCTAAAATAATCATACGCTCTTCCTAGAGCTAGATGATATTTTACCCAAAATTTTGCCCAAAACTGGAATTCCTTTTCTACCATCTCTAACAGATTTTATCTTGTGATGACTAAAAAATTTCAGTTCTTTCAACAATTCCTTGTATGATTAGTTTGAAACTTTTAGTGATACTGTGATTAAGCAGAGTTGATATTGATATACCCAACTATAATATTGCTGATTATTGGTTCTGATATGTCCTTTTCTTGTTAGTAGAATCATGCATCCACATACTTTGCCAGGTGCATTTATAGTATCCTCCCAATATAGGTGAAATATACTTGGCTTAGTGGTTTGTCTTGGCCAATGAAAGTTTACTGGAATTTATGCCAGTAAATGTTAAAAACATATGGGCATGAATTGGCTTGTCCTCTTGCCCTCCTGTGATATGTCTTAAGAACTATATGCCCTGAGTATCTGCTAGTCCAACAGAAAAATAGAGAAGATGAGAAACAGACTTAAATGTAATCCTTGATGTAACCAAGCCCAATCAACCCAAAGTGAAAGAAAGTGAAGTTGCTCAGTTGTGTCCTACTCTTTGTGACCCCATGGACTGTAGCCCTCCAGGCTCTTCCATTCATGGAATTTTTCAGGCAAGAATACTGGAGTGGATTGCCATTTTCTTCTCCATGAGATCTTCCTGACCCAGGGATTGAACCGGGGTCTCCCACATTGTAGGCAGAGGCTTTACCGTCTGAGCCACCAGGGAAGTCTAAAACATAAGTGAAAGCAATTTTAAAATTAACAGTAAATGGAAAGACATCTATCTTAATGGATTGGGGGAATTAATATGAGCAAACTGTCACTACTACCCAAAATGATCTAGAGATTTAAAAGTGCCAATGGAACTTTTTACAGAAGTAGAAAAATACTATCCTAAAATTTGTATGGAAATACAAGCAACCTGAGCAAAGCAGAAGGGATCACATTTCTTGCTTTCTAAATATATCACAAAGCTCTAGTAGTCAAAATAATATGGTCCTGAAAAATAAACAGACATGTTAATTAATTGAACAAAACAGGGACCTTTGAAATGAATCCACACATTAATGGTAAATGGATATTTATCAACAGGGCAATAGCACACAAAAGGGAAAGGATGGTGTCTTCCTTAAGTGGTGTCACGAATGTTGGATATCCACATGCAAAAGAATAAAATCGTACTTTTATTTTACACCTTACACTAAAATCAGATCAAAATGGAGTGAAGGCATAAACATGACATGAAACTTTAAATCTTCTATAAGAAAACAAGGATAACGATTCTTGATATTATCCTTGACAATGGTTTCTTGGATATGGCCCCAAAAGCAAAAATAGACAAGTGGTACCACACAAATGAAAAAAACTTCTGCACAAGAAAGGAAATAATCAGCAAAGTGAAAAGGCAACATACAGGATGGGAGAAAATATTTTCAAACCATATGGCTGATAAAAAGTTAATATCTAAGATATATAAGAAACTTCTATGACTCAAAATCAACCAAACAAACAAAAATCCAAATTACACAATTACAATTTTCTACTTCATAGGTGTTCATTATATGTAACTTTTCATGGGCTAAAAAAATGGGTTCAGGATGGGGAACACGTGTGTACCTGTGGCAGATTCATGTTGATGTATGGCAAAACCAGTACAATATTGTAAAGTAATTAACCTCCAATTAAAATAAATAAATTTTTAAAAAATCCCCCACTGGACTCCTGACTTAATCTTACACAATTTGTCCTAGTATAGTACAAAATGTAAACTCACTCAAATAGAAAGTTTCTGTATAAAAGTGTTTTATAAAAGGGAGATTTTCATTGTCTACTTTGAATCTTTTTTAAAAAATCCCCCACTGGACTCCTGACTTAATCTTACACAATTTGTCCTAGTATAGTACAAAATGTAAACTCACTCAAATAGAAAGTTTCTGTATAAAAGTGTTTTATAAAAGGGAGATTTTCATTGTCTACTTTGAATCTTTCATTGCACATTGATATAGTTTCAGAAGAAATTGATTTCAAGTTATTTTTCCTTTATTTTCTTTTTTACTTAAGTACTACAATGGTGTATTAGACCAAATTAACTTTTACAAATTTCCATAAAATTCCTGACAATGGCACTAAGGGGGAATTTTAAAGAAGATTTGATAGCTGTAAGAATTATAATATCAAAAGCCAAATTATTGCAGGATCACAATTAGGCTTCTATTTTTTGCATTTATATTTTAGCAGCAAATATTATGGGTCCCAAAAGTGTACTTTCATTTTGCCACTGAATATAGAAGAAAGTGAAGAGGAACTAGAGCCTCATGACAAGGTTTAACATGAAGTTCAGTTCAGTTCAGTTCAGTCACTCAGTCGTGTCCGACTCTTTGCGACCCCATGAATCGCAGCACGCCAGGCCTCCCTGTTCATCACCATCTCTCGGAGATCACTCAGACTCACATCCATCG